>JAKTYW010000009.1:0-539140 GCA_030674565.1 Ogataea thermomethanolica
CTTACAGTTCTGTCCACAGCTCGTCTGTTCCATCCAGCTCTGTTCCATCTAGCTCTGTCCACAGTTCGTCTGTTCCATCTAGCTCGGCTTACAGTTCTGTCCACAGTTCGTCTGTTCCATCCAGCTCGGCTTACAGCTCTGTCCACAGCTCGTCGGTTCCATCTAGCTCTGTTCCATCCAGCTCTGCTTACAGTTCTGTCCACAGTTCGTCTGTTCCATCGAGCTCGGCTTACAGCTCTGTTCCATCTAGCTCGTCTGTTCCATCTAGCTCTGTTCCATCCAGCTCTGTCCACAGCTCGTCGGTTCCATCCAGCTCGGCTTACAGTTCGTCTGTTCCATCGTCAAGCTCAAATCTGTCTTCGAGCTCCGCTACGACCTCCTCTTCTACAATGCCATCTACGAGCTCCAAGGCTGCTTCAAGCACAATGACCACCTTTAGTTTGTCTTCTAGCTCTGCCACGGTTCCATCGTCTAGCTCGGAGTTGTCTTCTAGTTCTGCTACTGTCCCATCATCTAGCTCGGAGTTGTCTTCTAGCTCTGCTACGGCATCATCTAGCTCTTTTACGATTTCATCATCCAGCTCGGAGCTGTCTTCGAGCTCCGCAACGACCTCCTCTAGCTCTTCTACGATTTCATCTTCCAGCTCGGAGCTGTCTTCTAGTTCTGCTACCGTCCCATCGTCTAGCTCGGAGCTGTCTTCGAGTTCCGCTACGACCTCCTCTAGCTCTTCTACGATTTCCTCTTCCAGCTCGGAGCTGTCTTCTAGTTCTGCTACCGTCCCATCGTCTAGCTCGGAGCTGTCTTCGAGTTCCGCTACGACCTCCTCTAGCTCTTCTACGATTTCATCTTCCAGCTCGGAGTTGTCTTCTAGTTCTGCTACCGTTCCATCATCTAGCTCGGAGCTGTCTTCGAGTTCCGCTACGACCTCCTCTAGCTCTTCTACGATTCCATCTACGAGCTCCGAGGCTGCTTTAAGCTCAATGACCACATCTAGTTTGCCTGCAAGTTCAGGCAGTACTATTGCAGCCACTTCTGTGACCGCACCTAGTTTGCCTGCAAGTTCAGGCAGTACTATTGCAGCCACTTCTGTGACCGCACCTGCTGCAAGCACTGAAAGTCTGAGCTCCTCTACATATGATTCGACAATGGTCACTGTGACCACTACGGGAACTTCCCCAAAAACTGAAGAGGAGAGAACCAGCCTAACTACAACTCAGGTGACACAAACTGAAACTCTGACTAAGAATACTTTCCAAACTCTGGTCACAACGATTTCGGGTTCCACGACTACCCAATTGGTTGAGACAAGTTATACCACAGTTGTGACCGCCGTTACAGTCATTACAACAGAATGTCCGGAGTCATCATCGACTGTTGGATCCGGTTCAACTGAAGCAAGTGTTACAGGTGCTATTACTTCAAACTCCTCTCCACAAGCCACAGCCTCTTCATGTGAAGGGGATTCATGTGTTTCCAATTCTGGGGCCTTGCAAAACTCATCTGCAAGCACTCCTCTTACGTCCTCTGCAGAGATGATTTCGTCTACTGCTCAAACTGGCTTGGTTACCGAGCCAACCTTCCAGCCAACTCTCACCACAGCTTCGCTAACATACAGCACTTCTTCTGTCACTAGTGTTAATTCAGCTAGTATATATGAAGGAGGAGCTTCCAAGCATGCTAGTACATGGTCCGCCGTCTTCGGGTTCTTGGCTATGACATTTGTTTACATTGTCTAGGTTTTATTTTCTATGGTATAGTATAAGACTATATATCACTTCTTATTACTCGCAAGTAGAGGCAGCCAGCGTTTGCCAAAGTGCTTAGTAAAAAATCTCGCTTACATGACCACGAGTTAAATACTTCTGAAACCACTGAAACTTCCAGCTTATATATCATCTACCTATATACACAAAATTTAAGGATTTAGAGGCTTGAAGTTTGTGCTCGCCTATCTGGCGCTTACAGATAAATTTAAAAATAAAGTTCAGCGTCAAAATGTAGCGCTCAGAGGAAAAAGTTTCTGGATTGAAGTCGGCGTGGGTAAGTTCGATTGATAAAAATTTTTGTAAATCTTTTTTGGAAGAATTCTCAAATCTGGCTTGTGTAGGGTATGCTAGATATATTTAAGACAGCAAGTTGTCGACCCTTTTGTTAATTTGAATACACTAGAAAGTGGTGATACCGGAAACTGTGAATGTCTATAATTGGTTTCCTACCAACCGAGTCTTCCCTCTGTAGGCGACTCAAGAGCTTTAAAAAGAACCCCGGCATTCAGTCTTGATTACATAATAAAACAAGAGATTAATTGTAGCTGATAAATTGCGCCTAGATTATATAATATCGTGATATTCCTCTTAAGGGTCTTTTAAATTAGTCAGTATGGCAAATCAGAGCAATAAACCGACTGTTCCAGGAGGTTGGATAGCATTATGGGATGACAATTACAATGGTAAGTGTTTAGCCTTGATTCTCTATACTAATCATTTAGAATGGTTCTACGTCAACGAGTCGACTGGCAAATCCCAGTGGGAACCTCCACAAGGTACAACATTTGACAGTCCTCAAAGTACCGAACCACCTCCACCTTATACTGAGGTTGCAGAAGGTGATTCTTCTCAAAAACAACAGCAACGCCCATCCAGCCAAACACCTACTTCTGGTTTCAGTTTGCCATCTAATACCACACCTCAAACCTCAAGTTATCATGGTAGTCAACAACACTATTCTCAGCCTTATCAATATCCTTATCAACCCCAGAATTACCCACCTCAACAACCAGTTACATACTCTCAACCATACCAGAGGCAATCTCGCTTTGGAGGTGGAGGATTGGGAATGGGAATGATGGGTGGTCTGGCTGCAGGCGCTTTAGGAGGGCTTTTGATTGGAGATTTGATGACTCCCGATACAGTTATTTATGATAACGGTGGGGGATTTGATGGTGGGGGATTTGGCGGTGGGGATTTTGGCGGTGGGGATTTTGGTGGATTTTGAAATTGCGAAGCGATTTAAGATTTCTAATTGATCCATAAATAAATAGGGCACCAGCTAGTAAAACTATAAATCTACTTAAGTTGGAGACGAAAGGCAAACTAAAATATTTTTTGTCTCTACTTGGAATAAGAGATAATCTATATGGAAAAGCCTCACATACTGAGCCCTTCTACTCACTTAGTTGCGGGTTTCACTGGCGGCTTGATATCATCTGTCTGTCTACAGCCACTAGATCTACTGAAAACAAGAATCCAACAAGATAAAACCACGATCAAAAATGCATTACTAAATATAAAGCATCCTTCCGAGTTGTGGAGGGGTACCTTACCCAGTGCTCTAAGAACTTCTATTGGAAGCGCCTTGTACCTAACTTCCTTGAACGCTGTTAGAACAAATCTGGTTGGCCTGGATGTTCAAGCTAAAAAATCTCATTCATCTTCTAGGTTACCTAAACTTTCATCTTCCCACGATTTAGCTGCTGGGGCAATCACTCGTGGGATGGTGGGATTTATAACAATGCCAATCACGGTTGTGAAGGTGCGTTTTGAGTCCAGTCTTTATCAGTATTCCTCATTGATTGATGCCATGCGTCAAATTATGAAATCTGAGGGACCGTCTGGATTTTTTCGAGGATATGGTACGACGTGCCTGAGGGATTGCCCTTATGCTGGCTTATATGTCTTGTTTTACCAAAAGTGCAAAGAGATAGGGCCACAATTTTGGTCACAGGAAGACAACCGGGAAATGTTTTCTACATCCAAATCGACAGTTATTAATTCAATGTCAGCACTCACAGCTGCGTTTATGGCGACTGTGATCACATCACCTTTTGACACAATAAAGACCCATATGCAGTTGGAACCGCAAGCGTATCCCTCTTTCTGGGTTACCGGATGCAAACTTGTAAATACTCACTGGACTCATCTTTTTGATGGCATATCATTAAGAATTGGCAGAAAAGCGTTAAGCGCGGCCATAGCTTGGGCAATATACGAGGAAATAATCAAATTCGAATCCCTCCGATAGATATGTATAAACAGCGTTAGATCAGAACAACCAATCAACTCTACATTTGCGTAACACAACTGCAGCCTCCATTTCTGCAACACCTGGTACCCCAACCAAACTCAAAACTGCGACACCAAGAAACGAATGCAAAGGATCCGGAGACTCAGAGCTTCTGTCTGTTTTGCAAAACCCCCCCGTGAGTAATGACTGCGTTCGTTCAAAGAGAAATAATTTCAAATGATCAACATCAATTAAATCGTCCTTTCCCAGAAGTACCAGAGATGCCACACACCAAAACGCATAACATGTGTCTGCAGACTTGTTGCAACGACCATTGAATCCACCTTCATCATCTGCTCCATCTGCGTCGCTTAGTTGTTCAACAGTGCGGGGACTACCGTGGCTGATTTGACGATGTAGTAGAAAATCCACCGTTGAAGTCCAATCTTGAGGATCAAGTCTATCTGCTAGCTTTAAAGCACACAGCCCGCAAAATGTAAGCCCTGCGTGTGACTCTCCACCATGCATCATCGAAAGACCTCCATCATAAGTTCTGGTTGAGCGAATGTAGTCTGAAAGAAGATCGACATTGATTCTCGAGCCGCCAAGAATTTTGGATATGGTCATGGCCAACATACAATATCGCAAATCCTCTTCTCCAGCACCAATGACTGCTGTAAAAGATCCATTAGAGCACTGGCATCGTTCGACGAAACGTAAGATTTTTGGTTTGTCAAGCATTTCAAGCGAATCTCCCAAAGTAACTAGTATTTGCAAGGCAAATCCTGTGGCTGCAAGATTAGGGACGTCATAATATCCACTCCATTGATATATATCAGATCCACGGAACCCGCTGTGATCATCTAACTCAACAAGGTGAGCAAAAACCCAAGCAATTATCTCATCTTTATTTGATATTTCATCTAATGCGTCAAGTAAGTCCAACCCACAGATACCAAAGTATACTAAAGCAAGCCTGTTCGAAACCTCTGATTCATATTCAGAAGGAAGGGTCCCTAACACTCGCTTAAAATAACTGACATGTGCTTTGCGATCAAACATAAGATTGACAAAATATATATTATAATTTCAAAACTAACTTATATGTGGAGATTTCAAAAGCCCTAGAAATGATTTGGAAACTATTTTCAACACAAGTAACCTCTTGCTTTTCTTCCTCTAAAATATTTGTTTTGAATACCTTTTCAATTGTGTAAGGGACTGTGATATTCGCTTTTCCCTCACCTCCCAGAGCTTCATAGAAGCGCAAGATGATTGTTTTTCTTCCCCGGAATTTTTTGGGGATATTTTGATATATCTCACCAGAGTTCATTCCCCAATCGTCTTCCCCTCGTTTAACATTGGAGAGTATAATGTTTTCATCACCTTCTACCGTGACCATATGAGGTCCAAAATTCCCGATGAGTTGAAGACGCTCATTGAATTCCCACCCGGAACGAACAGTATCAACACCTAATGAACCTTTATGTGGCATTAGTGCGTATTTGAATTTGTGAGAACCCATGTCTGCGTGTGCATCAGGAGACTTGGGAGCACGTAACAAGGAAAGAGTCATAAGGTTTCCATGCACACTGGCACCGTATTTGCTGTCGTTAAGAATTGACATTCCAAAATTGTAATCTGAGTAGTCAACAAACTTATGGCAACAGCACTCAAACTTGGCAACATCCCAGGAAGTATTGAAATGAGTAGGGCGCTTAGTAATTCCAAATTGGGTCTCGTAACTGGCAAAATCATTGTAGATCGTCACAGGGACTTGTACTTTCAGGAATTTGTAAGTTTCGTGCCATTCACATTGACAATCGAATTCAAGCATGCTAACATCAGATAATGATTGAGAAGCTTTTAACGAAATCTTCGTAATCAAAGAGCTTTCAGGTGAAATTTTGTGTTCAACTCTCAAAGACGAGACAAGGGGGCCAACCTCCAGGATCTCCACTTTTGAACAATCCAGATATTTAATTGTCTCTAATGAGAAAAGTTCGGTATCCCAAGCAGGGAAGCTCAAAGGAGTATCTGAATATATGGCATACCGAGCCCCACCTTGTTTGGAAACATCAATAAGTTCTCGTTCATTCAAAATGTCATACAGACTTTTCAAAATCCCATTGCTACTGATAACAGCTCTTATTTTTCCATTTTCCATAACATAATTCTCAGCTTCCTTGAATATCCTTGAACGGAACTTAACAGCTCTTGATGATTCAATCGGGACAAGTAAACCATCACGCAAATTTACTGCAGCATATCCCCTTTGCATCCAGCTTCCATCCATTTTGATAATGTCCGATCTCTTCCAGCTGAAGGTATTCAAGATGGTTTTCCCTGGACCAAACAATGACTTTATTTCCGAGATCAAACCCATTTGAGCCTCCTGAACTTTCTCCAACATTGGCCAGACATCATCACGATACACCTTTTCAATGCAAGAACCTGGCAGAACATCGTGGAATTGACACAAGCATATATCTTGCCAGAGGCGGTCGATTTTTTTATGAGGATACGCATAATCCAATTCTAACGATGCTTTCGTTGCCAGATATTCCAGATCTCGCATCAGTATCTCACAGGATCTCATTAGATGTTTCACCCGGGCTTGAGAAGTATAAGTTCCTCGGTGAAACTCTAGATAAAGCTCACCATGCCAAGCTGGTAAGTTTTGTCCGTTATTTGTGTCTTTGCGTAAATCGTCAAAAAAATCAAGTACTGTGACACCAGAGGTCACTGTAGGCATTTCGCCTGCCGAGTTCTCAGCTAGTCCCCGGATTCTTCTGAGTCTCTCTAACATTGAAGGAGTCGGACCTCCGCCTCCATCTCCTTTGCCATAGAGAAGCAGTCCTTTTTGATCATTGTAGAGATTTTGATGACCTGAAATTGACCTTTTAACATCGCCAAAGTTAGCGTCAGCGGTGTAGGTGTTAGCGGGGGGCATGTGAACTAAAACCTGAGAAGTATCAAGACCAACCCAATTGAATGAGCTTTCCGGGAATTTATTGATATTATTCCACGAAAGCTTTTGGGTCAGGAAGTTGGGCATTTCAGCAAGTCTGCAAAGCTGGGGAATTTGACTCGAGTACCCAAATGAGTCTGGAAGCCAGTATATATTACTTTTCATTCCGAAAAGATCCTCAAACCATCTTTGACCTAACAAAAATTGGCGCACTAACCCCTCGCCACTAGGAAGATTGGTATCATTCTCCACCCAACTACCACCAAGTGGGATAAAGCGTCCCCCAACAACATACTTTTTGAGTTTGGCAAACAAATCAGGATAGTATTGCCTCAACCATTTGAAATGCTGAGCTGCAGAAGCTGCAAAGACATATTCCGGATACTTATCAATCAACCGCATTTGAGTGGACCAACTTCTGGCGATTTTTGTTTTTGAGGTTGCAAAGTCCCATAGCCAAGCAGTATCAATATGGCAATTTCCAACAGCATACACTGCATTGAAAGCGCTCATCTTACCCCTGTAAACCTTTTGAGAGTCAATGTCAGGACCAAGGTACTCTTGAGCTATTTTCCGACACTCGATAACACTTGATTCGTCGTTATTATCAAAAATGTTCATGATACGATTGCAAATTTCTCTAGCTTTATGTTTAGGTGCCCCTTGAAGCTCCCGTGCAGCATCACTGATCATCCAGAAGTCATAAAAAAGAGCTCTTGCTTCCAAGTTAGGAACAACAAGATCTGCTTTTGATATTTCATAGCTTTCACTGACGCCTCCTGACATTCCATTACATCCCATCTCGAGGAAAAACGTTTTCTCCGTTAGCTTCCATGATTCGGGAAGTTCAAATTCAATTCTTTCACCAGCACCCATCAATCCTTGGATTGGTAGACCATTCTCGTCAAATATAAGAGCTTCACTACCGGAATCCCATTCAAAGATTATGGATTCTTTCTTGTCCCATGTCTCGGGGATTGCTATTTTAATTTCGAACCAGTGAGATGACCACGCTGGCCCAAACCTGTCTCCCTTTTTGCAATCTTTGAAATTCTCCAGCTCTGATGGAATAACATCTCTAAACAAAGGCTTTGAAAGGTCGGGTGCTGGCCAAGTACGCATTTTAATGTATCCTGCTCCGCCTTGGTCACCACTACCGTCAAAGCGAGACTTTGTATAGAACTTGGGAAGCATCAGACTCGAATATTGACCGCCATTGTCGATGAATTGTCTAAGCCGGTTTTCATATATTGAATCCACAGGCTTAAATTGAGCCCCTGAATTTAGTTGCGGATAAGAGGATTCCATTGCTAAGAATTGCAACAATTATCAGTTGCCTAATATCACCCCCACATAATTTACACAGCCACGAAAATCCTTAAATAGGGAGTACGGTTAATTTTATTCAACATTTGAAAGGATATATAGCACAAATAATTTTCGGTATCAATAGAATCTGGGTGAAGCCCATTAAATCAAAAGCAAAGAAGTTAGGTTTAATAAAACTTGATGACAGCAGAACCTGAGGTCACAGTAACAGTACATCCGTCGGAGCTGTCACCACTGAACTTTCCGTCAATGTAAGAACAATCTCCGTTGATACTTGAGCCGTCGGTAGCTTCGATTTTCACACTGTAGTTTGGAGCCTCACTGTTGTTAGGGTTTGGAATCAAGGACAGGTAGGTGTTACCATTGGTGTAACCAGATCCAATGACAAGAGGGGCCCAGTTTCCAACACCAGAACCAGAAGTTCCCCAAATACATCCATCTTCAACAGAGACACCTGCATTGTTAACGTAGTATTGAGCAGATGTTTTGCCTCCTTGCCAAGTGTAGTAAGTATCTTCATCAACAACGCTTAATGGCTCCTTTCCTCCGCCTTCTAACAGAGTTGGAATAACCATGTTTTCAGAACCTGGATAATCGGTTCTGCAAAGCGCAATGGAATCAGAAACCTGAGATTCGACGAATCCGGTTTGCTCTCCCCAACTACATAGGTAGTCAGAGTCAGAGTTGGACTTGTACAAGTATCCGTCTTTGCAGTACAAACCACCAACGGAGATACCGTTGGATGGTTGATCAGAGGGCCACTGGGTCTTCGACATACCAGCTTGACAAGCGTAAGAACAGTAGTAACCGTCTTGACAGCTAGAAGCAGTATCTCCGTTTTCATTCATGACAGATGCCCATCCGCCGTAACTCAACCAGTCCAAGGCAATAACACCTTGGCCAGATGGGAAATCGGAACATTTGATAGTTCCATCTTCGAATTTGCTGTTTGGGCCCGAGAATGAGGACAGATCACCGCTGATGGATGATGATCCAGAGCTCGAACTACCAGTGGAAGACGAAGCGGCTTCAGAGGTAGTGGAAGCCTCAGTTTCGGAGCTGCTGGTCGATTGCACAGCAGCTTTGGCTTCTTGGGTCTGCAGAGCATCACCCGAACCAACAACGACAGTCTGGGTCACGTAGACGACAGCTGCCTCCCTCTTGTGGTGATGATGGTCATGTTGTAATGCCATAGGGGCAGCGATAGAGCTTGAAACCAGAGCCAAAGAGGCTAAAACAGAAGAAACTTTCATTTTCGATCAGAAAGAGTGACAATAGTTAAGTATTAAGGAATGGACTTGTCGAAAGATGCGAGTTAACTCTGAATAAAAGAATGTAAGGGTTCGAATCAATACTTCTTAGTTAGGAATTCCCAGCTTTATATACTGCAAATCCTTTTGCAGGTGCTAAGATCCAAAGGCGGATGCATCTGATGTATCATAAAAAGAACAAATAAATCTGGTAGCAGGATCTTTTCTTTTGCGGGGAAAATCGGTTCTCGAAAATAGACTGTAGAAAGCTCAAAAACATCATTCCAACAGTGCAATCATATTGTCCAGCACGTTACGAGTGACATCGAGCTTTGGGTAGATGGTGAAGTCTGAGGAGATGAAAAAGATTATTGCCCCCTTTCGGTCTGGTCTAGAACGATTAATTGCGTGCACAACACATCACAATCTATTGTATGGTGCATCAACTCTTTTGTGGAAAATGCAGATTCGGATTACCTAAGCGAAAAATTTTCTAGTTTACCCCTTTGGGAATTTCTTTAGTAGGCGTACCGATCGATGTAGGCCAAAAGAAATTGCGAATCACCCGGTCGGCCAACCCGAACTCGTGAAGTGAAAAAAATCACACAGAACAAAGAACACGCTTATGTCAGCTTACATAAGCAGGCTTAGCCTACTCGTTTATGTAACCGACGTCTTTTGTCCTCCTGTTATTCTGGTTATCTAATATGTTACGCATCATATATTTATCACCCTGACATCTTTGCACACTAATCACATTTTGTTTATTTATCTATCACATGGAGACAAAACTGCTAGCTGTACCATTCAGGAAGACGGACACCGTAAATCTACCTGGATTGCTGCAAGCTATAATAAAAGAAAATTATGTACAGTCTGTAGCATCTTTTGATGCTGACTTGAAGGAAATTACTGAGCTTCGAAAAACAGTGGAAAAGCCTGATTTCAGTCTGGAATCCATTGCTTTGATGAAACGATACTATATGCAGCTTACCTCATTGATGCGAAAAATCCCCGAGGATTCAATTGAATTTCCCTGGTATGGAACTCTGGGTGTTCGAGTTGACGGGCCGTTTTCTTTCCGATCAATAACATACGAGCGAGCTAATGTACTGTATCAAATTGCGGCTGGGTATTCATTTTTAGCATTGAATGCAGATGGCCACCACAAAGAGGAGGGAATAAAGCAGTCTTGTATATATTTCCAGCATTCCAGCGGATATTTTGAGATCCTGCGGACCCAATTAATTCCTCAATTACGGGAGGTGCCTCTCGAATTGAGACCAGAAGTACTGGAATCGTTGCAGCTCCTCATGCTCGCCCAATCCCAAGAAAAATTCTGGCTGTTTGCATTGAAGAGTGGACTGAAAAACACGGTGATTGCCAAGCTATCTGCTCAGGTGGCAGACTACTACGAAAAGTCACTCTCACTAGCAAAGAAGACGGTTTGCTTCACAAACCCGTGGTTAGAATACATGGAAATGAAAGGACAGCATTTTTACTCTGCTGCTCATTATCGACATTCGATCCACTGTGCCGAATCCGAGAAGTTTGGCGAAGAGATTGCCCATTTACGAACCGCTTTGACCAAAATGACCATAAAAAACCCAAAATATCAGGATCAATTGGTGATTGATGACTATTTCATGCTTTTAAACACTATCAAGGATAGTTTGAGAAGAGCAGAACGCGATAACGAACTAATTTATATGCAAGAGATACCGACTCTCGCAGACTTATCCAAGGTTTCGATGGTCAAGACTCTAATTCCCGAGGATGTGCAAGATCCATCGAAAACGTTCACCACTGGCGACTATGGAAAGGAGCTATTTGAAGGCTTGATTCCGTATAAGATCATACAAATTGCCATGTCCTACAAAGATCGAGTTGAGAATTACTATCAGGTGAACTTTAAAACCCCTCTAGAAGAGCTAAATCATAAGATTGATCAGTTTCTGATAGAAACTGGAGTCATGTCTCAAATAGAAACGATTCTGAAGCCCCAGAGCTTACCTAATTGGGTGTGGGACAACAAAGAAAAACTAGGAGAGTTGTCCTGGCACTCTACGCTCCAGAAGCTGGAAACAGAACTTCGAACTATCAGACGAGATGCAAAGCCACGACTGGAAGGCCTATGGCAAGACATGCGGCTTGCTCGTGATAATGATCACCAACAGAGGTGTTTACATGGATCAAGTTGGAAGCTTCCAAATTTCGATGAGACTGGATCTGAATGCATGAAGTTGCTAGAAAAACTGGATGATTATCTAGATCAATCAAGCAGAGGCGACAGTATCATTTTCAAACAAATCAAGGAATTAAGGCCATATTTGCAAATTTACGATTCTTCAGCAAGCCTCGAGGAATTTGTCCCCCAAAATGAGATCTTGGAGCTTGATCAAGAATTTAGAGACCTGGTTTTCAAATTAGATGATAAAGTGAAGGAACTGAAAAATATGAAACAGGAAAGACAAGAGTTTCTAGATGGTATGAGGGTGAAAATGAACGAGAATCAAATACTTCTCCAGGTGATTGATCAATATAAAAAGCTTGCTTCGCAACAGATCGTGGTGACCGAGGACTCCATGCAATTTATATTGGATAGGAATTTGAGAAATTTTGATTCCGAACTCACTTTTCTCACCAACACAGCAAATGTCCAGGAGAGCTACCAGTCTCTTATTAGCGATCTGAACGAAATCTTCCAATCCTCGAAACGTAGGTTTTCCAAAAAAAATGATCGAGATTCCGCTTTGAGAGTTTTGCAGCAAACGATGGCAGGATACACAGATGTGGTGGAAAATCTACGACAGGGCATTAAATTTTACCAGGATTTCCAGGAGAACATTGCAATAGCTCAGCAAAAGGTAGCAGAATTCCTTAAAGAACGACGATTGTTGGCTAGCAGTCTGTAGTCGATCAATATTAATATAATCGGATATTCGCTAATTAGTTCGCATATAGGGTTTTAATTCCGTTTCAGAACAATGTAAGCCGCTCGAGAAGTTTAAAAAAAATTAATTAGTCAAGTTCGAAATTGCAGAAGCAAAAGGGTCCCAACATTTTATTTCTGAGTCCTATACAACAAGACCTGTATCTTAGTGTAGAGTTTCGGTGCCTATCATGGTTGATCTGAAGAATGAAAATGTGGAAGAGGTGCAAACACACAGAAAAAGTGCGAATTCCAGGCCCGAAGCCTTCAAATCAACTTTACAGGAAGTTCTATGTGTTCTTGTGATATGTTTTGGGGTAGCAACGAGTTCCATACCCGAGGGAAGTTTTCAAACAAGTCTTTCCAACTTAGCTGGCGACTTCAAGGTGAATGGTGGCCAACTGGTGTGGAGTGTATCATCTATCGTTCTTTCTAGTGGGAGCACGCTATTAATTGGTGGAAAACTTACGGATTGTTTTGGCCGTCGGCGAGTGATGATGTTTTGCTTCACAGGATTCACGTTGTTTTCGCTTATTGCTGGATTTATGAGAAACTTCATTGGACTTGTTATTATTAGAGCGTTAGAGGGAGTGTGTTTTGCTCCTTTGATTCCTGCGGGCGCGGGACTTCTGGGCTCCTTGTATGAGGATTCAAGACGCCGGAACGTTGTTTTTTCCGTTTTTTCCAGTGGAGGAGCAATTGGATATATAGTTGGATTATTCACTGGAGGTCTTTCGGTGCTGTTGTTCAACTGGAGAGCGGTCCAGTTTTTCACAGCAATGTTTTTTGGGTTAGTGACATTCATTGCATATTTTGTTATACCCAAGGATGAACCATTAGACAAGAATACTGTCTGGAAGACGCTACGCAACTTGGACTATTTAGGATCGTTTTTGATCCTGTCAGCATTTTCCTTGATATCATTTTCGCTAACCCAAGTGGACGCTACTAAAGACAGATGGCATACGCCTTACATCTACTCCTTGCTGATTGTTGGTATAATTTTATTGGGAGTGTTTGTTCTTGTGGAAGTTTATGTTGCTCGTGATCCGATCATGCCAATGCAACTTTGGAAGAACAAAAATTTTGTTCTCTCTATGGTGGTTGCGTCGTTTGTTTGGGTTACATTCATAGGAAGTCTGGGATACTATCCGATGATCTATTTTCAAGACGTGAGAAAGTGGACTGCGTTCCAAACTGCTTTAGCTGCATTACCTATGGGCGTGAGTGGAATCTTCACCAATTTGTTTGTGGGCGTCTTTTTCCATGTCGTCTCAGGCAAGACGATGTTGATAACCGGAAACATTTGCATTCTTGCAGCTAGCATAATTTGGGCCACTTTGGATCTTGGTCGCTCTTACTGGTTAGGTCCCTTTTGGGGATACGGCTTGTCTGCTATCGCGTGTGACATAACTTACAATGTCTGTACAATGGTGACGATGAAGGCTGTGGATGTGAAAGATCAGGGTGCTGCGGCTGGAGTTTTTAACACTATCTTACAACTAGTCACGGTGGTTGGATTGAGTTTGGGTTCGGTTTTAATATCGGCCAAAGACCCTTATTACGGCAAACCGACCCAGAACGCACATCCGGAACAACTTTTCTACGGGCTACGAAACGTTTACTACCTGGCCATTGGATATAGTGCCACGGCACTTATTGTTTCGTTCTTTGTCACTGTGGGCACTTCAGGATCTCAAATACCCCGTGACACGGATGAAGTGTGTTTGGAGGAGATGGATTCGGTTATCGAAGGCTCGGACATTTACGCTTAAGTTCGAATTAGACAAAAACGTTCAGAAAAATAAAAATTAATAATTGTTAGTGTATTGTTTTCATGTGCATTATTTCCGAATCCCGTGGAATTCGGCACTTTCTGCTGAATTTTTTCTTACAGCCTGTAAATTATTATTAATAACAAAAAAAAGCTAAAGCCTCACAATTGGTTTTGCTTTTTATGCGGACACTTAAAATAAACTAATTTGTCTCATCTTAATTCAAGTCTTTTTGTTCAGTTCATTCTCGCTCTGACTTAAAATGAGTTCTTCCAATATTGGATCTAGATCCTCAGTAAGCTCGTCTTTTAATACCGCGAATTCTTTCCACACGGCTGAGCCGGAATTTGATGAGGACGTCTTTGCGCACTCAGGATCTGAATTTCGCGCGCCTGACGAGGAGTCGCCTGAGATCAAGTCAAGTTCCTCCACTTTAGAACAGGACCCTTTGGATTCCTCGTATATGAATAACCCTACTCCATACGAACCCAAAGTTGACGAAACTGTCGAAGATTTTGATGATTTTGAACCCAATTGTCGCAGAGAGTCGAACACCGAAATGTCGCGAGAGCTTTCCAGAGTGCTTACTAACGCCAAATCTATCGAAGAGTCTGTCCGGAAGCAAGAAGAGTCTGGTGTTCCGATTCCGAAAATGGGAGGAGGCAGAGACTACCCTCCACTTCTTCCAGACAAGGAGCCTTATGTTGTTTCTTTCGATGGAGCTGACGACCCTTACCACCCTCACAACTGGCCTTTGAAGACAAAATTCATCCAATGTGCTTTGATTGCTCTAGATACTTTCTGTATTGCGTTTGGCTCTGCTGTTTTTTCAGAAGCTATTCCATCTCTTGCTGCGCAGTTCCATGTTGCAGATGTTGTTTCCACTCTGGGTGTGACTCTATACGTTCTTGGATTTGCAACAGGTCCGGTGATTTGGGCTCCATTATCTGAATTATACGGAAGACGACCAGTTATGATTCTGTCTTCTCTTGCTTTCGCTGCATTCAATTTTGCTGTCGCATGTTCGAGCAGGTTTGAGTCGATTATGATCTGTCGGTTCTTTGCAGGATGTTTGGGAGCTGCGCCAATGGTGGTTGCCCCTGCAGGATTTGCGGATATGTTTGGAAATGAAACCAGAGGAACAGCAATGGTGATCTTCGCCATGGCTGTGTTTGTCGGTCCAATGTTGGCTCCTTTCATTGGTGGTTTCATTGTGACCAATAAGTCTTTGGGATGGAGATGGACTGAATTTTTAACTGCGATTATTGCTTCTGCTAATTTAGCTGCTATTATCCTGTTCCAAAAAGAAACCCACCACCCAATTTTGTTGGTGAACAAAGCTAGAGAGATCAAAAGACGGACCCACAATTGGGGTATTCACGCCCCTCACGATGAATTCCAACTCAGTGTGAAGGAAATAGCAGAGAAGAACCTTACCAGACCGATCAGAATGCTTTTCAGTGAGCCAATTATTTTTTTGATCACCCTTTACAACGCCTTCATCTACGGTATGCTGTATTTGTTCTTAACGGCGTATCCTTTAGTGTTCCAAGATGGTTATGGCATGGTTCCTGGTGTCGCCGAACTTCCGTATTTTGGAATGGTTATAGGAGAATTGTTGGGTGGACTGTTTTGCATCTACCGTGAGAGAGGCTACGTTCGCGTTTTGGCGGCCAACAAAGGAAAAGTTGTTCCTGAGGCTAGACTCGGAACAATCACCTGGGGTGGCGTGGCTTTTCCTATAGGTATTTTATGGTTCACCTGGACAGGTAACTATCCAGACAAGATCCACTGGATTGTGCCGACGATTTCTGGACTTTTCACCGGTTTTGGTCTTCTCGCTATTTTCATCCCAAGTATGAACTACATCATTGACAGCTACTTAATTTTTGCCGCTTCTGCCATGGCTGCCAATACCTTTTTGAGATCGGCATTTGGTGGTGTCTTTCCGCTATTTGCTACTTTCATGTTCGAAGGAATGGGTACCAACTGGGCGGGATTGCTTTTGGGACTTTTCGCAGCAGCTTTAATTGCTTGTCCAATTCTTTTCTCCATGTACGGAAAGAAGTTGAGACAAAGATCGAAGTACGCCTTTGATCTCTGAAAATGCTATTCATCATTCATGATCGACAGATGCCGT
Organism: Ogataea thermomethanolica; assembly: GCA_030674565.1. Taxonomy (NCBI): domain Eukaryota; kingdom Fungi; phylum Ascomycota; class Pichiomycetes; order Pichiales; family Pichiaceae; genus Ogataea; species Ogataea thermomethanolica. Next base: position 16,400 of record JAKTYW010000009.1, read on the forward strand.
CGATCTATGGTCATCGTATTCATAAGTTACAATCATCTAATAATAATTATCATTTAATAATGTTTTGATAAAAATATGCTTACAACCGAACTAGTATAATATCGCACCCCGTCTCTGAATATAATAAATATGTAGATTTATGTTAAATCTAGAGCATTTTCATGCTGAACTCGCTAACATCGCTATTGCTGCGCTCTCTGTGCTCGCCACCGAATTCCGGACTACACGGAGACACACCATTAATCACGAATGGCGCACTCACGGTATTGGACAGGTCGAGATATTTGTTTTCGCCTTGACGCATCAGGTTTGGCAAGAATTCCTGCAGCTTAACATCTTGGCTCTCAGCTAGGGAGTTATCCGCGCTTGTAATCATTTCAACAGCCTCCATTTGTAAATTATTATAATATTAAAGATGATTCAATTACGGCCGGGGCCCTGGGTTTTATACGCACCTGAATCACAACCAGCTGTCATGCACTGAGGCAAATTTTCTGGTCATGCTTCCCTGGTGGCCCGGTGAAGAAAAAGACGTCATCTTTCCGGGTTGTGGGTGCAGGTGTGAGAATGAGGCTTCAGGTGTGAAATACTCACTTGCATGGTTGATTAATTTTTTCCCAATTTTCACCTACAATATACCATGAAGAAAGACGGAATCGAGGAGCAGACCATTCAGGCAATTGTTCTGACAGACTCCTTTCAAACACACTTTATGCCGCTCACTGCGGTTCGTCCTCGGTGTCTGCTGCCGCTGGCAAACGTCCCTCTGATTGAATATACCTTGGAGTTCTTGGCCCAAGCCAATGTTTCCGAGGTGTATTTGATGTGTTGTTCGCACGCAGACCAGGTTCAGCAATATATTGACGAGTCGAAATGGGTGCAGCCGTCCTCGCCTTTCACGAAAATCCAGACAGTTATGTCTCTGGAGTCCAGAAGCGTTGGTGATGCAATGAGAGATATCGACTCGAGAGGACTGATCACCGGCGATTTTGTGCTTGTTTCGGGAGACGTTGTCACAAACTTGGACTTGAGTAAGATTGTTCACACTCATCGTCAGAGAAAGCTTGCTGACAGAGATTATATTGCCACTATGGTTTTGAAGCAGGCCTCCGAATTGCATAGGGCCAGATCACACATCGAGCCGGCCTGTTTTATCCTGGAAAAAGGCACAGACAAGTGCTTGTACTACCAAGACATTCCAGCTGTGGATGGACCAAAAACATCTTTGAATATCGACCCGGAAATCATCCAAGACGTGGCCGAGTTCGACATCAGAAACGACCTCATTGACTGTCACGTTGATATATGTACTCCACAGGTTCCTACTATTTTCCAAGAGAACTTTGACTACCAATCTTTGCGCTCAGACTTTGTGAGAGGAGTCTTATCCAGCGATCTGCTGAAAAAACACATCTACGCCTATGTGACTACTGACGAATATGCAGCAAGAGTCGAGAGCTGGCAAACGTACGACGGCATTTCTCAGGATGTTCTGGAAAGATGGTGTTATCCAATTGTCCCCGAGCGCAATATAATTGATGACCACACCTATTCCTACGAAAGCAAGCATATATATAAGGAGCAGAACATCCGTCTTTCGCAGTCTTGCAAAATCCAGTCCCAGGTGGTCATTGGAAAAGACACGGTAATTGGGGATGGCTCGACTGTGCGCAGGTCCGTGATTGGACGCAATTGTCAGATCGGAAATAATGTTCTCGTTGAAAATTCTTACATCTGGAACGGCGCCGTTATAGGTGACGGAGCGGTGATCAAGCACTCTATAGTGGCGGCAGATGCTGTTGTTGGATCTAACACGATTTTGAATCCAGGGTCAGTTGTTGGGTTTGGCGTGAAGATTGATTCGAATATTGTTATTCCAAACGACACAAAGCTAATTGAAAAAAAGATTCCGCGAATGGACGACAGTTTGTCATTCTCCGAGGAGGAGGAGCTGGAAGAAGAAGCAGACGTGGATCTTGTTGGAGAAAACGGCATTGGACATCTGTATCTCGAGGACACTCAGGACGGCCGATATGGAGGTATGATCTACCAGATGGCCCAATTGAACGTGTCAGATGTTTCCTTAGCGTCCACGACAGTTATGCATCAGCATCGGCGTAAGAAGCGGACCCAAAGTACCACGTCCATGTATATTTCGGAAGAAGAGGACGAGCAGTTCGACAAGGAAGCTATTGCAACCGTTGAGCGTGCAATGGAATTCAACCACGATATCGACACAGCCTTACTGGAACTGAACACACTTAGAATGAGCATGAATGTCACATACCACGAGGTCAGAGAGGCTACCAGTATTGCTCTAGTCAAGAGGGTGGACCATTTCATTGAGACCCAAACTCTGGGAGCAAAGGAAGCTGTTGAAAAGATATTCAGAAAATGGAGCTCACTCTTCGATAGACAGGTTTTTGAGGATGAGGACCAAATAGACCTGCTGATGATACTACAAAAGCTGTGTGCCAAACTAGACGCTTCATACAATTCAGTTGTCCTGCTCTGCATTATAGTTATTCTCTACGACGAAGAGATTGTGGAAGAGGAAAACATCTACAAATGGTGGGACAGCGAGGAGAGCAAGGAAATTGGCGCCAGATCCAGGGTGGAAAAATGGATCAACTGGTTGCAGGAAGCAGAGAGTGAAGAGGAATAATACAGTTTGTAGAACATAAATAATTACAGCTACGTTAGCTAATATTGTTTTAATTTTTCTGTTACCCTGCCCCCCTTAAAATTGTCACAGATAACTGAGAAAACAACTCTTTTGGCTGGACCAACACAATTCAAGATGATGACAATAAAGTGTGTCGTGGTGGGAGATGGTGCCGTTGGTAAAACGTGTCTCCTAATTTCTTATACCACTAACAAGTTCCCTGAAGATTACGTCCCCACTGTGTTCGACAACTATGCCGTGACTGTTATGATTGGAGACGAGCCTTACACCGTTGGATTGTTTGATACTGCGGGACAAGAAGATTACGATAGATTGAGACCGCTTTCCTACCCCCAAACAGACGTGTTTTTGATCTGTTTCTCTGTTGTTGTGCCTTCGTCGTTCGATAACGTGAGAGAAAAGTGGTTCCCAGAAGTCAGTCACCACGCGCCACAAGTTCCATGTTTGATTGTTGGAACCCAAATTGATTTGCGGAAAGACCCTACGGCGCTTTCCAACTTGATGAGACAAGGCCAGAAACCTATTACGCAACAACAAGGTGAAAAGCTGGCTAAAGACCTGAAGGCCGTCAAGTACGTTGAGTGCTCGGCCCTCAGTCAAGAGGGGCTCAAGAATGTCTTTGACGAGGCTATTGTTGCTGCTTTGGAGCCACCCGTCATCAAGAAGACCAAAAAGTGTACCATTCTATGATCTCTTCCATGTAGAGTTACCCGGACTATATTTCTACTTCCTTGAATATTACTGAAAAAAACAAAAACCTTTTCTCCCAAGTAAATCAATACATGTTCTCTGCTGCGCGTTCAGATACCCTTTTTTTGGGCGGAGAGAAAGTGAGTGGAGATGACGTTCGTAACCAAAACGTCCTTGCTACTCAGGCTGTGGCAAACGTGGTGAAATCGTCCCTGGGTCCCGTCGGATTGGACAAAATGTTGGTGGACGATATTGGAGATGTCACAGTTACCAACGACGGCGCGACAATTCTGTCGTTGTTAGACGTCCAGCATCCGGCAGGCAAGATTTTGGTTGAGCTTGCACACCAGCAGGACCGTGATGTCGGAGATGGTACCACCTCCGTTGTGATTATAGCCTCCGAGCTGTTGAAGAGAGCCAACGAGTTGGTCAAGAACAAGATCCATCCTACCACCGTGATCACTGGTTATCGTTTGGCACTCAGAGAGTCCACCAGATTCATCAACGAGATGCTCTCCCAGTCGGTCGAGTCTCTTGGAAAGGAGACACTGGTTAACATTGCCAAAACTTCCATGTCCTCCAAAATTATTGGATCAGACTCTGAGTTTTTCAGTCAGATGGTTGTGGACGCTCTTTTGGCCGTCAAAACCACAAACACAAAGGGCGAAGTCAAATATCCAGTCAAGGCTGTCAACATTTTGAAGGCCCACGGAAAATCCGCCACCGAGTCTCTGTTGGTTGACGGGTATGCTCTCAATTGTACCGTGGGGTCCCAAGCCATGCTGAAGCGTGTCAGTGGGGCACGAATTGCCGTGCTGGACATGAATCTGCAGAAGGCCAGAATGGCCATGGGTGTCCAAATAAATATTGATGATCCAGAGCAGTTGGAGGAGATCCGCAAAAGAGAGTACGGGATTGTTCTCGAGCGGGTCCGTAAGATCATTGACGCGGGAGCTAACGTCGTGCTCACTACGAAAGGTATTGATGATCTGTGTTTGAAGGAGTTTGTCGAGGCAAAGGTGATGGCTGTGAGACGTTGTAAGAAGGAGGATCTGAGAAGAATAGCCCGCGCCACCGGTGCGACCCTTGTTAGCAGTATGTCGAATTTGGAGGGTGATGAGGTTTTTGAAAGCAGCTATTTGGGACAGGCAGAAGAGGTTGTTCAGGAAAGATTCAGTGACGATGAATGTATTTTGATCAAGGGCACCAAGACCCACTCTTCCTCATCGATTGTTTTGAGAGGTCCTAACGATTACACCTTGGACGAGATGGAGCGTTCTTTGCACGATTCTCTGTGTGTGGTGAAACGAACACTAGAAAGCGGACACGTTGTTCCTGGAGGAGGTGCGGTGGAGTGTGCTCTGAACATATACTTGGAAAACTTTGCCACGACTGTTGGGTCGCGTGAACAGCTTGCAATTGCCGAGTTTGCCTCGGCGTTGCTGGTTATCCCAAAGACTTTGGCTGTGAACGCTGCTAAAGACGCGTCCGACCTGATTGCCAAACTGCGCTCATACCACGCTGCATCCCAGCAAGTCTCTCACATTGACACAAAGCGCAAGAACTACAAAAACTACGGCCTGGACCTGGTCAAGGGTAAGGTTGTCAACTCAGTGAGCCACGGTGTTCTGGAACCAAGCATCTCCAAGATTAAGTCGCTCAAATCTGCACTTGAGGCATGCATTGCCATACTGCGTATAGACACCATGATCAATGTTGATCCTGACCCTCCGAAGGAGACTCACGACCATTAATAATGCAGAAATCGACTTAAGACATGACGTGTGTTCCGTAGCGGGCCCCGTTCCGTTTGTTGGATCGGCCCATATTTAACCATAAATTAGCTAAGCTGCCTTAAAAATATTTTACGACCTAAACGATGCAAGAGGGATCTCAAGACGAGTCTGCAGGACCCAAACGGCCGGGAGGAAAGCGCAAATTCCACAAGAAGAGCCGTAAGGGATGTGCTACGTGCAAGAAGCGCCGCGTCAAGTGCGACGAGACCCGCCCGATATGTGGCAACTGCGATCGCATGGGAATACAGTGTGTCTACAATATTGCACCTTTGGCCTCCGCAACAGAGCCTCCACGCCAGCAACAGCTCAAAGAAGAGCCGGAACTGGGCTCTAGCTCCAATCACAGACAAGAACAACTAAGACCTCCTCAAATCCGACAAGAACCGCATCTGTCTCCGAATATCATCACCGAGCCACCTCCAACTCAGAACCTTACCTACGATACCCACCAAACCCTCAACATGCTCGATTTAAGACTGATGTACCATTATACCACAAAGGTGTGGCCTACAATCACAGAAGCAGGAATCTCGGACTCCAAAATATGGTCTGAAGAAATTCCCATGCTCGCTTTTAAGTATCCGTTCCTCATGCACTCGGTGCTAGCTTTTAGTGCCACACACCTTTCTCGAACTGAGCGTGGATTGGACCAGTGTGTGACTGGCCATCGCGCAGATGCACTGGGGCTGCTCCGTGAAGCGGTTCTGGAAATGTCGCCGGAAAACACTGATGCGCTGGTGGCAGCTGCATTGATTCTCATTATGGACTCGCTTGCCAACGCGTCTCTGCCAACCTCCACATCTCTGAAATCCCTGCCTCCGTCGGCCTGGATATTCCACGTCAAGGGAGCAGCCACGATTCTCACTGCCGTGTGGCCGCTGAGCGAGAAATCCCGCTTCTACAAATTCATCTCAGTAGACTTGGGAGACCTCGGCGAGATTGGCTACGATCTAATTTCTGGCGAATTATCAACAGATACTGCAAAAACTGATATGTTGAAACTGAAATACTCTTCCATACAGTGCTTTGACGAGGAGATTCGCGACATGTTCCCTATTCCCCTGCAATCTCCATATCTGCCGACCCTGGCATACATGGCTAAGCTTCACATGGAGCGAAACAAGAAGGACTTCATTCTGAGAGTGTTTGCATTTCCGGCTCTGCTGGACAAACGGTTTCTGGGGTTGCTAATCAGTTGTGATCTTTCAGCAATGAGAATTATGAGATGCTATTATAAGTTGTTGAGAGACTTCACAGATGAAATGAAAAACAGAGTGTGGTTTCTAGAGGGCGTTTCATCTGTGCTTCCAGTCGATGTGGAAGAATATTCTGGAGGAGGAGGCATGCATATGATGTTGGACTTTCTAGGTGGACCATCCACTGCAGAAGACGACAGCCCGCTGAATGCAACTCCGAACATCCTGCAATCTCGTCTTTTGGACACCAATAATCTACCAAGCTCATCCATAACGGACAGCTTGGGACTGGATGAGACTTCAGGGCTCGAAGACGACACCAGCTTCATTGGTGTGACTTAGACTTTGACTCTCGCAATTCCATCTGCATCTCTGTTGACTCCCAATTCTAACAACTTGGCAAAAGCAGATGCAAAGTCCTTCATAAACAACTCAGAGTCTTTTGCATACACTTCGACCCAATATCTGAATTGTGGGTTTTTTATTAACTCCATGTCTGTAATTAGCATCATTAAACTGTGGTCTTTATTGAAATACTGCGGCATCCCGGTCAGTGGAACTTGTTCATAGTTCCATTGGTCTTCGAGTAACACCTTGAAAAACTCGTTGTCAAATGTTGTGGGCTTTGATGTCCAGCTTCCGTCAAAACCACTGAACTTGACATGACATCCACCGAGAGTATGGCCACCACCAATCAGCGCAACAAGCTCTTGGTCATTAAATCCAAGACGCTCGGTGAAAACTTCATGTATATGCTCGGTATCCTTGGTTGCAAGGGGAAGTCTGCCCATTGGAGGAACCTTTTGGGGATCAGGCCAGTCAGTTCTACCGGGTCTCCAGTCAATTTTAGGCCCCCCCATAGCTTCAATTGCAACAACACCTCCCAGAGTATAAAGATCAGCAAAAGTGATCCACGGGTATTTTTCATGAATTTGATCCAGATAGGATTTTGCGGTGTGTAAGCCAGTATTTCCCGGATCGTTGAATTCCTGTGCAAATCTCATTGTACCACCATTGCAACCACCAGTTCCTGATGCACGATCAAAATGGGCGCTACAATGCCAAGTAAATCTCACCATGTTTGGTCCAATGGAGCCATCATCATAGTCTGGTTTTGGCAAACAGTCCTTGATTGCCTGTCTGACAAGCTCATAATTTCCATAAGTTGGATCTTGTGGTTTATTTTTACGTCTGATTCTGATCTTGTAAAAGAACGACGAGTTGGAATCCGACGACTTGATGGGTCTCTCCTCTAAATAATCAATTTCTTTCTGTGCATCTGGCGGGGAGATATCTCTGGTGGGTTCATCGAAAAGTTTGGTGATAGGGGGAGTTTTCAATTTGACGGTTTGAGAAACTAATTTCCCAGTATCATGAGTCTGTCTAACCGATTCCGAGCTAAGGATATACGATTTTGGAGTGAAGTCTGAGAAAACTCTTGGAGCCAAAGCGCGATTCGAATCTCTGATGGCACCGCTGTTTGGGCATTTGGCCTCCCTTTCCATCAGTTTGAGCTCTTCAGTATCATTGGTATCCAGGGTTGCCATAGGATTATAGAGATACGGTTCTTTGCTTCGGCCAACAAATGGCACTCGTCTCAATGTACAAATTGGGGCATGGATAACGTATCTGTCATAATAATAATCAGTCCGAGACCAGGCTTTTGTGAAAGCTTCTTGGAAGCTACTTGGTGTCTCGAACCAGGGTTTGACGCTTTCTGCCACTGGTCTCTTTTCGTTGAACACTCGAAAAGAATTGAACCTTTTCTTTTGTTGCCAAGAGTCTTGGAATGTCAACTCGTCGTCTTTAGCCCCATTTATCATAAGGATCATATTGTAATGATACAAAATAAAAAGCTTGGTATAAGAAAGCACATTTAGGGTATTGTAATGGAAGGATTGTAGAGCAACTCTCAGAAGAACATATGGTACCAAGATTGCTCTTCCGAGAACTGCTAATGAGCGAGTAAAAGAGGTATATGCTCCTGCTATCCTATCCATAATAAAGTGGGAAAAGTTATATCCTTATTTGTAAACGCCAAAAATATTATATTAATCATCTTACAGCATCCATACACCGTCTACTGTAATTGGACATAGTTACCAGGGAACACACCAGTAACACCATTAACTGAGCCAGTCCACCAGTCGTTCTGGTTGTCAGACCTTTGCAAAATAGTGATCGTTTGGCCTGCACTAAATGAGAGGTCACCTTCTGCTTGAGCAGCATAGTCGTACAATGCAGTACACATCTCACCAGATGGAGCGCTTGCAGTAGAAGAAGTGGCAGGAGCAGAAGCGTACGAGGTCGGAGGAGTATAACCGTACGTGGTTGCCTGAGGCGCTTCATAAGGTGTCTTCTTGTCCTCAGGATAACCATAAGTGGACGTTGTGGCTGGAGGTGTTTGGCCATAAGATTGACCGTACGACTGAGTGTATGGCGGAGCTGCTCCTGCCTCGTATGCTGGAGCAGGTGTCTGTGCCCCTTGGCCGTAAGGACTCGTTGGCGACTTTGGGTCCTGGTTCATGGCGTATCTTCTCTTTGTTGCCTCCAATTTCGATTTCGCATGACCGATCTTGAAGTGCGTCAGTCCAATGGCCTCAGCTCTTTCTTCAACATCACCTCTCTTGTTTGTGTACTGCTCCAGGATGTCAGTGTTGAGGTCGAAATATGGGATCTTCATTTCCTCCATTCTGGACGAAAGCGTATAAAACACGTTCAGCTGCATGAAGTACAAACTGACAAACAGAGGCTTGATAAATTCTCCCTCCAGTTGGAATAAAATTGGGAGTTCGGTCTTCAGCATCTCATTGTAGTAGTCGAACTCCTGCTGAGCAATAGCAACTTCGTTCTCGTACTTGTACACCTTCTCTTCCATCTTCTCATTCTTCTCAGCTTTCAACTGAGCCTTTTTGAGCGAGTTCTGGTGTCTGTCCAAGTCAAGCTGCTTGTGGTTTCTCTTGGTTGCCATCTTCCGAATGGCCTGAATAATACGCAGCAATTCAGTTGCTGGACCCACAATTCTGGACTCAATCAGTTCCAGATCAGGTTTCAACGTTTCCTTCAGCTCCTGCACAACGTCTCTGTATTGGACACAGGCCTCTATACCTTCCGGATTACCCTCGGGAATCGCTGAGTTTGGGTCGGACAGCTTACCACTGATTGGCTTGAAGATCTCCTCAATGGACTTGGAAAAGCCAAGCTGTCTGTCAAGCATGTCGTTCACGGCCTTGTGGTACCGTTTTGACTCGTCGCTCAAACGTTTGGTCATATCCTCCAGCTCTTTGAACCTTCTCTCGGCATCCAGATAAACAGCATCATTTGTGGTCTCACCCATGTTGAGTTTCTGCCGCAAATTCTGCGGGGCCCTCACAATGGCCTTTTGAAACCCTTTCAAACTCATTGCTCAATTGATGGGATGCAGGCAAGAACTCTTGTTATCTTGTAAAACGAGAAAAACCAAATAAATGACCAAGTCGGCTTATTGCAGAAAATATTCCGTACACCAGGCCGATCGACGCCCAGAATGAATTTAAACTTGAGAATCTAAAAATATATGCCATATTAACTGTTGTTGCTTTTAAGCTTGGTGATAAGAATAAAACGCAATCAAGGTTCGACTTACCAGAAAGACACAACAATTCGCAGGAGTTCATGTACAACACAGATTTTTCTTCTCCATCTTTAGACAACGCCTCAAAGATATTATAGCAGACACGGTATTAACTACAAACAATGTCCGAGCCTTCATCACCAAGCAAAAATTCCTTGACTGGGTGGTGGAAACAAATGAAGAAGAGTGACTCAGATATTGCGTCTCCGACTCCTCTTTCCATTGACAGCCATGTTCCTGGCTCATCGCCACGACACGAACCCAAGACTGGCTCCTCTCCACCTGCACATGGTCGCCCCAACTCTCCTTCGTTTCTATCGCCTCTTTCCTCGCCAACGCGCCCGTTTCTGGGATATAAGTCGCGATCATCACACAATATGAGGCCCACGTCTTCCTTCCAGGAGAATAGTTCACAGGAGAAATTAAAACAACACAGAGATTCTTTTATTCAGCAAAAACAACTAGACTATAGGGGTGACTCTAGCATCTTTGGCTGTTCCATTGAGGAATCGATAAAGGTTGCGGAAGCCAAAATATACATCAGCAGCGATCGCGACGGGCTTATAAGGTACGGTAGAATTCCTAGAGTGGTGGCACTTTGTGGATCTTTCTTGAAAAAGAACGGGCTCGAAGTCGAAGGAATATTCCGAGTTGCCGGGTCGACAAAGAGAATCAAACAGTTGCAACTGATTTTCTCGACACCGCCAAACTACGGCTCCAAGATCGATTGGGATGGGTACACTGTTCATGACGCGGCCTCGTTGTTCAGACGATTCCTCGGCTCATTACCCGAGCCTCTTATACCTTATTCAATGTACGAGAAGTTCAGAGAACCATTAAGAGCGCGTCCAAATATTGTTTGGTATCTGAAGGAAAGTGAAAAGAAAATGAGCGATGTCCTGGAACATACCTCGAATAAAGAGGACCAGGACAAACAAGAGTCTGAACCTGTTTCAGAGGAAGAAAAACGCGCAAAGAAAAAGGCTATGAAAGAAAAAATACGAAAGGAGCGCAAGGAGGTACTCAAAGAGTATGCAATGTTGATAGAACAGCTGCCCGACTTGCAGAGACAATTACTTTTTTACATTCTTGATCTCTTGGCTATATTCAATGCCCATTGTGAAAAGAATCTCATGCCGGCTAAAAATTTGGCTGCCATTTTTCAACCGTCAATTCTCTCTCACTCAGATCATGATATGTCTCCAGAAGAATACGCACTCTCTTCTCTGGTGATTGAATTTATGATTGAGTACTCTTATAAAATTCTTCCTGCCGCTCAACAAGTTTCAAACAACACTGCTGCCGTGAAATCACCTCCAGCATCTGCGGAAAATGATCCAGCATCCTCTAAGATTCCCCCTTCCAGCTCAATGTTGGCTCCCCCAAGTTCGATAATCACAAGAAAACATAGCAAAAGTATGTCCTCCGTGCAATCCCCTTCTGATATGCTGCGCGTGAACAACAACAAATCAAAGTTGGAACAGATTGGAAACAACACCACAGACGAGGCCGATTCTGCGTTTGAGACAGACGATGAGATGAAGCCGCTCGGCCAAAGGTTATCTGTCACGTCTTTGAACTCTCAAAAGAATCGCTCTAATCTTCCATCTAAAATGATTTCGTCAGAAACAAAGTTAGACAGTCCGTTACGATCAGAGGTCTCGATTGCACAGCCAGAGTTTAAAGCTCCAGTTCTGAAGGTTGACACGCCTGAGTCCTTTTCTGACTCATCAACGGCTAGTCAGCCTGAAGCCCATAAGATTCTCAACACTGGCATCTCGCACAAGAATAACGTGGAGCCAGCCGACAATAATCCAAAGCTGAAGTCTAGCTCGGAAGATGTTGAGAGAGAAACGCGATGGGACGGTGAAATGGGGGCTGCTCCTTCCGAGAAATTATCGTGGTTCAAGCGACTGAGATCTCGCTCCACGTCGAAATCCAGGAAATAGGTTCAATCTGTCCAAAAAAATATTATTACAAAATAGTCCATTTTATAGCTCTATCACGTCTATTTCATCCACTTGCTCCCCGCTATCCATTTTCCTCTTCTTTTGATTATTCTCCTCTGTTTCCTCCAACTTCCGTTTAGGTCTTTCAACGTCAAGATCAATTATCTCACCGTCCATTATCAAGTTATCTTCATCCTCAGATTCTTCTTCTGAGTCTTCTTTCTTTTGTGTTTTTGGAATAACTAGCTCTGGAAGTATCAAACTATCATTCTGGTCAATCAGCAGTTCAAGTGAGTCCAACTCCTCATCTGCGTCACTGATGAAAATGACTTGTCCATAGGAACAAATGTCTCCAAGGTTTTTATCCAAATTGTCATCAAAATCATAGTCGTACAAAAGCCTGGAGCCCTCAGCAATTCCTATGTCGTCCGAGTAATTATACTTTTCAACAATAGCTTTTCTAAATTCATCAACGGTGAGTTTTGACAGATCCAGTCTGGCAACACCCCTTGTAACCGAGCATGCAGGGCATTTGGTGTTTCTTGGTGCGAGATTAGATGAATTGATGAAGCGATTGGTCTGATTTGAATCATACACCATTTTGGAATTTTTCACACATTCTGACTGGGTTTTGCTGAACGCGTGGATTGACGAAAGAGCACTAAAACCAGCCATTATTGCATTGGTTGTGGCAACTGCAGGGATGATGTTGCCAGCTATTTGTTTAACTTCGAACTTGGATTTCAGCGGGATATGGAAAACATACGACCTCAAGTTAGCAGCAGATGTCACAAAGTTTAAAGTATCCTCGTCGTCCTTGTCGAAGTCAACTGGTGAAGTTTTCAATCTTTGGGCAATATTGTGGGTTGATTCAATGAAAACAGAAAGATTCTCCTCGACAGTCCATAGCTTCTGGCCATCTGCTTGGTCGCATGGCGATGGTGTACATTTAAGAGGCACTGGTTTTTCTCTCGTTTTCCAAAGAGTGTCGATCAATAAAAGTCGCTCTATATCGTCTTTGAATATCTTTTCAACGATCTTGTTCACATACTCACTGTTGTCCTTATCTGAATTTTTGACCATCAATTTGAGGTCTAACAATTCGTTTGATTCTCTAAGTAAGGCTTCGATTTCAGCTTTGTTGTCAGAGTCGATATCCTGAGGCTTCAATGCATCTTTGTCGGACGTTTCTTCGCCAAACAGTTGTAGGAAAAGGAAATCTTTTGCCCAGGTAATGCAATGGATGGGTTTAGATGGTGTAGAGCGAATGGTACACACTGGAAACGTTTTCGGTTGTTCTTTGGGTATACATGCAAAACATTCCGAATCATACGGATAAATGGGCTGCACTTGTCCTTTGAGGCCTGAAGTTCCACTTTCGATAAGGGGAATGCGGGTGAAGAGTGCAATTTTGTTCACATAGAACCGCGCCTCCAGATTATCTAGAGCATTGAAAATGATGTTAAACTGGGAGAAAAAGCTCAGGGGAAACATGGTTGTGTCCATAATATTGCCGTGGTGAGCAATCAACTTGCTAGAATGATTGAAGTACTCGACCGCTTTTTGTGCGGTCAAGGATTTAGACTGCTTGATGTCTTTCTGGCGAAACAAGAATTGCCTGTTTAAATTAGACAAATCGATGGTATCCAGATCCAGTATGTGTATTTCCCCATAATTCATAAGCAAGAGATCCTTCAGTAGTTCACATCCAATTCCTCCTGACCCCACCATGAGCACTTTGGACTGGTGGAATTGTTCGACTTCGGAGTCAAACATTCTCTTCAAGTAGGAATCATACATTGTGGATTGAAAAACAATTTATTCATCAATTTTATTTTGCTAATTCTTTATTCTACTCAGCTGGCTCAAAGATGGACAAATACTCGGTCATTTTGCCAACATACAACGAGCGCCGAAACCTTCCAATTATCACTTACTTGATTGCCAAGCATTTTGAGCTTGCTAATCTTGAGTGGGAGGTGATCATCGTCGATGACGCTTCGCCAGACGGCACGCAAGAAGTGGCCAAGCAGTTGATTAAATTGTACGGACCCGAGCATATTCAACTTCGTGCTCGTGCAGGTAAACTTGGTCTTGGAACAGCCTACATTCATGGACTACAATATGCAACTGGAAATTTTGTGATCATTATGGATGCCGATTTCTCTCATCATCCGTCTGCTATTCCTGAGTTCATCAAAAAACAAAAGGAGGGAAACTATGATATTGTCACAGGAACGCGTTATGCTGGTGACGGAGGCGTTTACGGTTGGGATTTGAAAAGAAAACTCATTAGTCGTGGAGCAAACTTCCTGGCAACAGTGGTTCTGAGACCAAGAGTGTCTGACTTGACAGGATCATTCAGATTGTACAAAAAGGATGTTTTGGCAAAAATCATTGGAGCAACCAAATCAAAAGGTTACGTTTTCCAGATGGAGATGATGGTGAGAGCAAGATCTTTTGGCTTCACTATCGCCGAGGTGCCAATCTCGTTTGTTGATCGGTTGTATGGAGAGTCCAAACTAGGTGGCGATGAAATCATTGGCTATCTGAAAGGTGTGTGGAATCTTTTCACATCCGTCTAAAACCCAGAGCACCGGGTTTCACTATGTGTACTTTGACATTTTAAGCAACATACACGTGCACCACATCGAATACATGTACTGTAGCTGACGTTACCGCAAATGGTACACAGTTTTTTCACTGTAACCTGACCTGGCTTGATCTCAAGGCTGTTGAGCGCGCGCATCTCGGCCTTGTCAAGCTCGTCGACGTAATTGGACCAGTTCTTCTTGGAGTTCATAATTCTCTTGACCGCGATGGACGGCGTCGACTTGCGTTTCCCCACCGCAGGACCGAGATTCTTGGGTATTTCAAACTTGTGAAACTCACTAAAATTCTCTCTATCGAGTTCATCAAATCTCCGGTTTGCCTTCTTTAGCACAAGTGCACTATGGCGTTCTATTTCCTCAGTCTCTTCCTCGCCATCTACTTCTGTGTTTTGCTGTTCTATGGCGTTCTGAAGAGCCGCAATATTATAATTAACTCGTTTCCGTTTATTACTTGTTCTGGATGATGCACCTTGAGCAACAGAAGTCGTTTGGATCGGGGCTCGTTGCTTTACCACTTCTTCAACAAAGTGCATATCTATCAAGTATAAAAAACACACTTTAAAGCACAGCCATATTTTTATTATTTGGAGGTACACAAAGTTAACAGCTTCTTATGCAAAACATCAATCACATCCTCGACAGCCTTATAGTCGCAGGCAATGGCTTTGCCCAAATACACTACGTTTCCATTTGAGCTGATTGGTTTTTGGCCAGAAAATATAGAGGTAATCTCCGAGATGGTGCTTTGCAACCAATTTTTTGAAACATCACTGCTGTTCTCTGCAGAAGGTTTGAGACTGATCGAGAATAATGACTTTTCGAGCGACAGTTCTTCCGCTTTATGTCTTAATTGAACGCTCAAGTCCAACATACACCTTTCTACTCTGACCTTCTTGTCAGATTTGCGCTCGATGTTCTTGTAATATGTGATTTTGAACATTTCGAAATTGTAAAGACTTAATTCAAATCCACTTTCCGGAGCCATTTTCAGATCCAAAGAGCTGGTATTCTGGTTCAAAAAGTTTTTGTAATGTTCTTCGTTTTCCAAGGAAAGTTTGACCAACAGTTTATAGAAGGGTAGCGTCAGTTTCAAATATTTGACCAATAACTTGATTTTCTGAAAGTCGAAATCAACTACCATATCATTCAGATACTTGTAGCAAAGTCTGTGAGGGTTATCGTTAGGTAATTCGATCGAGATGGAATCCTGTGACTCGCTCAATAGGATCAGAGTGACCATTTCTTCTGGATTAGTACCATATTGGAAAGACATTTTGGAGAGCGAAATCTCGATCATCTTCAGCGATTCGTCATGACTGATTATGTCTAGTAGCGAAATCAAACTGAAGAACTTGTTTAGCACAAACAGAGAGTCACCCATAAGGGATATTTCTGAAGTCGGGATGGAGTTCAGTAGGTACGTTGCAGAACCATAATTCAACTTTTTTGACAAACTGACTAGCGAATGGATCTTGAAGATCGAGGAATCGGGATTCAGTTCAATTGAATTGTTCTTCTCATCGCTGAATGAAATCGAGGACAGCTTCAGCTCACTTCGGAGTTTACCAAAGATCATAATTTCTAGCTCATGATTCCTAATATCCAGAGTCAAAATCAACGAATCTCGACAATTAGGAATGTTGAATAAAGACTTATTGTCCAGAAGCACAATAGAAAGATCATCATGTTGTGGATCATTTGGATTCATGTCAAAATTTTCCTTGATGAACGACTTCAGTTTTTCGTCCGTCTTATCCACAACTTTTAGTTTGCATCCTTTGTCCTCGAGCTCCATCACAACCAAATTGCACACCAATAAAGATATCGTCTTTTTGGAAAGAGCAACAAAATTCTGATAGTTGTATTCACTCTCGACACCCAAGGAAACTGACTCACACCACGAAATTGACCACTGACCTGCAGAAGACTTTATGTGCGAGCACCACCACTGCACTTTGGAGGAAAAACCAGAGACCCCAACTGTCAAAAACCATCCAACTGGCCAATCCCTGCGACGATAAAATTTAAGAACGAAAAGCTGGTCAGCAAGAGTCTGGTCTTTCAAATGTTCGTAGTTAATGTTCAGCTTGTGATACTCGGTTGTGGACAATTTGACCACGTTCACAGGAATCCATCCCGTTGCAGAAAGCATGGACCCCAGTTCTTCCAGTCGAGTTTCCAACCGTAAAGTCAAAAGTCTAAAAGCAGTTTCACGAGTGTCCATGTTGATTTGTGCTGCAATTTTGGTCATACAAGGAGTGGGGTTCTGGAAGTAGCCATCTCCTGAAAGAGAGTCTACCCCGTAAATAGCAGACTTCAAAGAGCTTAGGTTCAATGAAAGTTGAGAATTGTGGATGGAAACTAATTTATCTCCCATGTCGATCTTGTCAAATATTTCTGCCTGAATCTCATTGGTGTGGATCTCGATATGTTTCCTGATAATTTCCCGAATGAGATGTTCAATGTTTATAGAGCCATCTTCATTCTCAAGCTTTAAGTCATGGTCGGTACAGAGTCGACCTTCACGGATCCAGCGGAAGCCAAGTTGGTTGTTTTTCATTTTTCCGATTTCAATATTAGACTTGACAGATCTTCGTTTGAGCCAGTAGGTGACAACCACAAAACACTTCTCGGCATTGTAGGTGTGTGTCAAGTGACTCTTCCAAAGTCCCATACGGAGCTGGATCAATTGCCGGTGAAGATAATAAAGCTTGCATGTAATAGCATAGTTGTGAAAGATATTGTACAGACCCACCAGTCCAGTTTTGCTCAACTCTGAGTTGGCAACTCTCTCCAAATGCGCAAAAGTTGAAAAAGGAAGAGCGGTTACCTGTGGGATGAGTTTATTGTCTCTTGACTGAAACTCCAATTTGAAATCAACGAGAAAGTATCCAGACTTATCATAAGTGTTGGCTATGGATACACAACATTGATACAGATTTGGTATGCGGAATTTTACACGACCGTCTTCTATCTGGTAGTCGTAAAATGGTTTCGGGAGATTGGATTCTAGAGCCATTTTGGCAGAAAGCTCAACGTTCAATGTCTTTAAGGTTTGTAGTATTAGTTGTGGCTCTATTGTTCGCTGAGTTTCAAAGTTATGTGTTGGTAACTGAGGCCTTCCTTTGATAAGAACCTCCAATGCTGTTTCGAGATCGGGGTTTGGTAATTTTGCCGAGACCAAAGATTGTTTAGTAGCACCAATTTGATTCAAGGCATTTGTGACGCTCTGATTTTGCTCCCTCAACCACACAAAAAGATCAATTAATTTTTCGATACTTTCAGAATTGCGTGCCCACTTACTCAGAACATACAATCTGACGAAGTTCTCTCGTATATTCACAATAATTTCAAGGAAATTGCGCTTCTTTACACTATCGGGCTGAGTAGTATTTTCAAGAGTTTTTAGATATTCGGTCAGTTGTTTGTAGCTATGGACGGCATATCTTTGTAAAATAACTCCAAAGGGCGTCATGTTAGCCGCCACATGAGGAATTGGGGGGGCAACGGCCTCAGACATTATGGACAGCTGAAGAACACTTTTTCGCTAGAGATTTATTTTCAATATTGCCTTTGTGTGGCTGGAGACAAGTTTTAGTATTTGTGGCTGGAATACAAAAAAGTAAATAGAGAAGATACTCCCTATACCTTTGAGAACCCTTGTTATTTAAAGGCCCACTTTCGCTGCGCTTCCTTCATTATCATGCAAGAGTCCGTTAATGAAGGAGAACTGGCTAATTTGAAGGTGCCTCCTTCGCGAGAATTTGTGAATACTCAAGACTTGACCTCATCTGATTACCTTGCTACGACATCATCCGCAGGTTCTACCACAGAAACGAATTCTGCCGGCTCAAGGAATATTACCTCATCTTCGAACATTTTAAACGGTGGACCACTGCTTGTGAGAAAGCTCAGAGAAGCGGGTCATGAAGTTCCAGGAATGAAAGAGCGGATTGTTTCAGAGGCTCGCTTAGACGATCGGAGAGACTTCTCTCTCAACATAGAACCAGTTCAAAGAATTGTTTCGGTACCACTTAGACCTCCTGAGCTACAACAAAAAGCATTGAATTTAAGAAGCACGGATTCAATCAGCGAAGAGATCGAGTACGGCAAAGATTACATAGCTACTTTTTGCACCCTTGGGACTACAACCCATGAAAAACAATACTGGAATTGCACAAAGGAAATCGGACGCGGAACTTTCAGCACGGTATATCTTGACGAGTCTTCAAATGTGGCCATAAAGGTTTCTAGCATTCCCACACATGATCAGGATACAAAGTTGAGGATACAAAGCTCACTGATCCGAGAATTGTCTCTTCTGCAGTCTTTGCAGCATAAAAACATAGTTCAACTTCTGGGATCTAACACACGTTTAGATAGAAACCAGGTCATCATGGCAATGCCCTACTACGCTGGTGGCGATATGCTCTCGGTTCTGGTAGCCCTAGGTCCAGATCTTCTCTATGAGCATAAAAAATTGGTATTCAGCAATATAATACATGCAGTGAAATGTCTTCATGATAGAAACATCTGTCACAGAGACATCAAGTTGGAAAATGTTTTAGTGGTTCCGCCTATAGAAGACATTAAAAATAGCAGGTTTCCCGAGTTGAGAGATCGATATGATGGGGCGATTGCAGTTCTTTCTGATTTTGGTCTCTCAAAACAGATAGATCCCCAAGAACCTCTCTTGACCACTCGTTGCGGCAGCGAAGATTATGTGTCACCTGAACTGCTACTTGGCCTTCCATATGACGGAAAACAGAACGACTGTTGGTCGCTAGGTGTTCTCCTATACGCTATAATGGAGAATAGACTGCCGTTCGATCCGCTTCCCGATTCAACGAGGCGTGGAAGACGTTCTGCAAAACCAGTCCATCGTATTGCTACCCTCTCGTGGAGCTGGTACCATTTCAAGGATAAGGATCGCGACTTGCTAGGGAACGACTGGAGCTTGGCTAAACGCTTGGTTGAACAATTGTTGGTCAAACGAGATTTCAGAATTAATATAGACGCTATTGTTCAAAATGATTGGTGCACTTAGCCAGTCGTTTGTTGATCTCCTGTTGTTTTTCGATTAACTCATACATTATTTTGTATTTTTCGTCAAACAGTCTTTTCAGTTTGTCGTTTTTATCAACAATGTGTTCATCGAATTGAAGTTCAGAAGGCATGCCGCTTCCCAGTTTGCAGCATCCTTGTGCACCTATCAGCTTGGAGTCCAGATCACGGGGAACAAGCACTCTCACATCACCCAGCACCAAAGCAAGCAAGTTCAAAAACCGCTTATTTTTAGCTTGAGACCCACACACTTGCAGCATCTCTATGCCAAATCCACTATTACGAAAACAGTCAACTATCATTTTGGCAGATAGTGCCAGGTACTCCAATATTGACAAATAGCAGCAAACGAGGTCGGTTATGTCCTTGCGCAACGAGCCTCCTATCATCACGCTCGATAAGCCAGAATCATTGAAAGGTGTGCGATTTCCCAGGTAATCTCCAAGGTAAATTCGCTTGCCTATTAAATACCACTCAGACTCCAGGTTTCTTGATTCTGAAATGCATGTAATATGATCTTCAAGCTCTTGAAACTTATCGGAAGAAACTAAGTTTTTTGCAGCTGGATGATTTTCAAATAGTGACTCGAATAGAATACCTGAACAACTTAGTCCACCTTCATAAAACCAAAAATCGTTGCTTAGGTGGAAAGGACCCCATATACCTGGTGGGGAAGCTTTGGGAGATTTTGAAACACTCAAAAAACAAGTGGAAGTTCCGGCTACCATGACCAAGGCTTTTTCAGGATCGATCTGGGGCGTTTGAAGAGCAAAAAAAGAGGCGTAACAGTCGATAACACCAGAGCAAATAAGGACGTCAGGCACACCCCATTTGGAACCCAAAACGGGATTAATCTTTGCTATTGGTGTACCTGCGAAAGGAATAGCTGGATATGGAATATTTTCAACTCTACCGATCTGCTCGTCTTGCAAGTCGATTCCCATCAGATTCAAGTCATCAATAGGAAATCCTTTCAATGATCCGTCTATTCCAACATTTTCTGTATTGTAATTATGAATGTCAAGAACTTCACCGCTTAGTTTCCACTCAACCCAATCGTGGAGATCAAAAATTTTGTACCTGGTTTTTGTACAGCGAGTGAACTCCTTTATTTTAGGTAATGCCATTTCAGCAATAATGGAACCACCCAGCTTCTTCAGCATTTCGGGCATCCGATTTCTCATTGCTTGATTTATTGTCTCTGTTTCTCCTCGATGATCCATCCAAAGAATAACATGGCTGTCATCTGAAGATTCTACCACTAAAGAGCAAGTCGCCCCACAGCATATGGTCTTCAGTGTTCCATTCTCAACCGATCTTGCAGAATCGAGACTGTCTTGAATGCAGTTTTGCAATTGGGTCCACAATTGATGTGTATCTTGAGTTATAATGCTTGAATCAGAGGTATGGTAAATTATGTCAATAGGGTGCTCTGAAACGCCAATAATCTCGTTATTCGTGCTCAGGATGCACGTGCGGATTGAACTCGACCCTATATCTATGCCAAGGTACCAGGAATTGAAAGTTGCCATTTTTGAGCAGTAAAAATGTGTGGCTCAATCTCTTAAGATAAACTCAGTTACTCAAAATTGATTAAAATTCTGCTATCATTAATTTTCTTCAAAATATAATTAACTGGTTTTGAATTCAAGTAAAGGTTAAGGTAATGTCTATTATATAAAAGGAACGCGATGTATTCATGTCAAGAATGGAAATTTATCATTAAATATTTCCTCATTAAGCATCTCAAATTTGAACCACTCAACTAAATTGAGGAAGACTTTGGAGTGGAAATGAACAGGCTCCTCAATTTCACTTAAAGATTCTAATTTTTCAGCAGTAGGCAAAGGGTCGGTGATCGTCAAGTCGTGTGACCTCGAGCTGGAGTCAGAAAATGAAGAAGATCTTGGGCGTTTCTTCTCCATCTCGTAGGTAAGGAGCGGTTTGAAAGACTTCTCAATGGGCAGAACTGCACAAAGCCAGATTCTAGTTTTGTAGATCTTGAAAAGCTCCCTTATCAGGCCACGGAAATCCAGTCTTCGCAAACAATAATAGTAGATAATGAGTTTCTTCCTATCAAACTGGAACTCGACGTTTTTGATGACAAGATCCAGGTTCAAAGACTGCACGTAATCGAGACAAATGCGATAGGCCGTTAGTTCGTCGTTATATTTGGTGTTTAGTTGGGTCAATTCGTGAGGTTTAGCAAATCTGAGGATCTGCTTGTTTGGGAGCGTGATGAAGTTTTCATCTTCGTTTATGATTGAGCGCTGATTATTGTTGCTGTTTTGGTGGTGGTTGCTCTGTTTGTGATTCTGTGGCACTTGAGAAGAGTTAGCATTACCAAACTCAAGCGATTTTAAATGGAGTTTCTTTTTGAGATAATTAAAAAGCAAAGCAAGACGGAAGTCAATGACTGGTTGCAAAACCATGACCAGATCTTTTCCGCGATCCCCTTCGATAACAATAAGATCTTTGGGGCTGAGTTTGAGATTTGAGGTCTTGGGCAACGAGATGATGTCCAGTTTTCCGTTTTTGTTGACTATCATTGTGTAACTCTTGGCGGTCTTGTGAGTCGTCGACGAGAGATCCTCGTTCTGAGAAATCAAGTGGTCCAGTAGCTTAGCCACACGGGCCTGCAGAAGACCCGGAATCTCCGTCAACGAAGTTCCCAGCAGGACGTTGAGCTGGTGCACAATCTCCATTGACACATCGAAATCTCCGAAATATTTTGCGTTCTTGATAAACTGGGCTTTGAGTTCTGTGGAAGTGACGATTGTGTTGGACAACTTTTTCAACACCAGGCCATTTTCCAACACAACCAAGGTGTCCTTCGGCTGGCTTTGAGGAAGGTAGGAGCTCAAAGGAGGTAGGGAGGTGTAGGTATAGTCAACGCTTTGAGTCCGGGAATGGTCCAGGTCGAAGAATCGAGACGAAGAGGTGTATGGTGGTGGTTGGGCGAATGTTTGTGGCTGGTCCAATTTGTTATGTGTTGTATAATACAACTCCGCAGTGTAGCTAGGTCTTCTAGACGAAATGTTTGAGACTCCGCCCTGAAGCTCAAGAGGCAGAGTAAAAACGCTTGGGTTGCTAAAAATGGAGTCCCTGGATGCGCTCGACACCGAAGAATGGGGAGAAGGATTTTGATCTGTTTGGGTTCTTAGAAGGCCGAGCTTGGACGAGAGCACGTCGTAGAAGGGATCGAGCTCGGCAAACCTGTTCTGAGGAGTTAACTGGTCCACAAAGTTGTTGAAGGAAGCCATACTGAAGTTTAGTATCAAACAGCCCCACAAATATTATAAAAATGGGGTTTACGGCTGCTTATTTATATATCCGGCCGAAAAATGAGAAAATTGAGGGGCAGTAAGATTCACGAGACTGAATCCGGGGTTGTGGTGTGGGGCAAAAAATTCCAGTTATATTATATTCTAGTAGGCTAAATGCACTAATATTCTGTATATAGCCATCTGTAGCATTGCGTGATATTGGTGGTCGCTCCTTCCAACGTCAAAGAGTAGGGTTTTATCAACATGCGCACTGGTTGGTCCATCAGCTGTCTCAGCTTTTTTGCCGCTTCGGCTTCCGCCACTGCCATACTCATTTGCGGGTTCATAACACTCATCCCAGCAAACCGGAATAGATCGTACCCTTCGACTCGAATACGTAATTTTGCATGCTTGTCAGCTTCTTCTACAATAACGTCTACCGACTTAGGCACTGTGGTGCTGTCTAAGAAATTTTTGTACAGGAGATCGCCAGTGCGTGTCTCCAGCCGCTTGATTCTGACGTGGACAAAATATGCCCCTGTGTAGTTTGACAATGGGATAGACGATATCGGGAAGGTTGGACTGGGGGTCGAAATTTTGGGAGCTTCTGGCAGAACGTCTTCATTGTCGGACTCCTGTGAGCTTTCCATGTCACTCAAAAAATCGTGCTCTGCGGAATTGCGACTCTCGCGCTTCTCGTGGCGGTGCGGCGGTGACGGTGTGCTGACTGCCTTCTTGATCGCTATGGTCTTAGTAAATTCAGGGTATTTGTTGAACTGCTTGCCGAACTGCTGTTTCCAGGAACTGAAAAACCGGTGCGCAACGCGATAATTCTTGTCCCCTGGCCTGTAAATCGACGCAACCTGGTCGTATTTCTGTGTCTGTTCGATGTTGACCAGCCAGGTCTGGCTGTCGAAATTGTCCTTGAATCCAGGATCCAGGGTGAATTCCAGCTCGCCCTGCCACAGTTTGGTCCTTACACGCATCGAGAGAACAATACCATGCTGGAATATGACATGTTCCTTGCGCACGGAATTGTCAAGAACGAACGGGTCGATTCGGTTCAACAGCAGGTCAGAGAGAGACTTCACGGCCTCAGGATAAACCGCGACATCCACAATGGTCTTTGCTAAGCGGTCGTGAAAGATGCGCTGGTCCAAGTCGCGAACTTCGAGACTGGTGTGTCGAACTCTTGGATTGTATGAAAAGTCTGTGACATGCAAAATAATAGGCTTTCTCGGGTGTCCTCTAGTTTGAACACCCACAACAAGTCCCATGATCCGCTGGTCATACGAGTCGACCGCAGACAGCTCCTCCATGAGCTGGATAGTGGTTTTTTTGGGGGGATGTGCAGCGTGTTGAGACATGGTATTTTTCAAATGCGACGCGTCGCTACAAATAATAATATTTTTCGTTATTTTTCATTTCATACCCTGTTGAAAGGTAAAATATACAATCTAATGCGATTCAAACACTAAGCCACAGCTGATCATTAACGTGTACGAGTTGAGCGTAAGAGGACTAGGACGTCCTCCGTCTATAAAGCCAATTTTTTAGGCTGTTCCCATGGGTTGGACTGGTCGGTGAAGTGACCGTAGGAAGCAGTCTTGAAGTAGATTGGTCTGGCCAAGTCAAGCTCCTTGACCAAAACACCTGGTCTAAGGTCAAAGTTCTTGTTCACAATGGCAACCAACTCGTCAGAGGAAAGCTTAGAGGTTCCGTAGGAGTCGATGTAGATGGAAAGAGGCTCGGCAACACCAATAGCGTAGGAGAATTGCACCAAACATCTTCTGGCAAGTCCAGCGTTGACCAAAGACTTGGCAACCCATCTAGCGGCATATGCAGCCGATCTGTCCACCTTGGAGAAGTCCTTTCCGGAGAAAGCACCTCCTCCGTGGGCACCCCATCCACCGTAAGTGTCCACAATGATCTTTCTACCGGTCAGACCGGCATCTCCGTGAGGACCACCAATGACGAATCTACCAGAAGGTTGAATGTGGTAGATGGTCTTGTCGTCCAAAAGTTGGGCTGGGATGACCTTTTGAACAATGTGCTTCTTGATCTCACTTCTCAAGTCCTCAGTAGAGATGTTGTCTGCATGTTGAGCAGAGATGACAATGGTGTCAACTCTCAATGGGACAACAGCTCCGCCGTCATGCTTGTACTCGATGGTGACCTGGGTCTTGGTATCTGGTCTCAACCATGGGAGAGCACCGGATCTTCTGGCATCAGCAAGAGCGGCGTTCAATTTGTGGGCCAACAAAATGGTCAGAGGCAGTTTCTCGTCGGTCTCGTCGGTGGCGTAACCAAACATGATACCTTGGTCACCAGCTCCGAGCTCCTCCAGAGCCTTCTCGTAGTGCAAACCTTGGGCAATATCAGGAGATTGTTGTTCAATAGCGACCAAAACGTTACATGTCTTGTAGTCGAAACCCTTGTCGGAGTCATCGTAACCAATGTGCTTGATGGTGTCTCTGATGATTTTTTGGTAGTCCAGAGAAGCCTTGGTGGTGATTTCACCAAAAACCATGATCATACCGGTCTTGGCAGCAGTCTCACAAGCAACCTTGGAGAGTGGGTCTGCAGCCAAACAAGCATCCAAAATGGCGTCAGAAACCTGATCGCAAATTTTGTCAGGGTGACCTTCACCCACAGACTCAGAACTAGAGGTCAGCTGGCTCAAAGGACCTAGTCATACTCACGTAAAGAAAAAGTGTCCAGACATGTTGATGTTGTATTTACTCGTGAATCTTAATTAGGAAAATTTTTCAATATTTATACAGTGAGAAAAATAATGCGCATGCGCAAAAAGATCCAACAAAAACAGGCACATGGGGGCATCAATAAATTTAGTTTAAACCCAGTCCACACGGCCGTAGGCAGGTCTACAAGAATATTACTCTAGGAACACGTTCTGGGAGCAACAGTGCCCGTGAAAACAAAGCATAATGGCCAAAATATCCTCTTGAGAAACTATCTATTAAGTGTGGCTCCTAAGATTAGATAATCACACCAAGTCTCCATGTGATTATCTCTTCGCAGGCTTTTTCCAAAAATATTGTTTGTGAGTCTTCCGACAGCTGCGCAAGTGGGACGCAGAGCCCTTGAGCTCCTGCACCAGCTGAACACGCGACTGGTCGTGGTCTTTCTCGGGAATATAGTAGTACTCCTCGTCCAAGGGTTTACCAGCCGCGTCTTTTCCAACCCTGTAGATTATTCCAATGCAGTCCACGTAATATATTAGTAAGCCGCGTAACTGTTGCTTGGATAAGCCCAGATCTTGCACAGCCTTGAGATTGAGCAGGGTCTGGAGCGGTGTTTGGAGCAGTCTCGAGTATGCCAAGTGGTTGACCAAGATGTTGGATAGGTGTGCCAGACGCGACTGCAGAGGCTCGAGGATGATGTCCGCCTCCTCTCTGGAGATCTGGTGCTCTGTGTCCTTCTTCTTTTTAGGGCTATTGTTATTTTTACTTCTTGCGCGTGGTTTGATAGCAGACACGGGTTCTGGGGACTGTAAGGGTGTAAAGGAAGGAGACGATGGCATCGCAGGAGCAACATTCTCCTTGTTTTCGGTATCGCTTTCTGGAGCCTCGACTGGGGCTTTCATGCTGGTCGTTATAGGGTTCAGCTCGTGTTCCTCCTCCTCGTGATCACCCTCGTCTTCGGTCAGTTCGTCTTCGATTTCGACCAAGATCAGCTCTCCACGCACGTCCAGGATAAGTCCTGGCAACATAGGTAGCAGTGCGGTCTCGTCTTTGAGAATGTACATGTTAGTCATTGACGACTCCTGAGACAAGACTCTGGAGCTCTTTGGACTTTCTGTGCAACTCGTCACCTCAAACACGTCTCCTTTCTTGACCACATCCACGCGACCAGGAACAGTCACATTGACACCGTTCCACCCCAGACATTGTAATTGAACGGTATGCGACTCGCTATTAAAATGCAAACAACAGTGGATACGCGAAACAAGTTTGTTGTGAGGGTTCAGGGCGCATTGATTTGACCGAGAAGAACGTCCAACGCTCACTTTGCGGCCGGATAGCGGCAATTTGAGTCTGCGGACTCTGGACAACGGAGACACGATCTCGACTTTCGGTGGTGGCACCTCGAAGGTCACCTTGCGGGCTCTTTCACCTTCATCCTCGTAGCCAAGCGAGGAAGAGGGGTTGGGAGTCGGATACTCTCTGATAGCAGAGGCGGCGAGAGAGCCACTAGCGACCTGTTTGGCGCGCATTGGGCTGCTCTCTCCACGCACTGGCGACGACGGTAAATACATGAAGGATAAGTTTTGTGAGGAGCGTGTTTCTAAACAAACAGTCGACAGCGCGTCTGCTGCTCTGTCGACCGTCCACAAAACCCGTGCGCCGACGGGACAGCACTGTCACGTGACTTTAACAGTCACACGTCCGGCTTCAGTTTTTCACGTGACTGGAAAAAGTTGAAAATTTTTGTTCCAAATTTCTCTAAAACTTATACACATTCGCAATGGGAAGTATGTATAACCAATTCATGATTTACTAACAAAATCAGAGGGTACTCCATCGTTCGGTAAGAAACACAACAAGTCGCACACTCTGTGTAACAGATGCGGCAAGAGATCTTTCCACATCCAAAAGAAAACATGTGCCTCATGTGGTTACCCAGCAGCTAAGATGAGATCCCACAACTGGGCTTTGAAAGCTAAGAGAAGAAGAACTACCGGTACTGGAAGAATGGCCTACCTCAAGCACGTGTCGAGAAGATTCAAGAACGGTTTCCAAACTCAGAACTAGAAGTTGAATACATGAAGATTAATTAAAATTACTCCAACATAATTTCGTCGTCGGGGATGTCATAGTTGATGCTGTAATGCAAGGCATCTGCTTCGTCTCCCGTAATGCACTGGCCAATGACATCTCGCGCCATGTCTATTGTCCAGTCGTCGTAGTTGATCTCAATTCCGTTTGTCTCGAGCGAGATGTGGGTGACATATCCCTTGTCGCACCACTCACGTATCGTCTCCAAGGCCAGGGGCTTCAGGCTTTCTGCTGAAATTCGTAGCAATGCGATCACGAGCTCGCGCAACGTGATTCCGGACAGGTCAGAGATAGCCACCTCGCCCAAGGACAGAACAACGTAGTGTATAAGACGCACTATTAGCGATATGAGCTGCAACCGAAGAGCAATAGATTTTGCTCTTGGAGCTCTGTAGATGATTTCCTGTTGGTATCCAAGCTGTGCCACCATTGATGTGATGAGACTGTTGAAGATTTCTTTTTTGATGGTTGTAGCAGGACGCTGGCACAAGTAAGACTCGAAAAGCTGTAGGATACGGATCCGGACGCTCAAGACAGCCATTTCGTGTCGGTTCTTGTGCCATGTGGAGTCGGTTCGCTGCAAGATCAGAGAATAAGTGTCCCAAGAATGGGACTTTGGCTTTGCAGACGTAAACTCTGGCACCAGAATATCCAGGAGACTCGAGTATGCGTTGCTTCCTGTGCTCCTGTTGAGCCCGAACAAACACAAATCCTGGTCCAAACCCTGCGTGACGAAGAGGACTAAATTGGTCAAAATATCAGCCGACTCTTTGTTGAGCATCTTTTTGTTTGAGCGAGAGCTGTCCGTCTGCGCAAAGCGATCTTTGCTGATGGAACAAGCCAGTATCTCAACAAAATTCATGACAAATCCAATAGGAGTTTTCATTGACAGACAATGTAAGGGGAGCGATTTAGGAAAAAGGGACCAGTACTCCTTCATAAATTGATTGGCTGGCGAGTCCAAATAAGCAGAAAGCTTCCCCAGTGTCTCCAAAATATCCATGAGGTACACAGCACTAAACACATCGAGCACCTTGTCATGCATTGTTTTTTGAACAACGTCCAGCTTCAGGTCGGTGGAGGCCGAATTCGCAGTAGTAGTGGTATCTAGATTTTGGTTGGACAAATACACCTGATCTTGTTTCAAAACAGCGGTGAAACTCTTCACAAGATAGCCAATGCTGGTCATGGAGTCTTGAACCAATTGAAATGTTATAGCTTTCGGTCTGTAGTTCAAACTGAAGTGGATCAATGCTAATAAAAATGGGACTGGGAATAAGTTTCCCTGGCTCTGACACTGGACGACGTAGTCAAAGAGAATCTCTACGAATGTGCTCACAAGGATATCAATTCGGTTTTTGTTCTCAAAACGGATCAGGTAGTCAAGAATCGCAGTCTTTATGCTTTCCCGACTTTGTAAGAGACGGAAATCGCGATTCTCATAGTTGAACCCAGACGAAATATTTGCCAGATAGTCCAACGTGGTCCTGTTCATTCCAGGAATCGCATGGCAAGAAATCCCTTCTATAAACGAGTTCTTTTCGTCCTGGAAAACTGCCACTTGGTTTATAATAGCAACAGTCTGCGGCCCTGTTTCGGAGGCCATGCTGGTGTCTCTGGTGTCCACCGATTTGGCAGTCACATCTGACATCGATACATCTATGGACGTGTCTTGTACACGACGCTTTTTGTTCGGCGAAATGTACTTGGCAGCCAAGCTTTTGTTTTCAGATGTCAAAAACTCGTTGTCCTCTTTCACCCTGTTGACGTTTTCTGCAAGTTCATTTATTCTGCTTTCACGTTCCTGCAACATCTGTTGATAGTGCATTTTAATCCTCTTGCTTTCCTGCTCGAATTTGTCGTTGATCTGCTGCAATTGAGCCCGAAGAATCGCGTTTTCGCCCCTTAATGCAAACGGGTCTTTGGGAGGTTCAGACGGTATCTGGGTGGTGACAGTAGTCGTATGCGACCGATCTCGCGTCGAGTATATCTGATCGAAGTCGATATCGTCATCGTCGAAAGAGTCGGAGGAATCCAGCGACATGTCTAGATAAAGACTTGAATTATAGGTATTTATTTCCTTGTACTAGGTACACTACCGGTTGGAAAAAATTCACCTAAAATTATTTACGCTAGCTTTCATGACTCAAGGAACAAAGAACGCTGAGTCGAAGAAAAAGGACTCCAAGAACGAATCTAGTGTGCCTCCGGCTTCTTTGGTTCCAGTGCAGCCTACTGCACTGTCTTCCAAGGACAAATCAACCCAGAGACTGGTTGTAGTTTTGGCTCAGGCCTGTCTTGAAACTCACAAGATCAGTACGGGTGGTGGTCCGGGAACGGACAAGTACGCACTTTTAAACTGTGACGATCACCAGGGACTGCTCAGAAAGATGGGAAGAGATATTTCGGGTGCTAGACCGGACATCACGCACCAATGTCTGTTGACTCTGTTGGATTCGCCAATCAACAAGGCCGGGAAACTGCAGGTTTATATCCAAACAGCCAAGGGTGTGCTTATAGAGGTTAATCCTTCTGTGCGAATTCCAAGAACATTCAAGCGTTTTTCTGGACTGATGGTTCAACTTCTACACAAACTGTCCATCAGATCTGTTAATTCCGAGGAAAAACTTCTCAAAGTCATAAAAAACCCCATCACAGATCACCTTCCTACCAAATGTCGCAAAATCACTCTTTCCTTTGATGCACCAGTGATGAGGGTCCAGGACTACATCGAGAAGCTGGAGCCGGATGAAAGCATCTGCGTTTTTGTTGGAGCCATGGCTCGCGGAAAGGATAATTTCGCAGACGAATATGTGGACGACAAAATCGGTCTTTCTGAGTATCCTCTATCGGCGTCTGTTGCTTGTAGTAAATTCTGCCATGGGGCAGAGGATGCATGGGGCATTTTCTAGTCATGTTAGCCAAAACTCGATAATAATTTTGCGCGCGGCTTTATGGTAGCACGCAGCTACGCGCGCGGTTTCAAGTATAAAAAGGGTAGCACAAGTTTGCTATCTTGTTGGTCTTTTTGAAGATATTGCTCAGCCTTTCCTTATAAAATGCCAGTTTTCGAATCGCCTGCCGTGTACGTCCAGAGCTCGCTCCAGACCTTGGCTACGTACTTCATTTCCCATGCTTACATGAGAGAGTTATTGGACGTCCATATCACAGACGCCAATTTCCTGCCTCTCTCTGCTCCAAACAGAGCTTTCCACATCAGAAGAGACAACGACAGAAGACAAGTGCTCGTCAATGTCTTCAATGAGAAGGGTGAAAAGGTGTACGTTTTCCAGAGAGAAAGTGCTCTGAATCCTACCTGGTCGTTGCGTTCTCTTCCTTCGTACAGGGAGATTGCCACGATCCGTTGTGGATTCTTCCTCAAGTCTCTGGACTTCCACACGAAACCAGGACTGCAGCACAGGGTGATAAACAGCGAGTCGGGCTTGAGCGGTAGACTCAGAACTTTCTATTTGAACGACGGTCACAAGTACGGATGGACCAGAAACTCTAAATACTTGGAGAAGTTCACCAACCCTGGCGGCAACGACGAGGAAGTCAGAGAGAGAGTGGCCAAGGTGAGATTGATGAGGCAGAGAAAGTTCGACTACGAGTTGACTTTGGACGACACCAAAGTCGACCCGGAGGTGGCCATGGCCACGGCCTTTGTGGCCATGATGACCTTCTGGGGTCTTGGTGACATCACTGAGACCGTTGGTCCTACGATGTTGGTGAAGAAGGAGGAAGAGCCTGCTGTGATTCCAGCTGCTCCTGTGGCACCTGTGGCACCGGCAAAAACTGAGGCCGTCAGATCAGGTCCAAGTATCACTCTGGTGATGGACACTGACAACGACGCAGATCTTATTATCGAAAAAGCATAGATATAACAAAACTTTAACAGGGTAGGGGACAACCTTAAATCATATGACAATAACCCACTCGTAAATTGTGCATGACGCTGTGTCACCTTCGTTGCTATCTCGGAATTTTATTCCATCACGCGCGCGCGGTGCATCGCACAAATTCCAACAAGTTTCCGGGGTATATATTTATTTGATCCAACTGCACCCTGTCAAAATTGCGATTCTTCATGTGTTCGACTGCCATTTGTCCTCTATGTCAGAGAAAATCGTGGACCGGTTGTGGTTCTCACGTTTCCGAAGTCATGATCAACACCAACAGAGACCTCTGGTGCACCTGTAGACACTCTTTCGAGGAGGGCGACAAGAACTTCCCTCCTAAAGCGGGAACCGGTTCTGCCCGCAAGAGTGTCTCTTCCGAAAGCTCAGGCTATCACAGGTGAGCCACAGACTCAATTTATTTCTTGATTACTACGCATAGTTGTGCTGGTTTGTACGCTTACTAAGTTTTTTATAAGTATCTTACTAATCCAAATTCTGCAGTTAAACATATATATGGACACCAAAAGCAAGATATTTTGAGTATTAAAATCATGCTTCCTGTCTATTTCATTTCTCATGGTGGGCCTACCTTTGCTGAGAGAGGCAATATGGGTTCTGAGGTCGGCGCATGGGATACTGTGCGCAAACTAGGACCGCAAATTCTGGAACTCCAGCCGAATTACGTCATATGCGTCTCAGCCCATTGGGAAACCACTTCAGAGATAGGAGTTTCCAGCTTTGACGGAGAAAATCCTCTTATCTACGATTTCTATAACTTCCCACGTCATAATTACGAAACCCAATTCCACACGATCGGCAACAAATCCATCGCTGCAGAAATCGTCGAAGTTCTTCGCAAAAACGGATTAGATGCATCTGCACAAGCCCGGGGTTTGGACCATGGAGCTTGGACGCCTCTGAGAGTCGCCTTTGGTGATCCCAATGTGCAGGACACTGGCAAACTTGATCTGGAAATTCCTCTAATCCAGGTGTCTCTGCCTCCGTCTCCGAAGTTCCTAGACAGTTACCGTTTAGGATTGGCACTTTCTGAACTGCGATCCAAAAATGCTGCCATCATCTGCTCGGGAATGTCTGTCCATAATTTAGGCGACATGCACAAGGCGATGAGGGCGGGAGGAATCGAGCTGCCCTACGTTTCGCCTTTCAACTCGTGGCTTACAGACACCCTTGCACACGGTGACAGACTAGAGAGACTACAACGTCTCGAAACAGATCCAAGTCTGAATAAGCTCTACAAAAGCGCACATCCCACCCCAGACCATTTCCTGCCTATGCTGGTTGCTATTGGTGCTGCTAAAGCCGCTAAATGTCATGTCTTGCACTCAGCGGGCACCCTTTCGCTAGGCTGGAACATATATAAATTTTTGTGAAAATAAATGGCTGTGTGTAAGTTTCTAGCACGTTTGAAAAGTGTAGCAAATCATCATGATATATATAGCAGCCCATAACCCGTGTTTAGCATGGATACCTATCTCAATAAAGTCAGTAACACAAACTATCGACGGCCGTTCCTCAATCTAAAAGAGAGACTCTCGCAGGTCTGGCTGAATAAGTACACTATCGTGCTGATTCTAATGATATTTAAAATTCTGTTGTTTCGCATGTCTCTGGACAACTCGCTTGGACAGGCAAAACAAGAGACCTACAGTGTTTGCTCAAATGCAGAAATTTATGCCTCCTCTTTGACAAGCCTCCCGCATTATGTTTCCAAGGCTGCCAATTATTTGATAGCTAAGAGCTTAACAGAGACCAACAAGGCCTTTGTGGACGCTTTAGATCTGATTCTCACCGGATCCAAAGGCCTCATAATTTTTGCAATAGAGATGACGATAGGAACCTATGTGTGTGTGCTTACTGCGACAATTGATGCCACTGTTGGTGTGGCTCTAAATGCCACCGAGAGTGTTATTTCGGTAGCTAACGACACGGTGCAAGCACTTGCTGAGGACATTCAAGATGGCTTGGATGACGTGACAAAGGTTGTCAATACTTTGATCAAAGCGTATGAGGACGTGAAGGATTTTTTTGATGGAGATGATGACTCTGATGTTGATAGTAGCATCAAGAAGGTGAATCTTACTATTTCGTCTTTGAAAGACTGGAAAATTTCAGGTTCAATTAACACCAAGCTGGAAGATCTTTCCAAAGACATACCCAATTTTGAGGATGTCATGAACTACACAGAAAGTCTGGTGAGTGAGCCATTCGATTATCTAAAGGAAAAGATTGCGTCAAGATTGGATTACGAATACAACTCAGACGAAATGTACGTCCCGGCCAGAAAATCCATGGAGTTCTGCAGTGATTCGGGAATTGAAGATTACTACAATGATATTGCAGAAACTTTGAGAAAAGCGTCAAACGTGATTTTTATTCTTCTCAGTCTTGCAGCTCTGGGGTTTATTTGCTACGAGGCATACATGGAACAACGGCACTGGAAAAAGCTCCGCATGTTGGGCGAGAATATTCAGCAATTAGAGTCAACCTCAGCAACAAAACACAAGGAGGAGTTGGCTATTGAGCTCGTGGACATGTCACGCAATCGATACAGTTTCCTAATTGGGCAAAAGCTGGGGAAGCTTTTTTTTGGGCCGAGTGTCGCACGACTCAACACCGTTCGCTGGGTAGTGAACTTCACTATTAGTGAACGCACACTTCCCATATTGCTATTAGCACTGGCCGGATTGGTGACTTTCTTTTTGCAGTTGATTCTTTTGTCACTGGTTTCTGGTAAGGGAACGAACAGTCTAGAATCAGGCCTAAAATCTGTTAGCAAGCAGATTCGGTCTGATGTGAACTCGTCGATTGTCGATTGGGCAAATGACACCAACATTTACATTTCCGACCAGGAAGATGTGATTAATGAGGATATTTTGGGCTGGGTCCATAATAGTACAGGCTCATTAAATGAAACACTGGAGCAATTTGTCGATGAGATGAACAATAAGATTTCGGACATCTTTGGTGGCACGCCGCTCTACTCGTACGTCAGTGGTGTTGTCGATTGCACAGTGACACGAAAAATACAAAAAGTCGAAAAGGCATTGAACTGGGTGTACGATAACTCTCAGATATCGCTCCCCAGAGTGGACCCCGCCAATTTCACCAGCACTGACACCGCTGACACAGACACGCTTGACGAATATCTTGACGATACGAGAACAGCATTGGTAGAAGCCAAGAATAATCTGATCTCAAAATACAAGGCCAGTTTGAGAGTGGAACTTTACATTAGTTTGGCACTTTTGGTTGTCTGGCTATTGTCGCTTGCTGTCGCCGCAGTCATTTCGGTGCTCCGCCACAAGGAAGAGTCACCTGGGAATTTTCCAAGTCCTACAAAAGAATTGCATAGTTTTTCAGATGAGTCCTACCACACAGACAGCTCGCTAGTAATTCCTGAGAAGGCCAAGTTTGCGGATACAAACTCGGACTCATACGAGTTCTTCTCTGGTCCGGGAAACATTAATCAGACTCTGCATCAGCTGCTCTCAAAATTACGCACCTCAGACGCAAAAAACAGAAGTCTGGACTCGCTCGAAACAGTCGTAACGTTCAGATCTGAAAACTACGAGCACCCAGAACAATCAGAACAATCCGAAGAATCCGAGCTGTCCTCCTACTCTTTTGCAGACTCTACAATCGATACTGCACGCCGATGGATACCTTGAACAATTATATTGATGCGACTTCCTTCTTCATACATATTTAGTCTTTTCTCTTCTTGTTTTTAACTTCATCTGTTTCGTCATCCCGACTTTTGCGCTTCTTATCTTTTTTCTCCTTCTTTTCCTTCTTCTCCTTCTTCTCGAGCAGTTTATTTTCTCTCACCTCCTCCTCAGGAGCAATGTATTCCTTTTCCCTCTCTTTCTGATTGACTTCCTTCATTTCTTCTTGCTTCTCACGCTTCTCTTCCATTTCCTTAGCTTTCTTTTCCTTCTTGCCCAAGAAATATTCACCAGACTCAATTTGAAGATCAATCTTACGTGGTGTCTGGACTGGTGGGAATGGTGTGTACTCCTTCTTGGTCTTGACCTTCTTAGGCTTCTTACGTGCAACATTCCGCTTCTTGAAGTTAGGCAAAAATCTTGACCAGTCTTCTTCGGCAAGCTCTGGTCTCTTGGCTAATTCTCTCTTGATCATCAGCTCTTTGATGTGGTATATTGGATGTATGTTTTTCATACAGTCTTCAATCACCCGTCTCAAGACCTTCAAACCCTTGTGAGGTCCCATGACAGCGACAGTGTTTCCTTGAACAAGCATGTAACATCCTGTCAAAAGCTCCAAAGCTTTCAGTGTATTACCGCTCGGGCCGATTAATCTTTGTCTTCTCTTCACGAAACGCTCCTTGTTTGCCACGAAATTTCCAATTTTAATGACCTCGCAGGCCTGGTCATCTTGCAGGATTTTGACAGCCTGAGGAAACGGAACAGAACGAGCCAAAAGCTTGATGAGGTCTCTAGCGTTCAATATGGCAGCCGGGTCAAAAGTCTTTCTTGTCGTTTTGACAGTCATGGATCCTTCAATCAGATCAAGCGTACAAGCGATGTGGTGTTTGTTGAGAGCCTTAGTCACGTCTCCCCATATTTGTCTAAGGTACTCTTCTCTATATTTGGGGAATAAAGTCATAAAGGACGACTCTTCAAGGAAAGGAGTTCCTGAAGCATTGTCTTCAGGTTTAAACTCATCGATCTTCCATTTGTCAATATCAGGGGTGTCCCAAGGCTTGTCCTTGTTGTATGTAGAAGGCATATTTGATGAGAATATTGATATAAAAAATTTAACAAAAAAATTATTTTCGTTTAAAAAATTCTTAGAAAAATCATGAAAAATAAAGGCACTAAAATCACGAAGCGGCGAGGGAAGAAAGACAGCTCTAAACGTGCAAAGGTTCTGGTTGAGAGGCTCAATAGTGAGTCGCAGGCTCTAGAGGCCGTCATGCAACAAACAGAAACCCCCATCCAGAAAGGTGTGTTCTCGAACTTGAAGGATGACCGCGAACAGGACGAACTAATGAAAACGAAAAAAGATAGAGAAGAGACCGACATGGAGAAACAACTGGATCTTTTGAGTGAGATCACTCTGCAAACCTCCCAACGAGCCTCCAAATCCAACAAATAGTGCGCTACTACTTTAATACATTTTGTGTTCTTGTAATCGGTTACGTAAGCGCGATGCTCGCTAATTATTTTTTCAGACCCTATTGTTTTTATTGTCCGAATTTGTCTGTTTTTATTTACCTTTCATCTGACCAGTCAGTATGACCTCTAGAATGGAGTCTCTCATCCACAAGCTGGAGTCACTCTCTATGCGTTCTGAGCAGATGATGAGGGAAAACTCACAGCTTTCGGCTGAGCTACATACGGTGCAAGTACAGCTGGTAGCCAGCGAAAACCGGCTGCAAGAGCTGTACTCACAGATCAATTCTTCAACGGAATATTTGGAAAACCTGACCTCTTTGCGACTGAGAACACATCTCTTGGAGTCTCAAACGTTACGAGACGAGGAAAATGATCTCAGTTGGATGGCTACAGAGACCACCATTGAGAATTTGCAGAAAGAGTATCTGTATTTAAATGGTCAACTAGTGGT
Organism: Ogataea thermomethanolica; assembly: GCA_030674565.1. Classification (NCBI taxonomy): domain Eukaryota; kingdom Fungi; phylum Ascomycota; class Pichiomycetes; order Pichiales; family Pichiaceae; genus Ogataea; species Ogataea thermomethanolica. Next base: position 53,580 of record JAKTYW010000009.1, read on the forward strand.
TGACGATCAAATCGAAGGCTCTGTGGACAGCGACTTTGAAAGCACGAGATTTGTTGAGGAAGCCAATGATGCAAACTATACGACCGATACAAATGATACGTCACTATTTTCGAATGGAGACGGTACAGATACCACATCAAACTCAATTCCAACTGTAAGTGCTAAGGATATTAATTTCGGCATCTGCCAGCCAGATGTGACCGATCCACAAATGGAAAAAGTCGTCCCGATCCGTGGATTTGATGTTCCGCTAACTAACTCGCTCCCAAAAACTCCGGATGTTTTGGCCTTGGACCGTCTCGAAGTTTCCAGTCCCCTAACCTATGAGCTGAATAATCAAGCTACGGTTGCCCAAGAAAACGTGTGCGTGCTCCCCAAAGATATACAAGCACCGAAAAATGGTCACCATAGTCTTCACGCAGAGGTTCGAAGTTCGCCAGTCACAATTGGAGTCGGCAGACCGGTGGTAGCAAACGATTTGGCAGACATTTTAAGTCAGATGTCGTTCAGGCCGCGGTCCTCCATTGATGCTCTAAGTACACTAGTCAAGAAGCGAGAACCACCCAAACAACTGTCGCAGATGAACTGGCTCGCAAACCTAATACCAGATAGCTCGCAGGTGACGAGCGAAACAGGACGGCTGATAGGTCAGCCATCTTCCCACCTGCTACCTCAAGAACGAAGCCGCAGTGGAGCGCACTCTGCGGTTCTCATTAATAGAAAGGGTCGCATAATTCGACACGGATCGGGTCATGGCCTCGGAGATGTCCTAAGTACAAGAGTGAGTCACGGAGCTCTTCGAGATGCACTGTTGAGTAATCTTGAAGATTATCGTCAAACATAGGTGTACATATATTAGCATAATCACATATTTGTTACAAGAACGAGGATTTCCACTCCCCACCCTTAACTTTGAGCTGTCTGCTATGCAATTTTTCCTCAATGCGGGCCTCTTTGGGCTTCAGCTGTCGCGCCTTCGTTAGGAAGGTCACGGCGCCCCTTCCGCTTCCTGCAGATTTTGCCGACGTCGTGACGTTGACCTCCTGGAACTTGCGTTTCGTAGAGGAGGATGAGTCAATACGGAAACTGGATGTGATGGATTTGTGTGCGAGGAGACTGAAGCTATCGTCGTCCAGTTGTTCCTCCCTCTCTATAGTACGAGTCTCCGTTCTTTCGGCATGGACAACAGAGCTCTCACGCATCAGCTTGATATCCTCGTAACCGTCATCAATGAGAATGGCATTTTGCGGCTTCTCGTCTGACTCGAGAAACGAGATCATGGAACGTACTTGTTCACGGGTGATCTTTCTCTTCTTGGACATAACAAGCCGCTCTTCGTCGTCTTCATCTGAAGCCTGCTCTTGCTGCTTCTCCTCCTCCTCCTCAGAATCTTCCTGTGGGTCCTCTTCAAACTCGTAGTTGGCGCTGCTGTTCTCGACGATGGACTCAAAGAATGCCTTGTGGTTGCTGTCTTTCGCCAACGCACTCGTGCTGACATTCTGCAACTGCTGCTGTTTCTGTTGTTCTAAACGACGACGGTTGTAGTACTCCAAAATCTGCTGGTCCTCGTCATCGCTCAGTTCAAGTTCGTATGCACCGTCACGGGCTCTTCTTCTTCTGAATGCTCCAGTCTTGATATCCTTGTATATTTTCTTCACCATTTCGTCGTCGGCAGCGACCTCGTTTTTGATGAGCGCAGCACGGATCTTGTCGCTGTCCACATCAATGACCGCGTCGTTCAGCATTTTCTCGTCCTCGCTGTTTTCCTCATCTGAAAGCTCGCCATCGTGACCGCCCATACCTTGCCACTCGTCCTCGGACTCAACAGCCTCATTTTCCATTATCTGGTGGAGACCCTTGTTTCGCAGCTCGCGTTCTTTCTTGCGTCTCTTTGATTCTGCCTTGCGTTTAGCTTCACGAATAGCTTGCTTGTGGGCCTCGTCGCTATCTTCCATTTTATTCTCCAACTCATCCACCTGCGTATCTGGGAGGAAATTTTGACTTTCCAATATAGTTTTAGGAAGTGCGGGCTCTTCAACTGGCAGGGTTCCTAGCTGGAAGCTCTCTGTTGCAACAAAACTGTCTTCGGCGAGAGTTGTCTCGTTAATGCTGATATTCACACTCTCATCCGCAATGTCTCCTAGTTGTTTGATAACTTTTAAAGAGTCCATGCCTTCATATTTCTGAGGATGCGTTTGTTCAAACATATCCGATAAAGACCCAGGGAGCGGGATAGTCGAGATACCTTCGGTGCGCGACTCAAGCTCAAACGTGATCGAAGGAGACTGTGGCCGGTCTGTTTCTTTAGACGAACCTTCTTCCTCGTCTGCTTCCTCGTCTGCCTCTGCTTCTGCTTCTGCTTCTTCGTCTTCCTCTCCTTCTTCAGACTCAGCACCGTCGTAATCTGCCTCACTCTCATCCTCGCTTATTTCACCCCTCAAAAGTCGCTCTTTTTGACGTTTCTGACGTGCAACGTTCTCCAGTTCGCGCTCCCGAAGTCTCCTGTTGCGGTCAATTTCCTCTTGCAACATCTTCATGATCTCGTCCTCCTTTTCTTCTTTGATATATTCTGTCTGCTTGCGTCCCAGATTCTGCATTTGACGTCTTTTTTCCTGCTTGATCAAAGATTTCAACGTCACCTTCTGGGGCCTTTCTTTGCCTGAGAACTTACGGCGAGCCTCGAACACGCTTTTCTTCGAAGCTGCAAACTTTATTTGGACAAGGTCATCCTCAGAATCGCTGTCCAGCTCCACAAACTCGGTATTTGCAGGCTGAGATTTTTCCACAACGGTCTCGGCTTTTGGAGAAGTCTGTGGTGTTTCACATTCACCCTGGGTGAAAGTCTCGTCTTCCGAGTCCATAAACTGGTCCACGAGCTTTTTTGGATCAAATTTGGACGCGTTTTGTTTTTTGATGGTAAATGCAGAGTTTTTGATCAGTTCGTTTTGTTTCACTACCTCTGCAATGGTGCCCATGGATTTAGCTGTCTTTTCGCGTTTCTGACTTGCTGGCTTCAATGAGACTGGAAAGTCACCACTTGTTTGTGCAACCTGCTGCTCAAGCTCTCTTCTTCTGCGTTTCTCGCTGATTCTCGCCTGGATTCTGTCCTCTATCGAAAGCTGGTCGTAATTTGGAATTGCAGACACTATATCGTCATCAGAGTCCTCCTGCTCAGACGAAGGCTCAAAAGGCTTTCTAAAACCCAGGATATCTGGAGATCGCACGGCAGCATCTGGTGTTTGGTTGATCTCAATTTCTTGGGTCTCCTCAAAATCGTTCGTTTGGAAAACCTGCTGAGTGATTTCTAGGTGTTCCGTTGGCTGGAAAGACGAAATATCGGGCTCATCGTCACCAGCGTCATTTTCGTGAGACTCAGAAGCAACTGGTTCGCCATTCAGACGTTTCATAACAGCGCCAATCAGGTTAGAACTGATGCCCAGTAAGCCCAAACCACCACTTTGCTCCGTATCGACCGTCTGGGTGCTTGGAATGGTCTGCTGAGCTGGATCATCCTGAAAAATGCTGAACTGTGTAAAGTCAGTCCCCTTGTCGTTGGCCTTATCGGTGGCCTTGAAGGTGCGCCTCACAGAGGGCAAGTCGTTCAACCCCTCAAGAAGCTCCATAACGCGACGCGAGTAAAAACAATAAATACACTACGAAAATTAAAAAAAAAAAACAACTTCGAGTCAACACTTCAGAAAGCCGCATCTCTGTCGACTGTCGAGAAAAATGTGTCTACTATCTGTGACAGACTGCAATTTTTAACCTATTTCGCCAAGATAACAAGGAACGGCGGCTCTGACGCAATGTGCCTAAGCGATCTTATCAGCAAATTTGCTAGATAACAGATAACCGTTTCGTAAGGCATTTGAGGAGATGGCGTTTCATTGACCTGCCCCACTCAAATTTGTCAGGTTATTTCCATCGCGTAGGATGGATTAATTAGACTCCAATTAATTTCACGTGCTGAAAATATGCAAGTATTGTTCCCATTTGGCAAAATATATATACCCAGAAAGTTCTCACCGGTGTAAGCCAAGAACTTAATTAAATTATGGCTTACTTTGTCAACCTCCCTTCAGTCCTGAAAAAGGAAGTGACCTGGGGCAAACACACCGTTCCTAGTGATGACGATAATGACATCGAGACCACCATGTCTCCAGGAAGAACCGCCCTTATACCCGAAGAGGTTTTGAAATTGGATCTCAACCAGAAATCGTACTGGCCAATTTTCACTGCGGGTGCCGGTTTGTTTTCGGATGGTTATGTCAATAACTCGGTTGGTACAGCTGCTACCGCACTGAAGAAAATCTACGGTGCTGATGCTCTCGCTAAATCTGACGCAATGAACAATGTTTCGTCTATTGTTTTTGTTGGTACTGTTGTTGGGCAGCTGACTTTTGGTGTCGTTTCGGACTACGTCAGTAGAAAGACAGGTATGTTGATCTCCTCGGCTGGTTTGATTATCTTTGCAATTTTATCTGCAGGTTCCTGGGGTGTCGGCACCCAGGCCAAGTACGGTGGAAACCCTGGAGGACTTTTTGCTGCGTTGACTTGCTGGAGATTTTTCCTAGGTATCTTCATTGGTGCTGAGTATCCAACTGGGTCTGCTGCATGTGCTGAAGCCTCGGCACTCTTGCCTGCTGGCCATAGAAATAGATACTTTGCATGGTTCACCAACTTCATGATCGACTTGGGTTTCGTCATTTCCTCGTTTGTCCCTATGGTGTGTCTGTGGATTTTTGGTGTCAACAATCTGCAACCTGTTTGGAGAATTACTCTGGGATTGGGTGCGATTCCACCAATCTCATTGTTTATCCTCAGATTGAAATTCAAGGAAAACGAACAGTACAAAAAGACCAACTTCAAAAACGTCACGGTTCCTTGGAAATTGGTTCTCAAGTACTACTGGTTCAGATTGCTAGTTGTGATGATCATCTGGTGGATCTATGATTTCTCTGCTTACGCTTTCGGTATCTACTCCTCGACTATCTTGGACATAATCATTCCGGACGGAGATTTGTACAAAACCTTTGGTTGGAACGTTGTCTTCAACCTGTTCTACATGCCAGGTGCATTTGCTGGTGCTTTGGTTTCTGATTATCTGGGCCCAAGACTGACTCTGGCCATCGGTGTTTTTATCCAGGCTATTTTTGGATACGCAATGGCAGGTTCTTTCGGTACCCTGAAAGAACACATTGGAGGTTTTGTGGTTGTGTACGGTATCTTCATGACCTTTGGTGAGTTTGGCCCAGGTGACCAGATTGGTCTTTTGGCCTCCAAAACCTGTGCCACTCCTGTTCGTGGTGTCTACTATTCGATTGCTGCTGCATTTGGAAAAATCGGTGCTTTTTGCGGAACTTGGGCTTTCCCAAGCTTCCAGAAGAACTTCAAGGGTGACATGGGTCTTCAGGCTCCGTTCTATCTTGCCTCGTCTCTCGCTATAGTTGCAGGACTTTTGGCTCTGTTCTGTCTTCCACCAGTCGACCAGGCCGCTATGCAAAGAGAAGACGTTAACTTCCTCAGATACCTCTCTGACAACGGTTTTGACATCTCCCAACTTGGAGGTGGAAAAATGGGTGAGGCCATGAAGGAATACGAAATCGTTCACGAAGAGCATGAGGATGCTGATGTGGGCAAGGCATCTAACTAAGCTTCAATGGTGATTAGAGCTGCAGTACCTCAATGTATTTAAAAGTTAACCTTGTTAAAATGATGATTATTCCAGTATGTAATGTTTTTCACCAGCTCTTTTGACTAGGGCCGGGTTCCAGATCGTTAGCAAGAGAGCACAAAGCCCGACCATCAAGGAGTCCATCATCGACACATAGATCTGGTTTGTAACCAAATGACCAAACAGAGGCCCCACTAGGGTAGCCAGACGGTAAGAGGAACGCACAATCATGCACAACAAACAAATTGAGATAATCAAAGGGAACCATTGGTAGTAGAAACCAGAATCTCTAGGAAACATCAGGTGCTTGTCTCTGAATGTCATCGCCGCCCAAGCCAAAGAATAAAGCACAATGTCAGCTAGCTGAATAGATGAACCTGCAATTGCAAGTTTTTTTCCCAAGTGGTAGTCGCTGCCTCCATTTATCTCTATAGAGACACCTACCGAGTACAATGGCACAGATGCAATGTTAGTCACGTAAGCAACCCATAGAGCTTTGGAAGACATCTCTTTGTGCGAGGAACGCGATTGTAGAGTTCTTGCGCAGCAAAAGAAGAGCCTTGAAATTATTATAGCAGCGCCCACGTTTAGACCAACCGAGTCCATGGTCGCAGCAGTGTTAAAGTTATTGGATTTGACAATCATAACTCTACCAACATATCCAACTATCTCGGCTGCCATGGCCAGGGAGAAGACGTAAGAGTGTTTGCGTGTTTTCGTGTAAATTCCAATTGCTATGTTAACCAGGAACAACACAGCGAAGTAGACGACTAAAAAAATGTTGGCCCCGAGGTTGATGCTGTCTGACATGGTGGATAATTAGAGGAAAAACTTGGCACAAACTGTGCCTTATATGAGGTCAGTTCTCATTGAAGGCTCAACCATCATTAAATAAGTAGTGACGCATTTTTTTTGCTTCGCCGCGTTATTGATCAAACAATTCGGGCTTGGTCCGGAATTGAGAGATTTAGATCCAAATCTTGGCTCTGGAGGATCGAACGGCTGATCGAACGGCTGATCGATCACAATCAAGAGTGCATATATTTATCGGGTTTATTGTCTAATTTATAGGAGTACAAATATTCCATTAATTATGCTAGTTGTTACATCTTAATTCACAGAATTCGATTCTCGCTTTCTTGTTTGCGAAGAAAATCCATCTCTTCGTCAGACTTCTTGAACACAGCCTTCAAGCTGTGATCAATCTTGATTATTTCACCGTAAGCGATAGCAGGATGGTCAAAAGTAAGGATCGAACAAGCTCCAGTCATCATGGCAGACTCGAAAATGAAGAAAATGGTCTCGTTTGTTGCCAGGTTGCTGTCGAACCCGTCAAACAGCTCGGCGATTCTGTAGATCGAACGAATGAAAATTAGGATGACTGCAATACTGACAATGTAAGGGAAAATCTTGAATCTCTTTCTTTGTCTCACAGCAGCGTATTTTGGAACGAAGTTGGCATCTCCGTGGCGGTTCTGTTCCTTCCTCCACCTTATAATGAAAGAATACCAGCACAACTGGAAAACGAACATGGAAATAACCTGGAAAATCAAACCAGCGATTAAAATGGATTTTCCAGTCTGGTAGTTGTTGCCAACCTTGGACGACGAGAGTCCACCTCCAGCAGATTGCAGCAAGATGGCCACCACATCGCACCCAATGAACACGAAAGTGTATTGACTAGGACGAAGCAGAGATAGATGAGGGGAAACGATCGTGGTAACCTGAGCAAGCAGGTAATAAATACCTGCCATCAAGAAACATGGCGCAATTGTCATACCCACCATTTGCATCACGTAGTAGTTGAAAGACGTGATTTCTCCGTGCAACAGAACACGTCCCAAATATCCAATAACCTCAAGACAGAGTCCAAGCGTCCATGAAATTGCAAACCACCTGTGTCTTTTGTAAAGACCAAAGATCAAATGAAACGCGAGGAAAAATGACATCAGACCAAGAAAAATGGAGTTTCCTATAACAGATGGCTTCTTACCTTTCAGATACTCGTACCCTTCGCGCTTAAGAAGCTCTGCCACCTCCAAAGAATTGCTTTTGATGCAGTTGATACCGTCACATATTAGCTCACTAGCCGCGATCTGGTTACCAGCAAAATTTTTTGCCACCAGAATAGTGCTGTCTGCTCCAGCATCGATAGTCATGATGTTTCTTATTTGTTATAAATCTATAACAACTAACTGTCCGTTCTATGCGAAGACTTGCAATTTATGATTTATTTATGTGGTAAATCACCCGTCTATATAACAATGCATATAGTAGGCTTAGCTGTTGGATCAAACGAAATTTGAAGGGACTGATTTGGTGGCGAAGTAATTTTTTCCGATCAGAGTTTTCTTTTTTGGGTTGGGCAGGACATAAAACAATAGAAATTTGTTTTCTTTGGAATTGAAACCCCCCTACCACTACTCTGTTTCTGTCTCAAGATACATAGTGCATTGTTTGGATTGTTTTACTGTATTTTCTGTGAACACCAACAGCCAGCAGATTCGTGTGCATATGGATTCTCCTTGCGGTTCATTCAAGATATTTTGGATCGACCTCGCCAGATGCGAAGATGCGCTCCACGATGTTTACTCTTTTGAACAATTAATGCGAGTGCTACCACTAACATTGCAAGCCAAGATTCTCAGAAAAAGTAATCAAGACGATAGATTCTCGGCGCTCGTGGGAGCCCTGATGGTCCGCTATGTTTTATTGCCGCAAAAATGTTCTCTATCGGTATGGAAAGAGCTTGATTTCAGCACAAAGCGCTTAGGTAAACCATATGTGTCGCGTTGGCCCACCTCCATGCAGCAGCATTCACGCACGTTCAATAACTCCGACGAAAAAAAAATCGTGGCTGTAGCAGTCGATTTTAGTGGAGTATCCGAATTGGGGTTGGACCTAGCATGCACTGACGACATAGGCGATCCTGACGATTTTATAAGGCATTTCAGGCCGATTTTCACAGACAACGAATGGAGCCTCATCAACAGCAAGGTGGAAACACTAGGTGCTGACGATAAGAAGAATTACCTCTCTTTGTATTGGGCTCTCAAGGAAAGCTACTCAAAGTTCACTGGAGCAGGTCTACACGGTGGACTCCAAAACTACGAGTATCTCGACGTTGGGCTACCTGGGCCTGCACCGCAACAGATTCGCATAGGATCGCAATATGCGGTTTACAGAACGCTCTGTCCCAACATTATCTGCAGCGTGGTGTCCTCCCGGGCTGAACTCCCCAGTTTCGAAAGGCTGAGCGGAACAGATATGCTTGATTACGTAATGCATTTGACCTAATGCCCCGCGCTATCGACCGTTTATTTTTGCATTTAAAGTCACAATCCTGCCAAATTTTAGGATTGCTGTCTTGCGGAGCACACACGAGGCAGCGCAATATAAAATGTTTAGGAATCTCCTCAGACCTGCACAGGTCAATTTTGTCAATTTTAGCACTAAAAGAATGTCTTCAATCAAAGTCGGCGATCAATTGCCTTCCGCAACACTCTTCGAAAAATCTCCTGCCGACAAGGTCGATCTTCTGAAGGAATTGAAGGACAAACAGGCTCTTATAGTTGGTGTGCCTGGTGCCTTCTCTGGACCTTGCTCCGAGCACCATGTTCCCGGTTACCTTAACAAAATTCACGACTTCATTGCTAAAGGTTACAGAGACCTTGTTATTGTCAGTGTCAACGATCCATTTGTCATGAGCGCATGGCGTGCAAGCTTCGGTCTCAAACCGGAATCTACAAATATCTCATTCTTTGCAGACCCTAAAGGAGAGTTTGTCAAAGCTCTCGGCTTGTCATTTGACGCAACTGAAATTTTCGGAAATATCAGATCGAAGAGATTCTGTTTGGCTGTTGATGACAACAAAGTTATTGCTGAGTTTGTTGAACCGGAAAACACTCCTATTGATGTCACTGCTGCCGACAAGGTTTTCAAGCAATTGCCTGGTTTAGAGTAATTTTGTATGTGATAACGTTGATTTACGATTCATATTCGGTAGTGTCTGTGGATTCTGTTGACTCCTCGTCCTGGGTCGTGTCCTGTCCCTCGAGAGGCGGGATTTCCTCCAGTTTCCGCTTGCGTTTACGAGGCGATATGTCCTCGATCTCTTTTTCGTAACGTTCTTTGTCGTCCTCATTAAATTCGAATTGTATAGGGGCATCTGGTCGTTGCCAATTGATCAGCTTGTTCTTTTTAATGCTCTGGAAAGGACTGAACTCTGAGCCCTCTTGTTTAGAGGTCAATTCACGCAAAAGCCGTTTTTTCTCGTTGAACATTGGGATTATTACCTCGCTCATCTTTCGCTGACCTCTCAAACTGTTTTGCTTTAGTACTTCAATGGCTTCAAGACTCTGGTCCAAATCCCGTTGGACTTGCTCCTTTTGTGAAGTTAATCGTCTGATCCTTTCCATTAAGTTGAGTTCACGCTCGTATTTCAGTGCGAGGTCCTGCTCGATGCTGAAATCGTAGCTTTCTAAAGACGAGCACTCCAGCTCAAAAAATATCCGACCGGGGACACCACCCCAGTCTCTTGTGGCAATTATCTTTTTGGATTCATTCATATCCAGTACCTTGAACTCATAATCTAGATCGAACTCTCCTCCTAAAACTAAGTTTTTGACCCATTGCAACCACAGACCGGATTCGGCTGCCTTTATTGACTCAACGGGTTTGTCCTTCGTGCTATCGAAGAGGCCGCGATATATGTTTTCGCCGCCATTGCACACGAAAATAACTGAAAAACTCAATTGCTCTTGCAGCTTGGGAAGACTGTCCGTCGGCACACCCGCTAAGAATTTCCATATACCGTCAATTTGGGGCTCTGGATTGTCTTCAAACAGGGTTTCCGACTCTACCAACGTGTAGCATTTTTGACCCTGGTAATCAATGAACAACGTACGACTGGACATCGATTATGGTTTATCTTAAATTAGTGGACCAAGAAAAAGCGAATTAAAACATCCCACAACAGGTTTAATGTAGCGAAAAGCCAAAAAGTTCCTGATTTTTGCTTAATACTTCTTGCACCAACTTTTTTAGTTTCCAATAATTTCTAATCAAAAATGGTACGTTAACAGCAGCAACACAATCACCACTTCTAACCACCAGGAACACCCAAGCTTTACTTTAGGAGGACTGTGCCTCGTTGGCGGTGCAATGGGCTTTGCAAGAAAGAAATCCATGCCAAGTTTGATTGCTGGTGTGTCAATGTCTGCTCTGTACTTCTCTGCCGGATATCTACTGAAGAATAACATGGAGTATGGTATCCATACCGCATTGGCTACCTCGCTGCTGCTGTGCGGTGCCGGTATCAGCAGATCGCTGAAAACGGGCGTGAAGCCCGTGCCTGCTACCCTGACGACCCTGGGTCTCCTTTCTTCAGCATACTATGCGTCCAAGTATTCTGAGTTCTATATGTAGTTCATAAACCAATGAGTTCTGACTCCGAGTGGACCCACCTGGTAAAACACATCCGTACACGCGCTAATCTTTTTCGATCTATGCCGTTCTTGTTTCCCCGGAAATACGGGCACTGCGAAAAACAATTGGGCTCGGGTACCACTGGCGTGGTCTATCTGTATGTATATAACACAGAGAAGCGTGCGGTGAAGCGAATTTTTCGAGATGAAAACGAGACGAAAAAGGAGCATCTTCATCGAGTAGGCAGAGAGATTGCAATCCACAAAGCAATTCCTAAGCACCCCAACGTGGTTGATTTCATCGATTACACTGTTGTCAGAGGTTTGCCTTACTACATCATGGAGTATCTGCCGGGGACATTGACCATGCCACGCAAACAAGTCGATATTCCCAAACAATTGTGTCTGTTCAAGCAGATGACTCAAGCGTTGTTGTATCTACAAGAGAATGAGGTTAGCCACAGGGACATCAAGCTGGAGAATTGCCGTCTGGATGCCACAGGACTCCTGAAAATCATCGATTTTGGGTCCTCCATCCGCGGAAACAAGGGAGTCGGTGTTGCTGGAAGTAAGGGCATGGTGGCCCCCGAGGTGTTTCGCAAAATCAACTACGACGCCTTCCAGTCTGACGTGTGGTCATTAGGAATCGTATTTGTGGAACTACTGGGCAAGAGAGTCAAGTGGAAAGAGGCACTCTGGAACGACCAAGCTTTTGCTGTCTACGATAAAAATAGACAGACGACAAATATTGCCGAAGACATGGACGAATATCAGGAGATTTTGCTGGGAATGCTGGATATTGACCCCCTCACACGTATTGACATGGGCACGCTGTGCATGAGCCCCACAGTGAGCCAGATCCAGAGCTGTAGCCCCGGTAATATTATTCACAGCCACTAATGCGCCGGCGCCAAGCCACATTCCTGTCCACAGCCATTTTTTGCTGTTATTTTCTGATCCATTTCTTTATGACTTCCAACAACAATCCGTCTCCTTTGAAAGACCCAGCAATTGCAGATATTCTGGGGTCTGACTCCTCTTTAGATTTGCTTTTGACAAAGCTAAAGCAGTCGATTAAAGCATGTGACGAATTTGCCAATTATTTGAAACGAAAACAGAATTACGAGGAGAATTATTCCCGGGACGTCAAACGAGCAGCTGCTAGTTGTAAGTCTTCAATCAGGTCCAACACCGTCATGGCCAAAGGGTCGTTTGTCGAGTCACTAGACCGCGTCATCTCGTTCGATGACAAGATTTTAGTTGATGTTCTGTCTCCGTACTCCAAAGCGTTGGAGAAAATGCACGACGAACTGAACTCTGTGTCTGCAACTTTTGTGCGTCTGCGTAAGCAGTTGAAGGAAGAAGGCCATAAACGCGAGAAGGAGGTTCAGGATGCCATCTCGCTTGCAGAAAAGTCCAAAAATAGATACTTTTCACTTTGTAACGACCTGGATAGACTACGACAGTCAGACCAATCACAGAAAAAAATCACACTCCAGGGCAGAAAGACCGGGTCGCAACAGGAGGAAGACCTTGTTCGCAAGATAACTGCAGCCGACCAGGACTACAACGCGAAAGCACACGCTTCTCAGAAACTGAAAAGTGAGCTCATAAACACACACAGACCGAAAGTCTCTCAAAGACTGCAAGATTTAATTCTCGAGCTAGACACGGCTTTGCAATTGCAATTGCAAAAATATGCCGCATACAACGAGTCGCTTGTTGTTGGCCTTGGTAACCAGGTGGCACCCTTGGGCTCGAACCATTCCTCGATGGCTACGATCGCTGCATCGGTTAACCCGGAACAGAACCTCTACAATTATCTGAAAGGCTCTCGGATCGAGAAGAAGCAGAGTTTTGTACCTGTGGAGTACACGAAGCATGCCCTTTTCAAGTCCGAGACCCCGTCTCAGTTCCGTGTTCCAGCCACACCTCCAGTCTCTACTCTCGCTCCGAAACTCAGTCCTCCTCCGTCTACTTCTGCTTCCAACACCCTTACTCCGCCTATTTCGTCTCCCTCAGCTCAGCCCACACTCGATTCTGCTCTCCAGGCCTCTGTGAACTATTCGACTCTGGACCCGTCGCGCTCCCCAATGGTGCCAGCCACAGCTGGCTCTTTGACGGGACCTCGTCCTATAAGCTCCGAGACTCGTGCCGATTCCTCAACAAGTCTGCAAAACACCTCTGGCGTATTTTCCGGCCTATTGTTTGGCCAGCCGATATACTCGCTGCCCCATGACGAGGAAATGGTTCCTCTGTTTGTGAAAAAGTGTATCAGACTGATCGAGACCTATGGTACCAATTCGGAGGGTATCTACCGTTCCAGTCCTAACAAGGCCAAGCTAGAGGAGATCAAGCGTGCTGTGGATCAAGATCCATCGGACCTGGACATTTTGGATCCTCCCGACCCTACCAATGTTTCGGACGACTATGTGTACATGATTGCATCGTTGTTGAAAGTATTTTTTGCCGAGCTTCCTGATCCCCTGCTGACCAGGGAGCAAAGCGGGAACTTCTACAAAGCTGGTCAGATTGAGGATGATGCCACAATGCATGTCCAGTTACACAGAATTGTTTTCGAGCTTCCGGACGCCAATTACTTTACCTTGAGGGACTTGCTATTCCACTTTATAAATCTCAGCCAGATCCCAAAAATCAGAATGAGTGTCAAGAACCTGAGTATTGTTTGGTTTAACAATCTGCTGGTCAACGAGTATATTTCGCGTGACGAGCTTGCAGTTCAGCAACGGGTTATTGAGGAGCTTATCAATGCGGCCCCAGATATTTTCAACCCCAAAGACGATTGAGGTGTTTTTTCGTGTATAAATCAAATAAATTTGAGATTAAATTCAGTTCAGGAACTTGTGTAGTCTTTTAACATGAACTCATGGGGCCAGGGGACTATCCAGGCAGCTGAATTTCCCAAACTGCTGGAGGTTGGATTTACCGAGAGTCGTAAGAGAAATTATGAGACGCGTGAGTCCATCGAGGAACTGGATGCCACAACAGATCAAAAAGCAGACATCATATCGATGCTGAACAAGGCGATCGACGTGATTTTGGAAGGCCGATCGCCACGCGACCTGCCGGCATCAATGGCCACGCTTCAGTCTATTTGCACGTATGTGTACATGGATAAATCCTGGGTTTCAAGTATTTATGAGCGCATCACCCAGGTGTTCGAATCACACATATTTCCTCAGACAAAACACGCCATTGAGACCGAGGACCCACTCGTTGCGTGTCTGCGAATGTACCGACTGTGGCGATCTTGCTTACACAGGCTACACAGACTGCTTATTGTTCCTGACGAATCGACCACTCTCCGCTTAACCAATAGAAAGAAGATCAAATTTACTGCTTTTGGACTGGATTTATTCGCCTCACAAGTCCTCTGTTCCAATAAGCCAAGTGCCTGTCAGGTAAGACTAGTTGATGCGACCGAGAACAAGCTTCGCTCACTGCTGATTCTGGCCATAAGAGATTTGATGGCCAACTTCGAAATAGCAGAGGAAGAATGGCAACCGTTACACGAGATGTTAGCAGAGATCCATACTATCCAACTTGAAATCCACGGAGCATCCAGGCTTCATTTTTATCCTGTGTTTGAGCAGGCTTTGCAGCAGAATCTGATGCGCATCAGAGAAAGGCTGTTTGAAGATTATGCAACGTATCTCGCAAAAACCCTCAGCCTTTATCCTGTTGTACAGTACTACGCCAAGATATTTGATTTTCAAGAATCCACTAGCATTTGGACTCCTGACTTGATGAAGCCGTTAACTGATGTTTCTGTGCTGACTGGAAACCCTCAAGTTTTTGTTTCTTGTATTTCAACCACTTGGGACGAAGAACTGTTGTCTGGTATATTGAAACTTTACACTCAAGAAGAACAGAAAGTTGTTCACCAGCTAATTTTGGAGAGAACCAAAGAAAGCTTTGTCCAGATGATCACCCAAAAACTGAACGATAAGGACCTGATCACCGAGATTTTGACATGTTACTCAAAGCTGCAATTGCAAACCAAAGTTGTCTTTGGAGATCAACTCAAGAACATGAACAGTGCTATGATCATCAGTGCCATAGAAGCCATTAAAGACGGCCCTACCAGAACCTGTGACCTTTATCTTAGGTATCTTGACTCCAAGTTTATGAAACCTATGGCCGTTCTAGAACTAAGTACACATGATAGCGAACACTTTCAGTTCCCCTGTCCAACTGGCGATGCAAGCACCATGATCGGGTTTCTCCCATCCTGCCGACAGTACTTTTTTGACAAGTACAAAATTCAGCTGTCGAAGAGGCTGCTTAGAGGCTCGTCCTATTTTTTGAACCTTGTCACGAAACAGAGATGGTTGCATTTTGAAAGAGCGGTTGTAAGAAGCTTCACCAGAAAATGTGGAAGAGAATACACTGAGCAATTGGATGCGATGATTAGTACCGTTGAGGATTCAGACAAACTTGTGCCTGATTATTGGGCGTTCCACAGAGCCAACTCATGGGGCACCATTGAGTCTGACGTGACATGTGTAGATCAGAACTCGTGGCCCCGAGTGCCGGATAATCACTCGCTTATTGTTCCACCTCAACTGCTTAGCTTGATGCGTGGATACGAAGAATACTACAAATCAAAACACAAGTCCAAGAAAATCCAATGGAAGTACCATTTTCAGAGAATTGTGATGGATATTCAATTCGATCAGACAAGACCCAAGAAACAGGCTGTTGAATGTTCCATTTACCAGGCAGCTATTTTGCTTGCTTTTGAGAACAACCCGGTACTCACTTTTGAACAACTGCAACTGGCTACAGGTATGTCAACCGGATTTTTGCAATCCAATTTGAATATAATGACAAGCTCCAAGTATCCAATTTTACTCAGTGAGGATGGCTATAGTATCAACCAGTGTTTCAAAGAGAACAGGAAACTGGTGAAACTTCCAATGCAAATATCCGAAACATCAAACACAAATACAAATCGCGCCAAGGCTCTCGTCGCTGATGCCTGGAGCGACATCAAAGTCGAATCTTTTATCGTCCGAACACTAAAATCGGAAAAGGCCATCGGTCATGAGAAATTGATGCTGGCAGTTTTAGATTTCATGAAACTCCATCATGTTGACGCAAACGACAAGGTTTCCTTTATCAAGGCCATCGTGGAGAAGTTGATTAACGAGGACTACGTGAAGAGAGACGAAGATAACTATGTGTATATTCCATAATTAATATCCACTAAATTTAATAATTTACTTTATTCAAATGATGAAAGAGTACTTCGTAGCAGGAAGATTTGAAGCATTTGAGGCCTAGCAATTCCATATCAAAGAGCTTCCCTAAAGATATACACGAATCCATCCTCTGAGCGAACTTTGTTGATAGTAGCTAGCGACTATTTGTAAACCATATGATGTGTAAATGTATGCACATTTTTATAAATCGCGTAAATGGTTTAGTGGTAAAATTCGTCGTTGCCATCGACGAGCCCCCGGTTCGATTCCGGGTTTACGCATATTTTTTTGAAGTCAAATATTTTTTTACTTGATCAATCTACATGCCCGATGCATTGGAAGACGAATTAGCCTCTCGTATCGCGGCAACCGTGCTGGAAGAATTCCAAAGACCCAAACAACTCCAAAATAAATCCCTTGAGCAATTTCGCAACGCCAAACCTAAGGACGACGAGTGCACTGTTGTGGCAGGCCTAGTGAAGATCGGTCGTCGATCTTGCTTGTCCCACGCACACAAGCGCCAAAAGGTAGCATGCACCCCACAGTTGGAGCTTTTAACCCTTTGCACTGGAATGAAGGCCATTCCTGCCTCCCAGCTGAAGCGTAGCGGAGGCCGGATCGTTCATGATCTTCATGCTGAAATTCTGTGTCTGAGACTTTTCAACTGGCTTGTGATGGAGGAAATGAAATCTTTGAGAAGTGGCGGGTCATCAGATTTACTGATGGTGAACTCCAGCACGGGTAAATATCGTTTCTTCGAAGAAGTGGAGTTTGCATTATATGTTAGCGAGATACCCTGTGGTGACGCTTCAATGGAGAATCTGCGCAACTCACTAGCCGACAAAAAGGACTACGAAACATCAAAAAATCCAGACACGTTTGTGAGAGGAAGAAACGGACTCAATGTCCTCGGAAAGGTGAGAACGAAGCCGGGAAGAAAAGACTCTCCTGTTTCGTTTTCCAAATCCTGCTCTGACAAGCTGTGTCTGAAACAGTTCACCTCAATTCTCAACAGCCTGGTGTACGATCTGGTAGAAAATCCACCGTATTTGCAATATCTGGTGCTTCCTGGAAACAAGGTGAACTCTCAGGCCATACAGCGCTCTTTTAGAGATCGAATAAATTTGACCGAAGAACTCAGGCCCCACTACCATCATTTCGAGGTCCTCAAAAGCCAGAATGGTCCCGAATTCACAGGGAACAACTCCTCAAGTCTGTCGATATTATATTGTCCGCATAAAAAGTACATACAGGTGCTTAATAAAGGGGTTCGAAACGGCTGCTCTGCGAAGGGTGCGATCGATCGCAGAAACCAGAGCATTGTGGCCCGCGAAAGCATGGCGCTACTTTTCATGGACCTAGCACAGAAGTCGGCAGCCGACTACCACGAACTCAAAAAATATGCCACCTCGCACACGCGCAACCGACTGGCACGAGAAGCGATTGGCGACTGGGGTCCGTGCAACACAGACAATTTTGCGCTCAGTCCTGTATAAATACAAACTCTATTTCCGAATCCGGGTCACCAAATCGGAGAATATCTTTGTGCACCAGTTCGACGAATTTGTTAGGCGGCAATTCGTAGTCGTTGATGAAGGTTGAATTGGTGGACTCGAGGTCGATAATGTAAGCATTTAATTTACCATTTTTCGTTCTGAACTGCACCACCGCGTGATTCGACGAGACTAGCTCGTCATCTATAGTAATGTCGTTTGACTGAGGGTCTTTTCCTATAGTGTAGAATGATTTCCCGTTGATTAGAGGTATTTTAAGACCGTTGGAGTGATTCTGGTCGAACTTGTACAGATAGTAGCGATTCGGAGACTCCGAAGTCGGGACTTTTGCATCTGTAGGGGGCAAATAATCAGAGTCAGCGCCCTTCTTGAGCATCTTGGTCAGATAGCCCGAAGGCTTCATCACCACTGGGATCGGTTTTGGGTGAGGAGTGTCCATTGAAAAATTGGCAGGTGTATTAAAAGGGACGATCGACGCAAAAAATGAATGCGGAGAAATACTTTTGAATATAGCATGTCCTACCCAGTGTACTACAAAGAACCAATTAGGGTAAGTCTCCACTAAAAATACAAACTAACATACAGTGGCTGAGATACCACGCTCACAATAGACCTCACCTTTTCTACGCCTCAGTTCTGGGTCTGATGGGGCCTGCTTTTCTATTTGGGGTCACCCCATTGCGGAGACGATTCTTGTACCCAGACGCTGCACCGCTGCCCCTCGATGGATATCCCATTCCTCAGGGACCACGCAAAAAGCTCTCTGGATACGATGACTAGCTCATTATATATTGCTTATTTATTCAAGTTCTATTTACAATGATTACCACTTGTACTGTCCACTGTCGCCGATGAGCTTCGTTCTGGTGATGTGGTTCCAAACTGGCCGTCTCAAAAGCTTCTGCTCCTGTTCATACGCAAGCCTCTGCTGCGTTTGCTCAGACTTGAGCAAGAACCGAACGCTGACATATCTGTGTAAAATGATACCCGATCTTCCACGGCCCTTGAACTCTGGCCGTTTCTGCCACTGCCCGTCGGTGTGCACCCAGGATTCCGAAACATACAGTTTTTCCGGATCGTATCCCATTTTCTTTGCGTCCTCAACACCTCTCTCGAGCATTTCTGCCAATGGCCTGGCCACCTTCTTATGCATAAAGTGAAGCTGGGTGATCGCCTTTTTGAGCGGCATGTTCTTGAGGACACGGAGCACGATGTTGGTCTTCTTCACCGAGGACTTGATTCTCCAGGATCTCAAATAAACGGAAGGTTCCAAGGCCTGGATTTCGTCTCTTGTGAGCTCGAGCTTGAATTTGTCGCCAGCCAGCTCCATGGTTTGTCCGTTGATGAAAAACCCGTTTTTCTCCACGTTCTGGGCGTAAAGCTTTTGTTTGAGCGGGGAAATGAGCGACTGCTGGGCAATAAACGGTTTAGGGTGCAAATAAGCTTGCAGTCTAGCGTCTTGTTCCGGCGATGTAATTTTTTCAGCGGATTCGGTCTCAACAGGCGCAGTAGCTGCAGGTCCAGCACTGATCTCGTTGAAAAGCGACCCGGAAGAGTTAAATCTCAGTCCGTGTTCCAATTTGATGGGGCCAAAAATGCGGAATCGAGCCAACCGGAACATGGTGAACGTAAACTTGAACAATATTTAATTGAAAATATTTTATACTACACCACACACCGGAAATAGACTTTAGGGCTGGAGGATCACACAGAGGAGCAGCCAAGGCTCGAAAACCAATAAAGTGCAACAGCAGTTCGCGCGCGCTATACGCCAATTTTTGCTAACGGTTAGTCTTTGTACCGGAAACCGGCTATATGGTCGACTTGTGCCGGGTAGGTCGATGCACTTTAAACGACGATCGTCCCTTGCTTATCTTAATTAAACTATAATTGTTGTCTCCTCATGGGTTTGGTGTACGCTCAACATTTTAAAACCTCAAGCCCAACTGAGGGACCCATTGAGTGCTCACGCAACTCCTCTGTGTTTTCGAGGTCCCCCAAAACTACATTTTCAACACTTTACTCCCCTAAATCGTCTGTCTCCTCTATTTCGAGTTGCCCCCAGACGTCTGGGTCCGAGTGCCATAACACGACGCAAATTTTGCGGTGCAAACAGTGCCACAACCACATCTGTCTGAGCTCGCTCATAATATCGGATAACTTCAACGGCAGCTTGGGGCCAGCCTTTTTTGTGTCTAAAGTGTTAAACGTCAAATTATCCAAGATTAGAGAGTTCAAACGAATGAAGACGGGTCGCTACGAGGTGAAGTCTATTTGTTGCAAGCAGTGCGACTGCTCGCTCGGATGGAAATATCTATACAGCGAGGAGGACAAGGAGAAATACAAGGAAGGACGGTTTGTGGTGGAACGCATGCTGCTGGAGGAAGTGCCGATGTGAAGAGACACAGGGCTCGGGGAAACGATGTTCCGCAGGGTTGGTTATTTTGGGCAGGTTATTTTGGGTTGGTTTTTAGGTTAGGTTTATACGGTAGCGAAAATATAAGCATAGTTCATTGCGGAAGCGGTACAGACGTCAGCTATATGTGATCCGGCTCAAAATACTCTCGTCACTATTGTCGGAGTCGGACCACCAGTTCTGCGGTCGCAGTCGGCCGTCTTTTATAGCAAAGGACCCAAGAGTGTCTCCAACATCCTGGACCCCCGTTTCCTTGAACCGGTTTAGATTCTGGACATGGTTATCGTAGCGTTTCGGTGTGGTTGAGGAAGGAGGTGCGTTCGTGTCGAGCTGGGGCAGGCTCTCATGGGAGTTTTCATAAACCACGTCGATGCGACGTTGGCGGGGCGTGAGGCCAGAAACGGCCCCGTAGACCCCAGCCGAGCTTTTTCTTGGCGGAGGTACAGGCGGAGGTACAGGAGGCAGAACTTCGGATGATCCCAGGTGCTCCATTTCGTGGTCAGAACCGCCTCCCACAGAGCGCTCGCTGATTTGGTCCCATATATGGTCGAAACGTCTTTTCTTCCTGCGATGGAGAGCAAGAAAGACGACGCCTAAAGCCAAGAGGAAAGCCACGGCAGCACCCACACCTATCCCGGCCTTGGCACCAACCGACAGATCGCTATGCCTTGAGGCGCTGTCGGTCTGGTCAAGGAACTTTTCAAACGATTTGAGGTCGGTGGTGATAACTGCGCTCGAGATGGAAAAGGAACTGGACGACGAGTACGTGACTATGGTGGTAAGATGGACGTTGGTGCTAAGAGTTGTGGAAGACTCCGTGACAACAAACATCTGCGTGTAATCGTAGGTAGTGACATGTTCAGTTGCTGGGGTAGTAGTAGGTTCAGTGTTCGTGGACGTGACATACCAGTCCGAACTTGTATCGTCTTGGGCAACAGAAACCAACGTCGAAGTAGTGTCAGGAGATGTTGTAAGAGTGGTAAACGCCGACTCCAGTCTGGTGGTTAGCGGGGTCGACCGAGTAAGAGTGGAATATTGGGTTTGGCTGGTTGTGTCCAAATCATGTGTAGTGGAAGTTTTAGTTGTAGCCTCAGTAGGGGACTTTGGCGACGATAGAGAGGAAATAGAGCTGTTGGAATATAGCTCGTTTGTAGCAGCTATATTGAAACGCTGTCGCAGATCAAGTAAGTTAACCATCAACTGGCTGGACTTACAGTACGCTAATTTTAATTGATTTCCCCCTGTATATTGGCGACGTTCGAGATTTTTTGGATGGTGCAAGGTGTGGCGTGCACAGCCTGCGCCGTGCTTTTCGACTATCTGATCGTCAGATGTGCAACAGCCAGCCAAAATTAGAAGCAGGTGGTTCTGCCACGACGCTTCCAGCTTCCAATTCCAGACCAAAGGGTGCTAGTTCCTGGGGTGTCAGGGGTTCCCAGAATTTTGCCAGGTTCACGCCGCACTCCAGTTTTCTTGACAGAGCTGCCAGCTGTCTACCTAGGTCCAGCTCGCTAATCCTACCGAAACTCTTGAGCTCCTTGAGATCGGTCACTACGTGCTCTAAATCCTGCGAAAGTGGTTGCAAAGTGGAGCCGTATTTTTTGACCAGCTGCTTATTTGCCTGCAATGCCAATGCAAGAGCCGTCCCGACTAGCATGTCCATGTCCCAATCAATCTGATTAAGACGTCTTATTTTCACCACCTTGAGCACACAGATGCACAGCTCATACAACGAGTTCCCCAGCGACGGCTTGAACTCGAGATCTTTTTCTGCAAAATTCTCTATTTCTATTGTAGCAAGCGTAAATCGGAGATTGGCTACTGGATCCTCGATGGTGTTGGCTTTCAACAGAGACATAATTTTGTAGATTGGCCACGAGCAGTGTGAAATTGTTCCTAGACATTTAAAGGCTGTAGCAGCAAGGTGTGTTTTTTCTGTGGGACTCAGATTGACACAAGACATGGATAACGAATGGAAACTGTTCGTCCCAGCGCGCTCTTGCGGGCAACATACATTTTGCAGTGCCTGCATTATTTCTAGGTATGCTTCTTTCTCCTCTTCTGTCCCATTGATCATCTGCCCGTCAGAGGTTTTTGGGTTCCATTCCATGCCACCGCTCAAGTTGTTACTCGGAAACCACACATCGTACTCCAGCGAGCACAACCTACAACCACAGTCAAAGAAAAAGCTATTTTTCAACTGTTGCTGCCGCGTGAGTTTTGGCATAAACACAGGACAGTACGTCACGAATAGCTCCTGCCCAGGCTCTAGAGTTTTCAGTGTTTTTAAGGCTGCGCTACGCCCTTCCCAAATCAAAACGCAATTAGGCTCACAGGAATGGTTGATGAGCGAGAAAAAAGGATCAAACATGATTCCGATTGGCTCCTCATAGAAATTCTGCAGCACGGTGGAGTTGACGTAAATCAGAAAACACAGCTTTATTAGTCCTTTGAGGTTGCAACCAAAAAATTTGAGGAAGCCAAGAGAATACGATTCCGTCACGTCGAAAATGGACAGCTGGCTTTCTGATAGCTCTACACTGCCATTTCCCCTCTTTTGATTCAGATAGAAATCACAGTGGGAGGTCAAGTCCTGGCATTGTTTCAGTAAATTGCTGTCAGATCCGAGGCTAATGATGAGTCTCAGAATAAGACGCTCAACACATGATATTTTTTCTCTTTCAGCGACCTCGAACGTTCTCAGGAATAAACATTCTATTTCATGTATACTGAGGTCTGCTTCCATACACTCATCGCAACAGTATTTGACAAACCCATCACACCCGCCGCATTCAACACCCATTTTAGCCACCGCCAGATTCTTCATACAGAACGCACATAACGTGTCTTTGCTGTCCAGCGACTCTGCCGTTGGAAACGTTTCAGCAACTTCTAATTTTGGGACAAAACAGCTAACGGTCTGTCCAGCTAAAAAATGCTTATCAACAACTAGTCCACGATCCGAGTTTCCAACTTCAAAAGGATTTTTGATGGAAAGAAACGCCGGCAGATCTGGATAGTGATCTGAAATGGGATTTCCAGAAGAATGTGTTATTTGTCCAACTGCATCTTTGATGCTTTTGTACTCTGAAGATTGCTTAAAAATATGTATTTCATCCATGTTTAAACACACGCTCATAAATCCAAGTGATCCTAATTTTATGCCCTTTTGTAAAAATAATTTCGTTACATTAGTTGTTACAAAACAATTATTGAGTCAGATAGAACACCTTTAGATGCAAAAGAAAGTTTGTAGCGTTATGCACACAAAATTATAACTCTAGAATCAAGAATCTCCACAAAGAATCAATATCCTAGACACTTTCTAGTCAGGAACATTTCTCTTGTTCGGGCGAATGCAATGAACCATCAGCTCCCAATTTGATGGTATTCGATAGCTTGGCGGCCGTATAACCCCCAAGCTCGGCAAGATATATAAAAAACTCATTAATCCAGCAGCTCAAACTCCACCAAATACCAAAGTTCCGCGTACGATTGTCAAATGTAAGCTGCCTCATAATCGAGTTCATCAGTTGATTGGTGACCAACAAAAAAATACGTGGCTCGACATGGACAAAGCTCGTAGAAATCCTCAAAAGCGCTGAACTCAAGGTCTGAATGAAACTGTCAGCCATTTCCTCATGATTAGTCGGGACCCCCGAAAGGTCTCCTAGCAAAGTTGTTATTTCGTGTTCCAAAACGACAATGATTTGTGGTGTACTTTCACACTTGACTTCTCTCCTTACTAGACTATCAAAATTCAGCCCTTGCCATTCGTGTAAAAGCTCAACAAAAACTGCCGGATGAGATACAGTAGCCAGAAAGTTACCAGCAGCCTGCAAGACTCTTGATAGACGGGAGGTAATTCTCACAAAAACCCTAGCAGGCGAGAGTTTGGCTTCAATCACAGAATTGGGAATCTTCATATTTCTTACAAACCCCAAATACTGGTCTGTGAGTGCATTGAGCTGATTGCATAATTGATCTGGAACAGCTCGAAAAACCATTTGCGAAAGGATTCTCAGACAGTTCACATACAACTCATGATCACAGTCCAGAACCCATTGTAAAAGCTGAGGGGCGTTGAGGATATCAGCACTGAATAATGGCATACTTGCCCAATCGGAGGCCAGGTGGTCAAATATGTTGTTGAGTTGCATGTACCTGACACAGTACGAGATTTTTTGACAGTGAAGAATATAAGACTTTTCAAACTGGACCAGCTCTGAATTGTCATTCATGCTGAAATGAGGAAATATCTTTTGAAGAGAAGGTACTTCCAAATTTGAGGGCCCATTAGTGACTTCAGCTAGAAACTGCTCACTGAGGTTGAACTCAATTGGCACATCAGTGGGAGAACTATTTTCCTCTTGCGCAACTGCAGGAGATCCGGCTGCTGGTGTTGTGATTGTTGATGCTAATGACTCAGCATCATCTGAGTCTCCACACAGCTTGATACCACAATAATGGTATCTGCTGGATCCTCTCATTCCCAATCTCCGCGTTTTGATATCTGGGAATACAGCTTTGACAATTTTGCCAAAAGATGCGTTTACCACAGGCTGGACTCCATGTTGTTGGCAAATCTGAACGTAAAAGTTAAATATTCTATTCCTGGGACTCACAGCTGACTCCTTAACTTGGACATACCGCATCAAGAAGACCATGGCCAATATTTGGTGCTGTTTTTTCTTTTCTGCCTCGGCCATGCGATTTTCCTTTGAATGTTTCGAACTGGTCCCCAAAATGGTATTTGCCTGCAATTCCGCCTCTCTGACAGAATTAGCAAGCTCCTCAAACGAAGTCTTAACGCTTTTTCTAGCAACTTCAACTAGTTTCCTATCACAAACGTCTCCAGTTCTTTGATTTTCAAACTTGCCTGAAGTGCTATTAGCCAGATTTGTATTTGTTGACGACTGAGTGCCGGATAAGTTTAGCGACGCCGTACTCAAGAAGGCGCTTGATGATGAGGAAAGTGAATTTGATAGGTCAGGTTTCGAGTTCTCATCCTCCAAGTGATGTTTGGGAAAGCTTGCGATTTGGTTATTGGACAAAGATGAGAAGCTCACGCCCCCAAAATGAGGCGCCATGGAATTTTGTGGCATCACCGATGGAACAGTGTAGTATAGTGGTGATGCGCTGTGCACCCGTCCATGGTAAGGGTATGCTTGGTGCTGGATCAATGTATTGACTCTAGGATGCTCCAGGGAGCCCAAGCCCGCCTGTTTCATTTGATCAAGATCGGGCTGAGAATAAATGTAAAGCTTGCTTTGTGAGGGTGATGGCTGATGCTGAATGTTTGGTATATCCATATTGATAAAATGCAAAACTGAAAGGCCAATGTGTGCTCATCTACCTACTTGTGTAGACACTTCCGCTTTTGCAGCCGGTGCTTTAACCGGACTCGCCTTTCACAGTCTAGAAAGTGTAAGAGCTCAAATGTATCTATGATCAGTCTGAGGCGCTTTGTCCACCTAGATCTGACTCTTCAATGAGGGAGTGAACAATGGGAACTGGTAAAAAGGGGAACAAGTCTAAGAAAACAAATGCTTATGATCGTAGAAAGCTTTAACTCCACCGACCTGTATGTCAATGCGTTTCGTTATCTAGTGATTTGTTGATATATCTCCAGAACCCGCAGCGAGGAGGAAACACTGGTTGAACAAGATGCCTGGAAACAAAAGTCTCCTTCTTTCAATTCACAAAAAGTCGTGTGCAGAATTCACTATTTATATTTTTCAGATCTGGGAGCTGCATCCACCTGCATGTTGTTTAACTTGGCTACCAAAATTTCCCGCCCAAACCTGGCGCCCTGCAATCAGTCTGCGCCCCGAATAGATACACGGCCAGCAGGGAGAACCTGAAAACATAAAATTGTTACGACGGATCAGCGCATCCG
Source organism: Ogataea thermomethanolica (assembly GCA_030674565.1). NCBI lineage: Eukaryota > Fungi > Ascomycota > Pichiomycetes > Pichiales > Pichiaceae > Ogataea > Ogataea thermomethanolica. The sequence continues at coordinate 79,734 of JAKTYW010000009.1, forward strand.
GTACAATCAATGCTGTGCTCTTGCGTTGCATCCAGAATCTGCTATAATTAATATGACGAGTCAGACTGATACTCGCGCTTCACAAGCTGGACAATCTCCTCGTCACTGTAGTGAACGTTTTCAACCTCCTCGTCAGGGGGAAAAAGCAGTTCTTCGAGATCGAATTGTTTTCCAGTTCGCTCGAGACAGCCATTGACGTACCTTTCATTCAGAACTTTGTGTAACTGGCCCTTTTCCAGCATGAGAACAAGCTCGTTCTCCTTGTTGGTGTGATCGTAAAAGGTGCCCAGCTCGGGCGTGAAATGAGGAATTAAACGACTTCGGTAGAAACTGACTGCGACCAGATGGCTTTGTCGAAGCGCTTGGACGGCTTCTGATATTGAGAAGAGAATGTGTTGATGCTTCACAGGATATTCATCAACCAGCAGATAAGCAGATTTAACCAGCAACTTGAACGTTCTTTTTATGCCCAGATCCATTGGTCGGTAGGGCTGAGAGATGTCTATGATGTTTGGCGAGAGATATACCAGCTGTATATTTCGGAAAGAATTATCAGGCACAATGTGAGCGTGCAGATGGTCCAAAAGAATGACTATCCGGTTGGGCAACTGGGAATCGATATGTTGCAGATACTGTAGAAAATTTCCGGGGTGATGATGCCGTTTTTCTGATAGTGGATTCTCACATTTGGAGGCTCATGGGTGTTGGTGGGGGTGCAAATGATTAACGGATCAAATATGCAGTCTCCCGTGGCATTGGAAATTATTGAAACAGATATTTTTTCATGAGGGCGCGTTTGGTGGCCTGACATAGACAGAAACGAGGGCCGGGTGTTGAAGCTGACCTCATCGAGCTCAAAAATACACTTTGGCTCAAAGTCTTTCAGAATCAATCGCACTCTCTCGCACTCATCGTCCACGGCTCTCCAAAGAAACAGGTCTGTATTGTTGTAGAAAGCACGTGCAAGGTTCCGCTTTATCGAGTTTCTCTTCTTGAAGTGGTGGAGCCACCCATTGGATCTAGGACGCTGAGTTTCATAAGTGTTTTCGAGGTCTGGATGGTACATTTTGTGGAACTGACTCCATTTGGTGAGGAGGACTTTTTCAGACATCACTTCGTTGTGTAGACACGATTGCTCATAAACGAGCTCCAGACACCGATTGATCTCTGGACACTTGAAATTGGGCTTCGTCTTATATACACGGGTGTTGTTCAGTGTCAAATTCTGGTATGACTCGCGAAGACTAGTCTCATTTAGTATCCACCGGTTCAAAGTACTTTTAGTTATGGCGAAGCGGCCCAGACGCTTGAAATGTACCACTATTTGCTGCTGGCACTTGTTCTCTGCATTCCGATACCAGTCCAATACTTGTATTTTTTGTTCAAGGGTGGCACGAGGCAGTTTTTGGCCATCACTGGGCTTAGTTTCCGGTCGCAGCAGCCGTTGCTCTGGGGAGCAGCCGCGGAAGTTGGGGTTTTGAGGCTCCGTATCATTCCCCGAGATTGTTCTCTCACTGCACATGGACGTCGCATCACTACTTGAATCTAAAAGCGTTGGGTACTGGACCGAGTTGCCAAGACTTTGAGGCTTTGAATATGGAATATTTATTAGATCACCGTCCAAATAATGCTTTTCTGGGTGACCTTTCTGATCTTTCATGTCGCTAGAAAATCGACCGATATATTTCTTCAAAGCCAGACAAGCTGCCAATGTGTCGTTTCGGCCCAATCCTGTTGGCTAGTTAATTGGACAATTCTCAGATCGAAGCTAATTATAGATATTGTTCGTAGGACAAAAATATGCAAAAATGCACACAGCCTTAAAACTAACCCCGTAAAAGTGGTGCGTCTATCTATCAAAAAGACCCCTGAAGAAGTCTTCGAAGTTGTCGAAGTCAGCCACATCGGGCAGCTGAATATGCGACTCGTCCAAAGAGGTATACTGGGGCGTTGCACTATAGAGTTGTTCGGTAACCTGTTTTGGAAGATCTGTCACAGACAGCTCCTCGAGGTTCTGCGACATTTTGCGTTGAGGATTAGCTGGCGAGTGAGTCTCATTGGCGATGTCCACCAGCTTGCTCACAATCTTGGCAATTGTGTCCGTAGCATCGTTCATTTTTTCTCCCACCTTATTGAGGTGCCAATAGATCTTGGAGATGAGGTTCAATGACAATTTTTTCTCGTTGGGGTTCATCATCTCCATGTAGTCGCACAGCGTGATGCAGGAGTAAACAACCAAGTTCAGCTGAAAGGATGGCGAGCCCTTGACCAAGTTGTTGGACAGAAGAAGAAACCGGTTCAGAGTCTCAAATGAATACTGACAGGCAGTGTGGTAGCACACCACCAGATTTGGCTTGTTTGCATCCGGCTTCTGGACCAACTTACGTGCCAGCATAATGTGCGAGAAGTTGAATGCAAAAATCAGCATCTGGGAAACGTCCTTCTGTATAATTTTAGACCACTTATCCTTCCACTCCATGAGGGTTCCAAAACATATGCTTTCTCCCTCAACCCGATACGCAGGAGGCATGCTGGTGAGCCCACGAGATAAAATCATGTACAGTTCCAGCTCGGCGACCTTGATGGCGTCTCCAAAAGTAGCTTTGGGGAATCGCAGACTCAGCTCGAAAAGCTCAAAATACGTCGATGTCAGCATGATGGGCCTTCCGTAACCGATGGAGCTCTGGAAGTGACACGAACACATGGAGTTGAATATCCTCAAGTGGAACAAATCAATGTCGTTAAAAATATTCATGGACACTCGATGGCTGATGTTCTTGAAATCAAGCGAAATGATCAGATGTTTCAGTCCTATGCTGGAAAGAAGCCAGCTATCGAACTCGGACTGTTTTGGTTTTCGCGCAATATTGTACAACGAAATATAAAGGATTGCTTCAATGTCATGATCGCTCAACGGTTCTGTCACTAAGGCCACTCCAAGCAATTTTGTGGTCAGCTGATACAGCTGGTTCTGTTCGTCCACATACTTGTAATTTTCGTCAAAACACATTGCTAAAAGCACAAAAACGCACGAAATGAACGGGTGTTCCAGCACGTACTTGCGGTCTATGGCGTTGATTCCTCCAGGAATAATCCAAAAATGAGAGATCTCTAGGAAACTGCGCGCCAGCTCCAAACAGAGACGTTCGTTTTCGAAGTAGAACCGAAGAAACTCGTCGCAGGCGCGTTTAAATGGGTCCTTTTTATTTACCCGATTGAAAAGCTTGGAGTCGATGTGCTTGATCACGTTCAAGGGGGCAAGAACGTCTAAATTCGAGAAAAGCTCGTTTCCATTTGAAACTGAAAAATCCAGCTGGTTTCCAGACCCCAGGGACTGCTTCACGAGATCGAGCAGGGTGCCAAGCTTGCCGTCAAACGATTCCACAGTCTGCTCTATCTTGAGCAATCGCGAATCTGTGCTGTCGGAAGTGGGGCCATCCGATTCCGGTCTGGCTCCCGTCTCTGCCAACGAACACTCCAGCCGCAGACGGAAACACCGCTTGCAGCTTCGCTGCACAGAGTCAAAGTCGCATTTGGTTTTCAGCTTCCTGCAGCTCTCGCAGCTAAACACACGCCGTTTTTTCTTGCTCGGCTTGCTTATCTCTGCGTCGATCTCGCTCAAAAGAGAGTCTTTTACCGTGTTCTGGGCGAGGATGGCAAACGACCCAAAACTCTGCGACTTAAACCGCTTGTACCTGATTTCAGGACTGCTAGGATTGGAGTCCGACTTCGGCGTCGTTTCTATCGCACAATCGCTATTTGCGTCTCCTACTTTATTGTCCTTCACCGACATATTCAAAATAGATTATTTTTATTCACTTGATAATCGCAGCATTCATTGAGTCGGCACACGTCCGCCGCCCGGGGAAAATTTCACTGACGTTACATTAAACTAACTAAATCATTTAAAGCTGAATAGCAAACCACGAGGCACACAGCCCCACAACCACGGCTGCCAGTCCCACGCTGAACGCGGAGCTGGACCCGCTTTTGAGCATGGTCTTTCTCGAGTTCTCGTCGCCGGCCACGCCGCTATTGACGCCTGGGGCGCCAGTGGTGATGTCTCCCGACTCGTCCACCAGCAGGACCTCTGTGGACCTAGACGAGCCCGACCCGCACTCGATTTTGCCGCCCCGGACGACGCTGCTGACCTCTTCCTTGATCCACTTGTTGCAGTCGAACTGGGACGACGAGGACTTGATGATAGCACTTCCCTTCACCACCTTGAGCTGTTTGAAGCCGCTGGCGTCGATGTTGCCCTGGAACTCGATGGCGCCGCCAATGGAACGCAGAACAGGGAAAAAGTCCACTTTCGTCACCTGGTCGTTGTCAATGACCATGAGGCCGCCGCCAACTTCGGTCAGCGACGGGAACTCGACGTTTCTCAGCTGCTTGTTGTTGATGACACTCAGCGTGGTTCCTGTGGACTTGAGCTTTGGAAGCTTGAGCTCGCCAAACCTGTTGTTGATGAACTGGGCAGAACTCTCAACCACCTGCAGAGCATCCAAATTTAGACTTGTGGTGTCCTTGATGGTGATGGTGTTGGCCCAGGTCAGCTCCGAGAGAGAAACCTGCAAATTTCTAGCGTTAGCAGCAATCAACAGAGACTCAGTGATCTCCTTGACAGAGGAGTCGATTCTCTCGAGAAACCGGTTGTTGTTGATGTTCAGGGTCTTGAGCGACTCGACGTTGAAGCCCGAAAATCCGGTCAGCGAAGTGTCGCTCATCACCACAGAGTTGATGTGCTTGATTCCCTTGTCCAGGTTGACAGCGCTCAGAATAGGCAGCACCTTCCAGGAAATGGTGTCGATGCTCTCCAGTTTAGGCAGAGAAATAGAAGTCAGAGACGTGAGGGTGTCCAGAGAGAAAGTGCCGTCGATGGTGGCAAGCTCGACACCCTCGATCCTCAGCAGACTGCTTGCGTTTGCCACGCTCAAAGACCCCTTGATGTGGGAGATCGAGCCCAGATCCAGGCTATCGGAATCGTAGCCCTTGATGTAGATGTTTCCAGAGATGATCTGGCAGTCGTGGAGGTCCTTCATGTCGCCAGCAGCGTTGATGTAGTAGTTTTGTTTGAAACATTTCGGTTGGATTTCTGTGTGGTCTGTGTTGTTGTCGTCGGCAGCACCAACCACCCAGGCGGAGCAGCGGGCGATGGTGCCGATCACGGCGAGCACTAGTGTCAATTTCATTCTGTAGAATAGGAGAGAAAAAGGATACAGGCAGCGCTTTCGAGCGCCAGATGTGCTACCGGCGCCCGCAGACTGATTACGTAATACAAACTATAAGCGCGGGGCCGCTAGAAGAGCCTCATGACGGCCTCGAACGCGGCGAGGGCAGCCGCGTTGGCCGGGAAGCTCCTGAGGATGCTGGGCACGAACCCGCGCGTAAAGCCACGGAGCCCGCCACGCTCGTTGTAGACGTATCTGACCGCGTCCGAGTACTTCTTGAACTTTGGGTTTTTCACGTCGTCGATCATGATCACGTTTTTCACCACGTCGGCCGGGTACGCCGTCACCCAGAAGCACGACGCGCCCAGTCCGCCCGCCCAGAAGTTGACTGCCGCTGTGCTCATCTGCGTGTGGTCCTTGAGCCAGTGTGTGATGATATCGTAGGATCCCCACCACACAATAAAATTCGATCTAAAAATCATGGTTGGAATCAGACCCTTGTAGAGCGTGCGAAGCCCGTCGTGTTTCACCAGCTTGATCAGACAGTCGATCGGCCCCGTGTACAGTCTGGACTTGGCGTCGTACTGGACCTGCAGCCTGGCCTTGAGCTGCTCTATCGGGGCCGCAACAAAGGACACAGTAAAGCCCGACCCGAGCGCTGCTATGCACACTCCAGGCAGGGGCATTCTGTCGTGGGTCGGATACAGGTTTTCCTTGACTATGCGACGGTACAGGGTCAACGAGCCCAGCATGACGGAATCCATCAGCACCCAGCCAACCAGTGGAGGAGTGAATCCCTTGTACAGGCCGCGGATTCCTTCGTATCGCAGAGTCTTCAAGGTACAGTCGATGGGGCCCTTAAACCGCCCCTCCGACGTCTGCAGACGCACCTTGACCGAGTCAAACGGGTGTCCAACCGCGTTCTTCATCACACCGGAAAAAACACCAGCAACAAACCCGGCGTAGCGCGGGGGATGAGTGTCCTTGTGGTCGACCATAAGTGAAAAATCTGAAATCTGGATTACGTCATGCTCGTTTTATTACTCACTATAAAATCGTGTCGCCCAGAGCACATCTAGCTATCGACAGCCCCGTGGTGACCGTGTCGACGACGTGGGTCTCGGTCGAAGCGAGTGCCGGATTCACCTCCACGATGTCCAGTCCGGCAAGGTTGCCGGTTGCCGCGATCTCCTCCATCAGGAACAGGCCCTCTCTCAAAGTAAGACCGCCTCGCACCGGGGTCCCCGTAGCAGCAACGTACATTGGGTCTATGGCGTCCACGTCGTAGCTGACATGAACCGGGTTGGTTCCCGAAGCGTTAATTTTTCTGAGTGCCATCTGCACCACCTCGTTGATCCCGTACTTGTCCACATGGTACATGGAGAACGCGGCTATTCCGAGATCTCTGAGCAGTTTCTTTTCGCCAGGATCCACGTCTCTGAGGCCGATGTAGGCAATCTGGCCCGGTTTGACCTTGTGCTGGATCTGCTGGAGCCACGAAAATTGCGGAGGCCACGTCTCCTGCTCCAGACCCATGGCAAAGGCCACCGGACACCCGTGCAGGTTTCCAGACGTGGTGGTGGTCGGGGTGTTGATGTCGGCATGGGCGTCGATCCACAAGATCCCGCCGTCCGGGTGCGTGTTGACGAAAGCCAGAATCGTGGACATGCCGATGGAGTGGTCGCCTCCAACGGTAATGGGCAAGGTTCTGTTCTGATAAGCAGAGAGAACAGAATCATAAATCAGCTTGCAGCACTCGCTCACCATCTGCGGACGCTTGCAGTTGCCGTAGACATCGTCGGGGTTCGCCTTCAGTGTGGCCAGGTCCAGGTTGGCCAGCGGGTCCTCGATCTGGGACTTCCAGCCGAGCTCTGCTATCTCGTCCATAAGACCAAACTCCTGAAGCTTATCAGGACCGTCCTCCACGCCGCCTTTGCCCTGGCCGCCGCTGAACGGAGCCTTGATAACGGTCACCTGGCGGGATTCAACAAAATTGTATTTAATCTCACTCATGCTAATTGCAGAACACACATCAGCAAGACCAGCCTTATATACCGTGGGGTCTACTATTGCCTGCCTTTTGGAAGCGGCACAGCCCGGAAAACTTTTAACGGCAGGATATAGCGAAATGTATTATCTAGAACTCGAGGTTTTCTTTCTCCTCGTCCCTGGCGCGCTTGTGGCGCATTTCCTCAGCCACGAGACGGTTGACAAACTGGTTGAACAGCTCCACACTGCGTCTGAGGTCTGTTTTCTGCCACTCGGTCTCGTTGCTGCCCACCAGCGTGCCCAGGTTCGGGGTGTCCTGGAAAGGGTCGAAGTCCTTCTCGGACGGGTCGAAAGGAACACACACGTTTCCCGTTCCCGGGTGGATGCAGAACGGCGACTTGAGCAAGTGGTTCATCTGGCGCGACACCTCCACGTCCAACCGTGGGTACATGGTTGCAAAAATGGTTTCTTTTTTCCAGTCCTGCAGATCAAACGACCGCACCTTGTTCTGCTGGTACAGCGAGTCCACGTCGCGCCATTTGTCGGCACTGCTGCGGCCGGGGTTTTCCTTCCAGTATTTAATGAGTGCGCTAGCCAGCTTGTAGTCGGGCACAGACCGCGCCAGGGCCTCTGCTCTGTCGTCCAGGCTCCACGGATCCTGGTCCCTGAGAATTAAATCCACAAACTCGTGTCTCAGAACCTCGAACGCGCGCTCCACGTGCGGGTGGAATGGCTTCTTGAGACTGAGCGTCTTTTTCGATTTCACGTTCAGCACGTCCAGATACTCCACAATGGCACGCCGTCTGGTCTCGTCCATGATGCGCGCGCGATAGTCGCTGACCCAGCAGTGGACACCTCTTCTGCCGGAGAAAACCCAGATCATGTTGTCGAACCCAAAGTCGTCCTTCAGCGCGCGGTGCACGATCTTCACGGCCAGGGTGATGAAACGCCAGCACTTGGGACAGATGTCTGTGCCCGAGCAGCAGGTGCGCACGTCGTCGTAGTCGGTCAGATCGATATCAAGCACAAACTCCTTAGAAATGGGCTTCATCAGCGCCTTTGACACGCTTTTGCGCATCCGCGGTTCGACAGGATACACCGCGCCAACCTCGAACCGGGTGGGTTGGGCCTTGACAACGGTCTGCTTGAACTCGCTGACAGAGTGGAACGAGTTGTACCGTTGGTACGCGCCGGACTTGTACTCGAATGCAAACTCGCGCATGGAAAAATCCGTCTGGACGGCCTGCGAGTGGTTGAGCCACAGAAAGATCGACTTGAAGGGCAGAAGGTGCTCGTAATAGTACGTCATGTCGGCTGTGGAGGGCTTGTAGTTTTTCAGCGAGGTTTCTGCCGGCGACGTGGACCGTTCCAGGGGGACCGGAGAAACCTGTGAGGACTCCTGGGGAGAAAGATCGGCTGGGGAAGACGAATTCGCAAGATTAGGCATATCGCAAACGCGTTACACGAAATTTTATTTGAAAAATAAAGTGCAGATTTAAAATGCTTACATAAGTGGAAATGTCTATGAAAAAGGCCACTACGAATAAATCTTGTACACGAATATGGTGGACGCCATGAGCCCAATGGCACCGCAGGAAACGCCAACCACGAGGTTCATCATGGAGACATACACCAGGTAGATCAGCGGCGACACAATATCCACGATCTTCATGCGGAACACGAGATAGTACAGCGAGTACCCCATGAGATAGATAAAGATGGAGCCGGCACTGGTGACAAATGACTTCCACTGCCAATTGTAGTAGTCTCCGGAGTTGAGTCTCAGATAGGTGGAAATTATACTGATCTCAACGACAACCACGTACAGCAAAAACGCTGTGAACGACAAGAATCCGTACATGTAGTAGAACGACAACTTTTCGACCCACAAGGATTTGAACAAGAACACCAGCTCAACAAAAATGATGCCAAACGGAAACAGTCCAAACAGGGGCAACGAAAACTTGAGTTTGTTGTAGAAAGGCTGTCTTGGAATGGACTTCTTGGCACCAGGGAATCTCTCGCTGAGATTGGGTCTGTTCTTGATCAGCTTACTCAGGATGTCAATTTTGTTGGAAATGAACCCTCCCAGCAGGGAAATTGGAATCTGGAGAAGAACATAGATGAAAATCAGAGCCATAATGGTACCGAATGGAAGAGCAAGAGACGAGTCTTTTGCCCAGATGATTATGTTGAGAATAAGAAGGACGATCAGAACAATCGCCGTGAGCAAGCTTCCCGAGAGGAAGGAAACGGAACGCCAGGAGGCCCTTTGTTTGTGGGTGAATGACTTGTAGAATTGAACACCGGCAAACCCAGAGAAAAAGCCAGCGATCACAAACATCGAGACTGCTGTTGTTAGAATGGTATTGTTAGGCTCTGAGGTGCCAGCAGTGCACAATATGGACACCCCAAACATGGTCAGGGAAAGCTGAACACCAGATCCACCCAGGATACTGAGGATGACCGGCATGCTTGGCTGCACAAATACGTCCTGCGACAGGTTTCTCCAGTCCATCTGAACACCGTCCTCTCCCAGAGGTCCCACCAGAGAGTCCAGTTTTTCTGTGAATGCATCCGACTTGGGCTTGGATTTGAAGTCACGGTTCACAGTCCGTAAAAACACGATGGAAACCGCCAAAGATAGTAAGGATACCACGATGAGAGAGTTGACCAGTGCAAACCAGTGCATCTTACTATCGCTGGTGGTCCCACCAGGGGACCTGTACATCTTCCATCTATGGTCGTAGTTGACTTCGACATCTTCCCGCCAGTAAACAGAATATGTGAAGGGCACAACAAGCTTGCCCATGTAATTTGGATCCAAGGCAAAATTAGCATAGTTTTTCGAGGCACCGGGACAATTGTGGTCAGAGACCGACTTTGGGTACACCTCGAATCCCACAATGGATTTTTTATTTGGGTCGCCGTCCTCCTTGTGCCAACGAATCACAATCATAACGTGGTTATGGAGGTAACTGACTCCGTTTTGAACGAATCCCAACGGAAACCCTGCAACGTAGTATTTTTGAGGCTTGCCCTTCCCTGCGCTAGGCTTGCTGAACGTTGTCGCTCCCGGAAGACCGTCAACCAGCCACTCCACCATGTACTCGTTCTTAATGAGCTCAGCTGCGCGCTTGATTCCATTAGACTTGATCACCCGGTTACAAAGTCGAACACACGGCTGGTCATTTTCGAACTCCAGATGGTAGTCAGACTGCCAGATTCTGTCGCCGTTCAAGACCTCGCCCAGCGACAGGTGCACTGGCCGCGCGTGTTCTGTCGGAGGACAAACAAACGGAAGGTTGTAGTAGGCGTACGGGAGCTGCGTGTTTTCCGACTCCACCGTGTTGACCAGCAGCTCCACCTTGTCGCCAGTTTTGTAGTATTTTCTTCCCCATGGCAGGCTCAACGAGGGCGTTTTCAGCTCCAGCGCGGCACACATAGCAGGCCACATAAGCAACGCTATGAGAGCGAGCCAGGGCATGTTCCTTATCATCATGATCAGCCGCCTATGTCACAAAAATACGGGCAGAAGCAAATGTATATACAGGTAGTCGAAGGGCTAATCACAAACACTTATCTTGATCACGAGCCTGGAACGAAGAACGAAAGAAGAACAAGGTTGTAACAAATACAAATAAAAATTGGGTGTTTCCATCTTTGCACCAAGGGGAAAAAAGCCGGAAAAAATCAGGTACACATCTCTGCACCGCAAAAACAAAATTCAGTTATTCCTTTGTCTTGATGTTATCCCAAGGAGACCAGATTTTGGACCAGCTGCGACAGTACGACGCCCGCAAGAACCTGAGTCGGACGCAGTCCGATCTGGTGGCCGAGCACGCGGAGGAGGAGCTGGTTTCGAGTCTGGGCAGGTCCAATTTGGCCGAGTCTGGTCAGCAGGACAAGCGACATGCCTACACGGCTCTGAAAATCAAGGACGACCGTCCACGGTACGTGCCGCCGATCAACTTTTCTATTGTGGAGGCCGACCTGTACCGGTCGGGCCACCCGCAGCCCAACAACTTCGAATTCCTGGACACGCTGAATCTGAAGACCATCATCTATATTGGAGACAAGACAGACAACTACGATTACTACAAGTGGATAGCGAGCCACGCGGAACCCCGCGAAATCAGCTTCCGGTTCTTCAAAATGAAGCCGCCGTCGTCTTTCGGGACGTCGCACATGTTCAACGACGAGGTGGCGCTCAACACCGTGCTGAATCTCGTCGCCAACAGAGACAACTACCCAATCCTGATACACTCCAACAAGGGCAAGCACCGTGTGGGGGTGCTGGTGGGGCTGATCCGAAAATTTCTGCAGGGCTGGAGTCTGAGTGGTACGTTTGACGAGTATGCGAAATTTGCACGTGAAAAGGGAGAGGGGGATCTCGAGTTCATAGAGACATTCAAGCCGGTGATCAAGGTGGACCCGGCCCGGATGCCCGAGTTTCTACGTCAGGACTAGTTGCAAAACAATATACATTGTGCTGTCGAAAATTACGAGCTGGCGCTGTCGGCCACTGTGTGGGGAGGCTCGCTCTTCTCCACCTGAGGCTCGCTCTTTTCCAGCGTCTGCGGCTCGATGTCGCTGCAGTGGATGTCGAAGAAGTTGCGGCGCACCTCCACGTAGTCGTACGCGAACTCGCCGATCTGGTCCTCGTCCATACCGTTCTGCTCTCCTTCCTCTGTTGCGCGCATTTGCATCCCGGGAATCAGGTTGAGCACCACGCAGATCAGGGCCGTCACCACCACGCACCAGCCCACGACTGCGCCTACGTATGCGATCTGAATGTACAGCTGCTTCCAGTTCTGGTTGTACCAGCCGCCCTCGTGGTCGGTGTAGCCGTCGTAGCCAATCACGTCCGAGGAGGCGAAGAAGGCGTTGCCCACAATCAGGCCCAGGACGCCGGCGATTCCGTGCTCGGCGAGCACGTCCAAGCTGTCGTCGACCCTCAGCCACACCTTGAGCTTGGTGGAGTAATTGCACACCACACCAGACACCACACCAAGAATCACTGAGGCCCACAGCGGGATGCAGCCCGAGGACGGCGTGGCTGCGACGAGACCGGAGATGATCCCAGAGCACAGTCCCACCGTGGTGAAGTGGTGGTTGATGCGGTAGTCCAGCAGACACCACGTAATGCCGCCAAACGCAGCGCACAGGTTGGTGTTCATGATGGCGTACACAGACTTGAACGACGGCTTGATGCACGTGAGCCCGTTGAACCCAAGCCAGCCGAACCACAGCATGGCCGTGCCCAGCGTGATCATGGAAACGTTGTGCGGTCTATAGTTGACCATCAGGTGCTGACGTCTCTGACCCAGGAAGAACGACACGGTGAACCCGCCGAACCCAGACAGAATCTCGACCGGGCCTCCACCGGCGTAGTCAAGCACCCCCCATTTCAAGGCCCACCCCCCAGGCCCCCACACCCAGTAGGCCACAGGACAGTACACAAGAGTCAGCCACACAAAACCAAACAAAAAGGTGGGCAGCACCCTCCCGCGCTCGCAAAAAGCACCGGCCAGAATGCACACTGTGATTGTCGAAAACAGGCCCTGGAAGTTTGCAAATGCCATCTCTGGGTATCCTGTGCTGTCCTGTCCCAGCAACGTCAGCGTCTCGAGATTCTGGTACCCAAAGTTGCGCATGTTGCCAATGAATTTGTTCGAGGCCGTGCTCGAGAATGCCAGCGAGTATCCCCAGAAGTACCACTGGAAATGTCCTACACAGATACTCGCAAAGGTGATGAAGATCATGTGCAAAGCAGACTTTCTCCTGGCCAGGCCAGAGTAGAGATACGCCAGTCCAAAGCACATGATCAGGACAAGACACGTTCCGACAATCAGCGTGATGACGATGGCCCCATCATACTGATTATCTTCCTCCCAAACCTTGCGGCGTAGTAAATGAATCATAATAATATGAGTAACTTGAGAGTCTAAAAATTTTGACTGGTTGATATAATAGCCGCAGCAAATGTGCAGGAGGAAAGGTATTTGCTAGAACGAGGCCGCTACTTGTGGAGAAGGGGCGCAGAAACCTTGGCGCCGGGCCATGGTGAAAGATAAGACAGTAGGCGTATCATGTACGGCGATTCTCTTTTGGAAAAACACACTATGACTCTGACGGGACCCTGAACCTGGCGCTCGGGCGGGGAATTTCGGCCAGACCCAGACGCGCGGGCACGTGACCGAGCGAGCGACCGAGAGAAAAAAATTGTTGGCCACACGTGACCCCGCAGCACGTGCGTCGTTCTGCGCAGGTGTATTTTTGGCCAACCAAATTGACTCTGGAGGGGAAAGCCCGTGGTGACTCCATAATTAAGGCAAATAATTTGTTTTCATTATTTTCATCTTTTAAAAATGGCTCCTCCAGCATTCTCTGACGTCGCTAAACCAACCAATGACATCCTCGGCAAGGACTTCTACCACTTCACCCCTGTCGCATTGGACTTGAAGACCGTGGCTCCTAACGGTGTCACCTTCACCACCAAGGGTAAGGTCTCTGGTGGAAAGACCTCTGCCTCTTTGGAAGGCAAATACTCCGACAAGAGCACCGGTCTCACCCTTACCCAGGGCTGGAACACTGCCAATGCTCTGGACACCAAGATCGAATTGACCGACGCCTTGTCTCCAGGCCTCAAGTCTGAATTGGTCACTAGCGCCGTTCCTGGTGGAAACAGATCATGCAAGTTGAACCTGTACTTTGCCCAACAATCTATCAACGCACGTGCTTTCGTCGACCTGCTCAAGGGCCCAGTCTTCAACGGTGACCTTACCGTTGGCCAAGACGGATTCACCACTGGTGCTTCTTTGTCCTACGACGTCAAATCCGCCACCTTGACCGGATACTCCGCTGCTGTCGGTTACAAGGCTCCTTCCTACGCTGTCTCCTTGACTGCTGCCAACAACTTGTCTGTGTTTGCTGCCGGATACTACCACAAGGTCTCCCCATCCCTCGAGGTCGGAACCAAGGGTACTTTCGACTCTAAGTCGGCTTCCGGCTCCAACCCAGTTGCCATTGAGGTCGCCACCAAGTACAAGCTCGACGGCTCTGCTTTCGTCAAGGCCAAGCTTGCTGACTCCGGTCTGCTTGCCCTTGCTTACTCTCAGGACCTGAGACCAGGTGTCAAGCTCGGTCTCGGAGGTGCTTTCGACACCCTCAAGCTCGGCGAATCTGCCCACAAGCTTGGAATGTCCCTGTCTTTCTCTGCTTAAATAGAATAACGACTATAGCCGGACCTTGTAACCTCTACATCCGTACACCACCCGACACGAGCGTAGCGTTTTTACCGAAAATTTGTTTGTTGGATTTCGCCATGTCGTCTGCACAAACAAAGATGCAATCGAAGCAGCCGTGGGCTGCCGCCATCGCTCCGAAGCCCTCTGTGCGGGGGCCGAAGCAGCCCGCCAAATCTCAGTCCGAGGGCTACAGCCCGGTGAATAACTTCAATGCCCAGCAGCTGCAATCCGCACTGGCGGCCAAATTCAAACAGATCGAAGCCCAGGCTGGCCCCAAGGGAACGTTCCAGGGCTCCGCATCGTGGTCCACGAAGGCCAAGAAACGCAAGCCCATCGACGTGCTCGCGGAGCTTTCGAGACCCGAGTAGCCACGCCCAGACAGCGTGTATGTACATAAGCGCTTATGTAATACCTAGAAGACGTCAAGAGAGGTGCGTTTCAGTGTGGAAAGTTAAATTAAATTCCTTCGCATGCTTTTTACGAGCATGCAGATTTTAGCACTTGTAGCGTGTTTCAGAAGGGCAGTGTGTAGACCAAGCCAAGCAGTGCATCCTCGTTAACGTTTCTGGCGCCTGGTTTTGTGCCATGTTTATCCCCATTCAGCTCCGCATCTTGCGCTCTTCCGAAAGTGGCATCGTATCTTCAATCTCATCTGCGCAGCGTGCTTTAATTGGTGACGTTAGCAGATCCTATCTACCCTAGCTGGAAATTTAATAAAAATTTCTTTTTTGGCTTTTGCCGGTAACCATCTGTGGGAAAGAAAAACATTGTCACATATTTACTGCTTTTGCCTTTCTTTAGTCGTTCGCTTTTATTCTTGTCACTTATGGACCATCCATGAGCTGGCCCCCATCCCCCCCTGGCGAACCGAACGACCTGAAGCCGCCGCCTAGACGCGGACACCGGCACCGTCGTTCCGCTGCTATTTCTGGCGACTTTGACGTCCAGGAGTTTGGTCTTTTGCCCCCAATGATACCCAAAGGGAACTACAACGGCTCGGGCGCACCTGGCTCGTCTTCCAGCTCGCTGGCCAGCCTCAGTTGCAGCTCTCCCATGAAGGGCACGGGCTCGTTCTCTCCGGAGGAGCCCGGCCTTGTTCCTAAGCCGAAAAATTTGCTCAAGACCACTCCTTTGTCTGTCCAAAGCGAAAGGTTTGGCACAATTGACGACACGAAAACTAAGCACTTTATCACACAAGACGCCAAGTACGAGTTTGGCTCCGAGGTGCCCAGCGCCATGATCGACCTGGACGACGTCTTCAGCGGGTCGCGTGCTGTTGCGCGCAAAACCTCTCGAACGATGTCTGCGCCCGAACTCGAGAGCTTCCACATGCCCAAGCACTCACTGCTGTACTCGCCAAAGAAAACTGACGTGGCCATCGTGGAGGAGATCACAGAGGAGGATTTCGAGGACGCGGAACAGCTCCTCACCAAAGTCCCTACTCGAAACTCCGAGCTTTCGCTCTCGAACTCTGCCAAGGGCACGCCGCTGCTGTCGGGAGTCATGCTGAGCGACAATTGCTCGTCCAACTCGCTCAATTCCATAGGCTCCAACGGCTCCTTTGGTAACGGGCCCATTTTGCAAAAAAACCTGGCCACGCTAAACACCACCAGCATTTCCAGCTTGCGCGGCAAGGTCCGCTACCAGTCGTATCTGACTTCACAGCAAAAAATGTCTACACAGATCACCTCCACGCCGTCGAGTGTCAATACCATGGACTCCGATCGATTTGGCCGGAAGCCGCTTCTGCTTCCTCCGTCCTGCGCCTCGTCTCCATCCTCAGCCTATAGAGCCACCTCCAAGTCCCGGTCTCCGGTGAGAAACAGCAGGTACCAGACCACCCAGCACAAGAACCCGTTCCAATTCGAGCCCATCGTGTACGAGATCCCAAAGTCTTTTCACAGAGACCACAACTACGCGGCGTCCATGTCTCTCTCTGACAACTCGATGAAACAGGACGTCCTGTCGGCGTCGCCCAAAAAGGAGAGCCATAAGCGTGCGAACTCGCTGTTCAGCTCTCTGTCGTCCAAGTTCCACCACAGACGCAAATCCTCGCTTTTGTCTCTGCGGGGCTCCAAGGAGAAAAGCTCCATCATCGAGAAAACCACAGATGAGGTTTTCGGACTCCACGAACACTCCACCGCGAACAACACCCTACTGTACGACGACCAGACCTTAACCGAGGAGATAATTGGCGAGCCAGGACCTATGATCGAGGTCGTGGAGCCCAAGTCTGCTTTGACTCGTCTGTCTAACCAATCGCCCCATAGGAAACACACCAAGAGCAGAAGCACGAGTTTCATTAATTTCACTGGTTACGACACGAGGAAGAGCGCGCAACCGCCTTCCACCAATTCCACAGGCTCCACGGGATCCACGGGACCCAGCCGCTTCTTCAGCTGGATGATCAAGTCCAAGCGACCTGAACGATCCCACGCCCCACGAGTCGTAGAAAATTAATATGGCGATGCCTTAAGCATTATACAGAACAATATATAAATGTCACAAGTAATCCGTCTGCAGCTGTCTTATTCGTTCCGAGGTCTTGTGCTCTTCGTTTTCGTCTCTGCTCAGTCTGTACGCGCCGATGACCCAGCTGATCAGACTCACCAGACGTTCGAGCAGACGCGGCAGCTTCAGCTTGGAGAAAATCATGGTGAGGTTTAAAATCAGCTCGTTCGCGTATCCGATCAACTCTAGCACCGTCTTGAGCTTCTCCGTGTACAAGAAAACCAGTTTCTCGCGTTCCTGGGAAGCTGCCTCCGGCAAAATTCCTCGTTTCGGGCTTCCTGCCAAAATGGTGTACTCCAGCTCCACCACCTGGATCAGCTTTTTAAGTTTCATAAGACGAACGACTTTATTTTTGAGGTTGATCAGGATAATGATAAAATACACCTTGGACAGGTTTCTGATGAGAATATCCAGAGTTCGGAATTTATGTGCAAAGCGCGACTTGCTCAAAACGTTCTGGACCATGGTGAAGTTGTCAAAAAGCGACACCAAAGACTCGAGATTAGCCAGCAATCCGTTCTCAAAAGAGTTGTATTTTTCGATCCACGAAGAGTTAGAGGGAGGACCAAACGTGACAAGAGGCCCATAAATCGGGTTCGAGTTTGAGCGGCTGGAGGCGACTGGCGAGTATAACGTGGTGGTGCTGGAGAGCGAGCTCGCTGAGCTGCTGCGTGGTTTCGTGCTCTTGGCTACAAGAAGACCAAGAAACATAAGCTTGGAAACCCGAGAGGAGCCTTCCAAGGGACCAGTTTTGCGATCCTCCTCTAATCGTACCAGTAGCTGTTTCAGTTTCGGGCCATAGTGTTCAGGAGCCATGGTAGGAGATAAAAGTAGACTATTTATTTAACAAGAGTAATCGTAAGACAATCTGGTGCAAGGTGTGGGGAGTGAGGTGTCGGCGTGGGGCGCGGGTGGTCGTGCACCCCCCTACACGTCAGGCGTCCCCGTATAAAATAAACCAAGGGGGCAAATTTTTTCTGCTAAGGATTGTACTGTTGTTCTTCCTAAGAGTAATTTGTATTTGTACCTATGTCTGTTGAAGAATTTGAAACAACATTAAAAGAATTACCAGGATTGAAGGCCCCAGGAGTTTCCGGGTCTAGAATCAAGAAACTAAAAGATATTTTCCTCAACAACGTGTCCGATGAGTCCATACTTGTGTCTAAGCTGTATTCGTGTTGTAAAGCCACACCTGCCACTCACAAGTTGGGAGCATTGTACGTTGTGGACGCGATTGTCAGGGGACTTATAGACCAGATTTCCAAGTCAGATTCAACCGATATTACTGAATCTTCTCCGGAGGGAACCGCAAACTCGGCTGTTTTCAAGATTCAATCTTTGATCGAAAACCTGCTCGATGACGCTGTTCCCGTTTCCAACGACGACGTCAAGGAGAAAATCGGTAAACTCGTAGAGATCTGGGACAAGGGCGACACTTTCAGCAAACCAATAATCACATCCATCAAAGATAAGTATTTCCGTACTACCACTCCTCCGGGAACTCCTCCTAAGAAACGGGTCAAGTTTGCGATCGATACCGAGGAACCTTCATCTGCATCTGCTTCTGCGTCTGCTTCTACTTCTGCTTCGAACTCCTCCTCGTCTTCCTCATCGAAAGACCCTACTTCTGTTCTTCAAGCTCTGGCAAACCTCGCCAAGAAGACTCCGTCTCCTGTTGGGGGCTCTGGCGCCGCCAAAATGGTGTCTCCGCCTCCTCCTCCAGCAGCACAGCCTGCCACCCAGCCTTCTGCCGCCAACGCTGCACCTTCGAGCTCAGACCCCAATGCCATTTTCCAGCTCTTGCAGAGCATGAACAAGATCTCCGGGGCCCAGCCAAACTACCAGCAGCAGCAGCAGTACGGACTGCCTCCACAGCCTCCGGTGTCGGCAAATCAAAACAGACAGAATTATAGAGATAGAGATTCCAACCCTCTGGGCAGAAGACAGAGGTCTAGATCGCCAAAGCGCGACTCCAAGCCGCCTCCAATGGACGGAGAGCGTAACGTGCCTGGAACGCCCCATTTCCGCGAACGCAAGCCTTACATCGACCCAAGCATTCCCCAGGGTTACATTAAGGTTTCTTCAAGGACAATTTTCATTGGCGGAGTGCCGCATTCTATGGACGAGAGAACTTTGCAGCAGCAGCTCAGACCGTATGCTGAGGTTCAGAGTGTCATTTTGAACAGCGAGAGAAAACACGCTTTTGTGAAAGTTTACTCGAGACAGGAGGCCGAGTCTGTTATCCAGGCCTTCTCTGTGAGCCACCATCCTTCTGGACTGCGTGCCAGATGGGGAGTCGGGTTCGGTCCTAGAGACTGCTGCGACTACCAAGCCGGAGTCAGCACCATTCCGATCAGTCGCCTCACTGACGCAGACAAAAAATGGATCGTCACCGCAGAATGGGGTGGAACTGCAGGAATGCCTCTGCAATCCGGCCTGTTCATTGAGGAGCCAGATATTGAGGTCGGCTCGGGAGTCTCGTCCAAGTCGATTTCCAAGAAAATGCCAACCAACTCGACGCACAACGGGCCTAAGTCGGACGGAATGCCTCTTGTGGGCGGCAGTCCGCCTGCAGGATATCAGAACACCCCTCCTGCTGGATACCCTGTGATGCCAAACGCCGGAAACATGCCAATGAACATGGGAATGCCAAACATGGGCATGCCAAACATGCCAGGAATGCCTAACATGGCTGCTCTCCCTAATATGGCCAACATGCAGGGCATGGGCCAGCAGGGAGTTGACCAGAACGCCATGCTGGCGCAGATGATGGCCACCATGCAGCAGATGCAGCAGCAGGGTGGCCAGCAGGGCGACATGGGCGCCATGTTCCAGAACCTGGCCAACATGATGAGAAGATAATGTGTTACGTAAGCTGCGTATAATGGAGATAAAATTCAGTGAAATAAATTCTTTTTCGAACAAGTAGCACCATGGGCCGCGGGCCAAGCATTCTCAAACTGGACGCGTTTTCCAAAACCGTCGACGACGCGCGCATCAAGACCACCTCAGGAGGCGTTCTGACGCTTGTGTGCATTTTGACCACCTTTTTGCTGCTGCTAAATGAGTACAGTGACTATTCTCGTATAGTTGTTCGTCCCGAGCTGGTTGTGGACCGCGATCGCCAGAAAAAGCTCACCATCAATTTGGACATGAGCTTCCATCACATGCCTTGCGATCTGCTAACGATGGACATTATGGACCAATCCGGAGACCTGCA
Organism: Ogataea thermomethanolica; assembly: GCA_030674565.1. Lineage (NCBI taxonomy): Eukaryota > Fungi > Ascomycota > Pichiomycetes > Pichiales > Pichiaceae > Ogataea > Ogataea thermomethanolica. The sequence goes on from JAKTYW010000009.1 coordinate 99,875, forward strand.
CCTGGACCTGCTCGGTTCAGGATTCAAGAAAGTCCGTTTGGATCCCCAGGGAAACGAGATAGTGTCTGAGCAATTTGACTTCGACAAGGAAGTGGAGCTGAGATCTAACGATCCTAACTACTGCGGTTCGTGTTACAGTGCCGTGGACCAGTCCAACAACGACAATGTGCCGCAAGACCAGAAAGTCTGCTGCAACTTGTGTGATGCTGTGAAACAGGCTTATGCGCGGATTTCGTGGAAATTCTACGACGGAGAGGGCATTGAGCAGTGTGAGAAAGAGGGCTATGTGGAACGAGTCAACCAGCGGCTGGACGAGGGGTGTCGGATTCTGGGAAGTGCTGAAATAGCACGTATTGGCGGCAATCTGCATTTTGCTCCCGGAAGCTCGATACAGGTGAAAGACAGACATGTCCACGATTTGTCCTTGTACGACAAGCATCCCGAAAAATTCAATTTCGACCACACGATCCACCATTTTTCGTTTGGCTCCCGGGGCAAAGAGTTCGAAAGCATTGCCACCACCCATCCACTTGATTCCACCAGTCACAAAGAAAGTCTCAAATACCACGTTTATTCCTATTTCCTCAAGGTGGTTAGCACCAGATTCGAGTTCATGAACGGCCACAACAAAGTGATCGAAGCAAACCAATTCTCGGCCACCCAGCACGACAGACCGTTCAAGGGCGGCCGTGACAGCGACCACCCAAACACCATTCACTCCCAGGGCGGTCTTCCCGGAGTGTTTTTCCATTTCGAGATCAGTCCGCTGAAGGTTATCAACCGGGAGCAGTACAACAAGACTTGGAGCGCATTCGCCCTGGGGGCCTGTGCTGCCATTTCAGGGGTGCTCACCGTGTTTACGTTACTTGATAAGACGATCTGGGCTGCAAACAGAATGATGAAAGACAAAAAAGATACGTAATGTCGACATAGATATGGCCCTGATTTGTCCAAATAAAATGTTTTCGAATTATTCAAATTAGGTAATCTTATTATTTTTCAAATTATTTATATAAAGACAGTAAAATAAATAGTTATTAATTTCCTTTTTTTTCGTCGCGTCGAATTCCACTATGTCTCTTCCCTCACGAACGAGTTCGTCTGTATCGATACCGGCTGCGTCTCGGACACCGTCAGTCCCCGTGGCGGCGCAGGCGTTGATAATGAATAAAAAGGCAGGACATACCGGCTCACTCTACTACATTTGTCTGCGACTGCTGAACAGGCTGGCAAAAGTGCCTGGGATGGCGCCCTACTTAGATCTGGCTTATATGGCGGCCGATGATTCTGCAGAACAACAGGCATACGCTCTCAGCAGCAGAAATCAGCGACATTCCGACCCGGGGTCGCGGTCGTCGAGTTCCTTACTCAGTTACTGGGATAGCACGCTGTTCACCTTCAGTGCAGGAATTCTTCCCGCGCAGACCAGCCACGATCCCGTGACTCCATTGATGAAGCTGTTTCAGCAGGGAGCCCCGCTATGTCTCATCTTCAACTCGCTGAGTCCAGAAAATAAGATCGAGCTCGTGACGTCCGATGACCTCAAAGTGTGCAAGATGAGCGTTTACAAGTTTCTCAGTGCGTGCAAGCTGCATCTGAACATCCGCGACGACGAGCTGTTCTCCATCACCAGCGTTTTCTCCGAAGATACCAACAATTTGCTCAAGGTGGTGAACGCCGTTAATCTGGTACTGGATTACGACTCTCGTTTCGACGCAGCAGATCTGCCAGACCAGATCAAGGTGGAAGACTCGCGTTCCCATGTGGTGAAAGAAATCGTGGAGAGTGAGAGAAAATTCGTGCAGGATCTTGAGATCGTGCTGAAATACAGAGACGAGCTGATCAAGGCCGAATTGGTGTCCAGTGAGAATATCAACCTGCTGTTCCCCAACCTGACGGAAATAGTGGACTTCCAGCGCCGCTTTCTGGTCGGTCTCGAGTGCAACGCCTCCGTTCCGGGCAAGTACCAACGTATAGGGTCTGTTTTTCTGCATCCCGGAGCACAAGGCTTCCGCATATATGAGCCGTGGTCTTTGTACCAGACGGCAGCTGTTGAGTTTGTCAACAAGGAGACACACAACCTGAGCAAGTCATCCAGTCTCATCAACAGCCCGTACGAACTGCAGAGCTTTCTCATCAAGCCTGTGCAGAGGCTCTGCAAATACCCCCTGTTGTTACAGGAACTAGTCAAGCTGACTAATCCTTCGTGGCCAAACTACTCAGAGCTGCATCTGGCGCTGCTGAGCTCGAAGGAGGTGGCCAACAAAATCAACGAATCACAGAGAAAATTAGAGAACATTAAACTGACAAAAGACCTCCAAGACCGCGTCATCGACTGGAAAGGATACTCGCTGGCCAACGCCGGCGAGCTGCTGCATGCCAACCAGGTGACTGTCAAGGATCTGCTGACAGATGGACATTCTTCCGAAAAGGAGGTGCATTGCTACCTGTTTGAGAAGATGATCTTCTTCTTCAAGGAGGCCTCGGCGAAAAACAGACTCACCAACAAGCTCAAGTCGGGCGCCAACTCCACCGCGCAGCTGCAGCTGTCTCTGAACGGAATTGTTTACATGAACAAAATCTACAGGGCGACTCCGTCGGAGAATTCCAAGCACTTTGGAACCATGGGCCATTTTTTGACCCTTCGATGGAAGGGAAGCAAAGACACAGGTGGTTGTGTCATCCGCTTCCGACTGGAAGAACAGCTGCTCCAGTGGGAGGCAGCCATTAGACAGTTGGCTGGAGAGGAAGATTATTTCGGTAGACGGTCGTCGTCTCCAACGCAATCGGAGGAGCTCTCGAACCGGATCTCCGGCCAAACACGCTCGTCGTCCACGTCCTCAGACCACTCGTCATATTTCTACCCAAAACCAAGAACAGTGAGCTCGTCGACGACGGGAACGGCGTTCCCGATGATGGACAAGAAAATGCGGTCTGTTTCGTCGCCCGTCACCACCAGCGACCGGTCCGTGCCGTTGAGTGCTGCGTTCAGCGGCATGTCGCTGGCCCCTGTGCGAAAGGTGAACATCAAGCTGATCAACAATAACTCGGCTGTGCATTTATCGGTCAACTCAAACACTCCTTTCGCAGACCTGCTAGACACGCTGATCAGCAAGCTCAACTGGTCGTTTGGAACTTCCACAGAGGGTGACCGCATTTTCCACCCGCTCACCTCCAAATTCAAGTACAGAGACGAGGACGGCGACTTTGTGCGCTTCCAGAGCCAGGACGACTGGAATCTGGCCAGGGACATGCTGGACGAGATAGACGACGAGGAGGAGCGAATTTTGAACATCGCCGTTTACAACATAGCCGAGCATAGCACTACGTAGAGTAAGCAAGACTTGTGACACCCACGTAAATCTGGTGTATTATATCCAGGCCCGATTTGATTGGACCAGCAACTAATTTTTCACTTCAAAATATTACAGGATTAGATTAAATAAATATTATTCCACATGTTGGTGAGAGTTTCCCGTTTTTCGCGAGGCTTGCGTGCCAGTCGGGTCTCGCTGGGTGTTTATGGCCGAAATATGGCAATGACCGGAAGACTGGGCCCACGCTCGCTAAGAACGGAGCGTCTGCTCCACAGCTCTGTTCCCAGACTTGAGTCATCGGAAATCGCTTTCCACGATATGGACCCCGAGTTCCAGGAACTCCTGAACGAGGAGCGTGCTGTTGACACGGTGGACGTGTGCATCATCGGCGGCGGTCCTGCTGGCCTGGCCACGGCTATCCGTCTCAAACAGCTGGACCAAGACGGAGATCTTCGAGTCGTTGTCCTGGAGAAAGCTCCGGACATGGGCTCCCATATTTTGTCGGGGGCCATTTTGGAGCCGCGGGCTCTGCGCGAGCTTTTTCCCGAGAGCGAGCACTACGACGAGAACGGCCAGGGAATTCCTCTTCCGTCTGACCTGGTCAGTCTGGTCACTGAGGATCACATGAAGCTGCTGTTCCCAAATGGCACCTCTGCACCTCTTCCAGAACCGCCCCAGATGGTCAACACCAACAGAAACTACATCGCTTCTCTTTCTGAGGTGGTGAAGTACCTTGCCGAGCAGGCTGAGGCCCTGGGGGTCGAGGTGTATCCCAACACCTCGGTCAGCGAGCTTGTTTTCGACAGTCGTGGCCACGTGAAGGGAGTTGCTACCAAAGACATGGGTGTGACCAAGAAGGGCACTCCATCGGACTCGTTTGAGCGCGGAATGGAGTTCCACGCCAGAATGACTGTTCTGGCTGAAGGGTGTCATGGCTCGCTTGCCAAACAGGCCATTAAAAAATATAATCTGCGTGCCAACAGCAGCAACCAAACCTACGGCCTGGGAATAAAAGAAGTGTGGCAGGTTGACAGCGCCAAATTCAAGAAGGGTTATGTTGCGCATACTCTGGGTTATCCGCTGGACAAGAACACGTACGGCGGAGGGTTCCAATACCACTTTGGCGACGGTCTGGTTACCGTTGGTCTGGTTGTTGGTCTGGACTACAAAAACCCATGGATCTCGCCGTACCAGGAGTTCCAGAAAATGAAACACCATCCTTTCTACAAGAGCGTTCTTGAGGGCGGAAAATGTATCTCCTACGGCGCCCGTGCTCTGAACGAGGGAGGCTACCAGTCTGTTCCGCAGCTACACTTCCCTGGAGGTGTTCTTGTGGGGGCCAGTGCTGGGTTCATGAACGTTCCTAAAATCAAAGGTTCTCACACCGCCATGAAGTCTGGTATGCTTGCCGCAGAGACCATGTTTGACGAGGTCAAGAAGCTCAAGGAGATCCAGGGAGACGTCGAGGAGGGCGAAGTGCTGCCCGAGTGGGAGGCCATCGATCTCAAATCGTTCCAGGAGGCGTATAAGAACTCGTGGATTCACGAGGAGCTCTACGAGGTGCGTAATATCCGGCCCTCTTTCAACTCGAAGCTCGGTATGTGGGGAGGTATGTGCATGTCTGGGCTAATTGCGATGATCACTCGCGGAAAAGAACCTTTTACTCTGACCCACAAGCACACGGATGCAGAGCTGGTCGAAGATGCTTCGAAACATGCTAAAATAGAGTATCCGAAACCGGACGGAGTTATATCGTTTGATATTTTGACCTCTGTCTCCAGAACAGGAACCTACCACCAGGAGGACGAACAGTGTCATCTGCGTGTGCCTGATCAGGATATGGCCAAACACACTGCCAAGTCGTATCCGAAATTCAAGGGCATCGAACAGAGGTTCTGTCCAGCCGGAGTGTATGAATATCTGCCGGACGAAAAGGCGCCAGAAGGAGTGGTTTTCCAGATCAACTCGCAGAACTGCATCCATTGCAAGACTTGCGACATCAAGGTGCCTGCGCAGGATATTGACTGGACTGTTCCAGAGGGAGGAGATGGTCCTAAGTACCAGATGACCTGAGACAGGGGGGGATATAACTAGAATCATATATCTTGAAAATTATTATAACTTAATATTTACAGTCATTCTCTGCCCATGGCCTTGTCCCATTGGGGTTTAGTTTCCTTAATCCAAAAGTCCAGGCGGTCGCGGGCATTGGTGACAGAGTCCAGGGCTGGACGAACGTCCAGGAAAAACGTGGGCATTCCGTCCTCGTCCTCGGGGCCGCCGTAGTAGTCGATAACGTAACGCACTTTCTTCCAGCCTCCCATACCGTCGCCTCGTAGAACCGTCCAGTCGTGTCTGTCGAAAGGAGGCTCAGTGCCGTATTTCTCGGGGAAAAATCTGCCCATGACCTGGTAAAAGCGTGCACGGGGTGTCATATCGTGAGGACGACCAGTGAACTTGAGCAGTCTGGGTTCCTGCTTGGTCTCCTGTGTGTGTGGCTCTTCCCACTTCAGGATCTCAGTCCACGCGCCCTCGTTCAAAAAGTTATGGATGTTGACCATGCTCTCCACAGCGTCCTCTGGGACGTCACCCTTGCCTTTGCGAATCATGGCGTTGAACATCTGTTGAGGAGATGGATATTCCCAGACTCCCTGGTCCTGGACGTCTCCCCGCGGAATGGTGGAGAGTGTTCTCTCCGTAGGAAGGTCCAACTTCTGGCCAGGGGCCTTGTCGGTTGGAAGAAGATAGGGCATGTTGTTTAGCGGGTTGATGTCCTTGGATTCGTCTCCGTCCTTTTTAACGACAGGACACGCGGAGAGCTTTGAGTGGTCGACGGGACATTTTGCCGCCGTCGAGGATGGAGTGTTTGCGACCGGACGGGTTGTTGTGTCTGCCCAAAACCAACCCATTAAGTAGATTCAAATTTTTAATTAATTAAAAAGATTTTTTGATTTTTTTCCATTCTAGTTATGGAACAAGTTATAGCCAGACACAAGAAGGAGGCGCGAGACCTGGTGGCGACGACGACAGGAATGCGCAAGCAGGCCACCAAGTCGACTCGTAAGGAGGTGCAGCGGCGGATTGCACAGATGGAGGCCGAGCTGAAGGCGAAACACGAGCAGGAAATCAAGGAGCTGAGTGGAGAGACGCAGGACGAGGATGCTGAGCAAGAAATCACGCCAGAGCAGCTTCTGGCCAGTCTGGATCTGGAATCCCGTACAGATGAGTCTTCGGCAGCAAAGGAGAGTGTCCCCGTGGAAACGGGCGGGAAGAAGAAGCGAAATAGACAGAAAGAAAGGCTGGCCAAAAGAGAAGCAGAGTTCAGGAAAGTTCAGGAACAGGCCCAGAGCGAGGCCAGCACACAGCCCAATCTGAAAGACATCGAGTTGCGCAACATTGCGGATCTGTGCACGGCGGCACGGCTGGCCCAGCACGACATCACCCCCGACGGACACTGTTTATTTGCCTCGATTGCAGACCAGCTGCAACAGCGCCACGGCATCTCGATGAGCAACCAAGAGCTCAGGACGCGGGCGGCTAATCAGATCCGCGCAGACCCTGACACATACAGCGCATTCTTGTTCGACGAGGATACGATGGAAATTCGCAATACCCAGGAGTATACCGACAAGCTAGAGAACACGGTTATGTGGGGAGGAGACCTGGAAATTCTGGCGCTAGCCAGGGAGTTCGACTGTCCGATCAGCGTGATGATGAGCGGGCGTGCTCCGCTGCAGGTGAACGTGGACGGCCAGCAGCCCGAACTCAAGCTGGTTTACTATCAGCATGCGTTTGGGCTCGGTGAACATTATAACTCGTTACGGGACCTTCTATATACAGATAATTAATAATGGCTGGTGCAGCTATCTTTTTGCAGCGGCCGCGTTGATCTTGAGCACGTCACCATCCTCTACAACATACGATTTTCCGACACGCGCGATTTTGCCTGCTGCTCTGAGACTCTTCTCAGAAATAGGAGCCTGTGCATTTTCCAGGTGGCTGAATTTCACCACCTCGGCGTTAATAAAGGTTCGCTCGAAATCAGAATGGATTACCCCTGCGGCCTGGGGGCAGGCAGTCCCCTGTCTGATTGTCCATTGGCGGGCCTCGACCGGACCACAGGTATAAAAACTAATAAGGTGCAATGCACGGCGCATTTCTGTCACTATTAGGGGAATTGCAGATTTTTCCCCGGTGTGCACCACGTCAGATTCATGCTCAGCAGAAAAAAGAATAACGCTTGATCCTGGGGCATGTAGCTGAACCCAATCACGAACGTGCGTCTGAAACTCGTTTTTCCCTGCCAGGTAATCAGTCTTGCTGGTGTTGAGCAAAAACACCATAGGCTTGGCTGTGAGAAAGTTATAGCTGTTCAGGGCCTCCACCTGATCTGCAGTCCAGGCTGGATTGTCCATGATCCGGCGACCCTCCATCAAGTGCTCGTAAGCCTGCGCTAGTACCTGCTCATGTGTTTCATATCTAGAAACTTCATCTGCAGGTCGATTTCTTTTATTCTTCAGTGCTTTGGCTATGCGATCGAGCGAATTTTCAACAAATTCCATGTCTTTTAATAGTAGCTCATCAAGAACAATGGTCAGGTCACGGGATGGATCTACATTTCCCTCTACGTGGGTGATCTCGTCGTCCTGAAACCCACGAACAACCTGGAAGATACCGTCCACGGCACGGATATCGGACAAGAAAGCGTTTCCAAGACCCTTGTTCTCGGACGCGCCCTTGATCAGCCCAGCTATGTCGTAGACTTTTAGCACTGCAGGGAGCGTTTTCTGCGACCGATATAATTCTGCAAGACGATCCAAGTGTGGAGAGTGAACGGATACAATGGCCTCCTCGGGCTTGATAGTTGCGAAGGGATAATTGGCAGGGTTGCCCAGATTGCTCTTGGTTATGGCCTGGAAAAAGGTGCTCTTGCCCACATTCGCAAGACCAACAATTCCCGCAGACAGATTGTTGCCGGGGCGGCCAAAAAGCGGCGTACTCAGCGTCTTCAGAGACATGTTGTTGATATTTGTGCAAGTTTTTCAACCGGAAACGGTCGGGGAAAGCGAGCGGTGCGGGGTGTGGTACGATTTTTTGGTAGAGCTTAATTTCTAGAAGACCGGAAATCACCAAACGCACAGGAACATGGTCGTAAAAGTGGTCTAAAAATCGCGAAAAAATGAGCCAAATTGGATTTGGGTCTAAATTTGGGCAGTTCACCTAAGCAATGTACGTGCGCAATTCAAAAATTAGCAACATGCAGCATGGTTTAGTTTCAGAAAGCATTGTTCTCATGTAAGTGAAGCTCTCGGAATGAAAGCCGGATCAATTTCAATGCTGTTTTCAGGCTCGTAAGCGCGATAAGACCTAATTTCAGCTAGAGATGGGGCCATGCAAAAATTAAAGTTGAAACCTTACTATATCTGGTAATTATAATATTATATTTCAGTTATAGACAATAGGTGCAGACGGCTGTCTAAACGTGGCGTCTCTTCTTTACGATGCGTTCGTCAAATTCCAACGGCATTTGTAACGGCGTGACAGTTTGGGTGGTGCTCACGGCAGACGAAACCGGCGTCGTGCCGGGCGTAGGCAGGCATGCTGTATCGATGTGTAGGGATCTGAGCGCTGAGATGGACTGTGCACGTGCATGGGAGTGACGGTGGTGCTGTCGCACGGGTGACGCCACGGGCGAAACGGGCAGGCTGGGGTAGAGCACAAGCTCCTGCAGACAAGATGCCTGGTGTGGGGTGTAGTTCATGTAATGGGTGTCCGAGCTTCGGAATTTTTGGTGCACCTCGGTGGCCATATTGGTGAGATGGACGATGATTCTGTTTCCCGAGCTCAGGTATTTGGCTCTGACCGAGGACGGAATGGCCAGGACGTGCTGCAGCAGGTTCCGTTGCAGATCGTCCAGCTTTTCTGAGGCTCCGGTGACTGCTATGTTGGTGAGCAGCACCGAGGAAGCGGCAATGGTGCTCGGAGACACCGAGTGCAACAGGTTTCTGTCGAAATGAGCCAGCTCACACAGAAAGGTGGCTGCGGCACGGCGCTCCAGCAAGTTGGGCTGGCATCCGCTGGTGTAGAAGTTGACAAAGTAGTCTGCAGAGGGCAGCGATAAGTCCCATTTGAGGACGGACAGAATGTCCATTTCCAGACGCAGGAAGTCCTGTTTCCGGTCCATCTCGTAGCCAGCACGCTTGATCAGGGCGTTGACGAGTTTTCCCTTGGGCTTATTTTCGTGGAACTTGGAGGCAATCCACAGGCAGCAGTAGCCAACGAGCCTGTAGTTTTTCTCCAGAACGAGCACTTTGGCCAGGTAGCGGTCCAGCACGTTGACGGCAAGCGTGAAGGTGGCATACGACCAGGAAAGTTTTTCCACGACGTCGAAAATGCTGTTGATCAGGGCGTACCGGTGGGCCAGCAGGTGCTGTTGCAATGGCACCGGGCTGGGCTTGCACTTGAACTGGTAGTCCAGGTTGATCATATGAGAGTGGATGTCTGATCGGTATTCGTGAACGACATTGAGTTGGGAGTTTGATTCCAGAAACTGAGCAACAACAGTGTGAGATGACATGAATGGTGCTATGAGAGCGAATGCGTGGAGATGCTAAATAAATAGATGCAATTGAAGTCTAGAGATGCAAAGAGGGTCCATAAGATGTAAACAAAAAATAGCAGAGGTTGGTGATGGTGGGTAGTGAGGCGAAGGGTTGAGTTTATATAGCGGAAGGCAGTACAGGCAATTTCTTTTTGGTTGGCACTACGATGGCCGACTATTGTTAGAAAAATAACCGGAAATGCAGAGGTAACTACATTGAACGGTTTCGGCACCTAGGATTCAAGGGTTGAAAAATATATTTGACTTCCTATTTGGGTAAGAGATGTATTTTTGTGCCAGGCTGAAAAGCTGGCAGCAATAAATAACCTGTCCCGATCTGTCGATCTCTGTGGTGCCAGATCTAGAATTATGCGGAGTATGGTTGGAAGCCTTGGAACTGGATTTTCGTCAAATTTCCAATAAGGGTATCTTCCTAGTTTCGCGGGTGCTTGTTGCATCACTTTGCAAGCGGAGCTCCAGGACCTGGCTCCAGTCGATGAGACCACAATCGTATCGGCAAAACCATCCCTTTCGGTGTGGCATGCTGGATCATGCTGGCTCGACTTGTGTGTGTGAGTCCACTGGAAACAATTGTGTCAGCCCCCTGTAGTCTGCGGTGCTCTGGTGTGAGAAATCCCCTCCCTGCACCAGATCAATGGTTACCACGCACCGCACTGGTCAGCGTAGACATTTTTCGGCCGGGTAACCGTGGCGGAAATCCAGCATGCAGTGTTCGTTTGTATAGGACAATTCACCTTGCAGGGTGGCTTCAGAATGGTGATCTGAGACTCTTAGTTCAGGAACGCCTAGCCAGACCTCCACCCTGCTCGTGCACGCTTGTGGTCTGTCCAGCAGAACTCACACCACCACTGGTCCACAGGCTCTTGGTCCGTCCCTCTACACACTAGAAAGCTCATACATGCTAGGTTGTTAATAATATTACGGCACCCACCAGGCAGCAACAATAACTAGGCACAGAATAATACTCTGTTGCTTCAAAACTGTATGGCGGTGAAATTGGATCGGATTAAAATTTTTCAGCAATAACACCGTAGCTCTTTACAATGAAACGAGCTTTGAGCGGCGACGATTCCGACCAAGCACCCAAACGGGCTCCTGTGGATGGCCATCTGGACACTGTTCGTGGGGCATTGGCCACCCATGACCACCTGCTGGCGCGCTACGTGACCAAACGGAGGCCGTGTGTGATCCTGGGATCGGTTGAGGGACTAGATACAGATATGTTTCACTTAGATAATCTGGCAGATTTTTTACAATATGAAGGTTTTTTGCAGGTTGAGCGGAAATCAGGAGGAGGTTATGGCTCTGGCGAAAACCGTGCGCGGATGCGTCTGGACGAATTGCTTAGTCGGCTAACAAGCGGAGACCACGATCTGTACCTGACGACGCAGTACGACGAGGATGCGGTTGACGGTGGGGACGAGGAGGACGAGGACGAGGACGAGGACGAGGACGAGGACGAGGGGGATTTTTCCACCATGGTTGCTGTTGACGCAGCCGATTCCGATTCGGGTTCGATCGATCTGGACAATCTTGGCGATTTTCACGACGACTACGAATCCGACGGGTCTGCTTCGGTGGTCGACTTCTCGCTGGCCGACGCCCGTGCCCGTGTAGACGAGCTGCTCCAGAAGCCTCTCACGAACCTGCACCGCGTGTGGCCCATGGACGTGATCCGGCCGCGGCTGCTGGCGTCGCTGGTTCCCCAGCAGATCAACCTCTGGATGGGCCGGTCCGACCCCTCTGCGCAGCTTCTTTTCAACGAAAACGACGCGCTGCTGGGTCTCGGAAAGTCGTTGCCTACTCCCGGCGCCTCGTCGTCGGGTCTTCACCACGACCACGCAGACAACTTGTACATTTTAATTTCCGGAAAAAAGAGATTCACGCTTTTTCCACCCACAGATGCTGCTAATCTATACACTGTTGGAGACATCGCCCAGATCTACCCCTCGGGGATCATCGATTACGTGCGGAACGAGAACGCGCCGTTCTGGAAGCATGTCCGGGAGGACGGGGCTCTGACTGAGCAGATCGCCTTGTGGCGGCTGGAAAAAGAGCACGACCTGGACGAGCACGAAAAAAGGCGTCTGGAGCAGCTGGTGGACGCGGAGAACAAGGTCAAGCATGAGCAGGCCCTCTCCGGCCACACGAAAAAAGACCCGCCTTCCTTTTCCAGAATTCCACCAGCATTGCTCCATCTCGACGAGGTCCAGAACAAGCACGAACGCCAGAAAATGCAGCAGCTGGTAGACACCCGGTTTCCGTTACTGAAAAAATGTAAGCCGGTCCAGGTGACGCTCGAAAAGGGCGAGATGCTGTACCTGCCGGCCGGATGGTTCCACGAGGTGTCGTCGTTCGGAGACGAGGACGACGCTGTGCACATTGCGCTCAATTACTGGTTTGCCCCGCCGGCCAATGCCCAAGCCCCGTTATATCCAGACTCGTACTGGGATGAGGACTTTGCAGAGACCAAAAAATGTTTGGAAGCTTTGCAGCACCACGAACAATAGAAACTCGATTACCCGATTCGGGATATCCGGGGTTGACCCGTGGTGGCCGTGACAGATTATAGATAAGCGAGAACAATATATTTCCTGCACGATAACTCCAGAGGCCAAGCCCGCGTGGGGAAGCTAAAATCTTGAAGAGCCGCGCGGCCCATGTGCCGGTCACGTGACGTGGGCAAACCCCGTCCGTGTGCCCTCACTGGGCGGAAAGGGCGGGTGTGGCCGACCAGCGGCCACCGCAGCGGTTTTCGAGCGCTGCGTGTGCTCCCCCCTCGTGTGTCGCGCCGCAGGCGCCATCTCGCGTTTCTGGAGCTTCCTCAACACCTACTTTTTTTCGCACCCTTCGTCCCTGCTCTTATCTCAGACTCACCCACACTGAAAAATTTTTCACGTAATTATAATAGATATTGATATATCAGAGACAGGTGCTACCTTCTTTGAACCGCTATAGCGAATCTAGTCAAATAAGAGCAAGTGTATGTGAGTCCGTTTCCGTCAAACACTAATCGTCTAGAGTTTCCACTCTTCTTCTTATTTGAGTTCTTATCAAAAAGACAGAGAGATATTTATTAACTTAAATACTCTCAAAGTGTACACCACGAGCTTGTGAATCTTCAAGAGTTAAACTGGATCCCGAGTCCTGTGCATATGCGCTGGATTTTGACGGCTGTCTCTCTATTCTAAGCCTGGTTAGTTGTGTTATCGTATTATTCACGTTATTAGCTGATACTAGCTTCTAGCGCCCCGTGTGTGTGAAATCTCCCGTTATCATGAGTGCGGAATTGGACTCTGTGGTCGACCACGATTCCCAAACCCCGGACTCTCCCCTGAGTCCGAGCGAAAGAAGCTCGACTCCATCTTCCGTCACCTCGTCCGCTGCCACCAGTGTGGTGGACACGAGCGATCTGGCCAAGACGCTGGGCTCCTCTGGAGGCTCCAGCGGCTCGAGCGGCTCAGGTCTGTCTCCGTCCAAAACAAAGAAGGAGGAGCGACTCAAAAAATACAACAAGACTGCTGCGAGGACCGTTGCTGCCGCGAGCGGAATCTCCACCACTGTCCCTGTTTCCGGCGAGCGTCCGCGTCCGTGTGCTCACTCCACACTGGATGACGACGTTCTGTTTGCCATTTTCGAGATCCTGTACGATCACGATGCAAAAGCCGAGGGCATGACAGTGAAGCAGATCTGCGATATTCTTGTTGAAAAACATCCCGAAATGGCCAAACTCTCTTCGAAAACCTCCAACCTGGTCTCCGCAAAGCTCAACGCCTATGTCAAGCGCGTTGAGAAGGGAGAAAAGTCCATTGTGTACTCGTTGTCGAGAGACTGGGCCGATGCGTCCCCAAAAAGAATGGTGTACGTTTACCGCGGCCTGCTGGCCAAGGACTACCACCTCTACGTTCAGCAGTACCTGGAGAACCAGAAGGCTGTGGACTCGAGCTCGTTGGTGTCTGGAGCGGCGCCAGATCTCGATAGCAAAGATTTGAAGAAGTATAAAAAAGCAGCCCAGGCCGCGGGCGCGTTGGCCTCTGCGCAGCAAGCCTCTGCGCAGTCAGTGGGCCTGGGTGGAGCAGGCGACTTTGCAGACAAGCGGTCGCCGTTTCTGGACACGTCTCTGGACCTGCGGCTGTCCAACCTGGCCGTTCCGTACGCGGTGGCCCCGGTGACGGCCTCGCTGGTGACGTCGATGGACGACGAGCTGCAGAGCTTGCCTCCACGGACCAAGTCGATGTCGGTGTTCTCAAGATCGCTAGGCTCTCTGCCAGACTCCGACGACGAGGACGTGGACGACTACGAGACTCTGCGGGCGGCTGGCGACGACGACGACGGACCGTCGTCTCTGTACCTCAGACGTGGGTCGGTCATCGTCAAGGACAAGGTTCCGTCCTCCATCGGAAAACGGTCCAAGTCCATGAGCTTCATCAACTCGAAAAAGCCCAAGACGGTTCATCTGACGGCTGCTGCGGCTACGCCTCGAATCCCAAGAAATGCCTCCATTGCTAATAGCGCAAGTGCCGCCGCCGCAGTGGCTGCTCTGAGAGCCGCAGCTCTCAACTTTAACCCGCAGGCTGAGTCGGTCAGCACCATTACAAGCTCGATTATGTCGGACACCAGTGTGGAACCGTCCATAAGCATGAAATGGCTCGAAACCGTGCGGTCTGGATTTTTAACACAGGAAATAGGCATGCCCGAGGACATTTCATTGGCGGAGCTCGATACGTTGTTCACGTGATATTCTTGTATGTTTTTGCTTTATAGGTATGTGTGGTAATGGTTAACGTTTGATGGGTGTAACGTTTGTTCGAATTTTATTTCTAGTGCAGCGTGGTGGGCATCTCCGACTCGCTCTTGTTCTGCAACTGCTCGTAGTCTTTGTCCCATATTTTTTTCACTCCTATCTTGTCCAGATGGCTCCACCATTCCAGGTCTGCTGGGTCCATGTCTGGCTCCACCCAAACGAATCCCTCGCCGGAACTCATCCAGTACTGCCTGAGCATGATCTCCTGTTCGGGCTCGTTGACCTCGAACCCCATCTTGTGGACTCGCTCCACGATCTCTTTGCTGGCGAACCCCTCTCTACCGTTTATTTCTGCGTCGCACTCCACCACCATGGAACACATTTTTAGCTGGTCCAGTTTTTTGTACCACGTCACCGGATACGTGCCTTTCGGGAACCGCAGCACCCCGTTGTCCTCGCCCTTGGTCGAGAAGGCCATCAGGCTCAAAAAACCCGCATTCACGAGGAAAGCACTGACGGCTCCGTAGATTCCAAAAATCACGTTCGTGTGGAAAAGAGCCGGCCAGAACACGCCCAGACCCACCCCGCTGAGCCCCATCGTGCCGAGCACCCCACCCGCAATCTTCAGCGCGGTTCGGCGCCATTTGACTCCCTTGTACTCGTAGTATCGCGCAAACCCTGTCGTGAGCTCGACCAGGTCCAGCGCCTCGTGGAACTTCCCGTCGTACAGCGCATACCGCAGTGGAATCATTGCGGTCTCTAGCTTCAACACCCGGTTGGTGTTTTTCATGTAGTAGCACGTCAGAGCGAACTTCACGTTGGCGATGTGAGGCTTGAGCTTGAGAAAATCCACCAGCAGGGCCTGGCTGAAGTCCACATTTTCGCCCAGAAACACTTTCTGCATCAGCGCGTTGGACTGGATGATCAGGTCGTCCTCTAAAACGTTGGTTTTCTTGGTCTCGTGCACAGAGTCCTGGAACATCTTGCACACCTTCAAGGCTTCAAAAGCCGTTGCGTGGGGGACTTGGGGGCCATTGGAAAACGAGACGATGTCCTTGTGGACAAGAATTTTTAGATATTCCAGACGCTGAGCGAGCTGCGCGTACGTGGATTGGCGGCGGACAAATGTCAAAGAGGTCCGCAGCATGGATAAGTACACTTGACACTTTTTCCCCACCTTGGATCTGAAGCTGGGACGGCCGGTGCAGAGATG
Source organism: Ogataea thermomethanolica (assembly GCA_030674565.1). Lineage (NCBI taxonomy): Eukaryota > Fungi > Ascomycota > Pichiomycetes > Pichiales > Pichiaceae > Ogataea > Ogataea thermomethanolica. The sequence goes on from JAKTYW010000009.1 coordinate 115,771, forward strand.
TTGCGGTTGAAAAAAAAATTTATTCAAAAAAAATATTTTTGCATTAAAGTATGGCTGCCCCCACTGCTGTCAAGAAGCCGACTGTTGATGCTGTTGAGAGCGCCGAACAGCCATCAGCTGTCCACCCTGTCTCGGGAGACGAGGACACCATTTTGATCGATGCAGATGTGCCCGAAACCGAGGAGAAACCAGCCAAAAACCCGGAGGCCGGCCTGGTGCTCGATGAATCAGGAAAGCCCAAGTTCCAGTCGCAGGCTGCGTCCAACATGAAAGTGAAGCTGGAGTCGCGGAAGGTGTCTGTTCCACCGCACAGAATGTCGCCGCTCAAAAACGCCTGGCCCAAAATCTACCCTCCTCTGGTCGACCACCTCAAGCTGCAAGTGCGCATGAACCTCAAAACTAAAAACGTGGAGCTCCGTACGTGCTCCAAAACCACAGATCCAGGTGCTCTACAGAAGGGAGCAGACTTCATCAAGGCCTTCACTCTGGGTTTTGATATTGACGACGCTATTGCTCTGCTTCGTCTCGACGACCTATATATCGAGTCTTTTGAAGTGAAAGACGTCAAGACTTTGCAGGGAGACCATCTCTCACGTGCCATTGGCCGTATCGCCGGAAAAGACGGAAAGACTAAATTTGCGATCGAGAACGCTACGAGAACGCGGATTGTTTTGGCCGACTCCAAAATTCACATTCTGGGAGGCTTCACGCACATCCGCATGGCTCGTGAGGCCGTCATGAGTCTCATTCTGGGAAGCCCGCCAGGAAAGGTGTACGGAAACCTGCGTACGGTGGCATCTCGCCTCAAGGAGAGATACTAGTTGGATGTTTACCGGTGTGTAGATCAAACTGCTTCTATAATTTTACTGAGACGATCCGCATTTGGTGAATGTGATGTTTCAACTTTAGCGCGACAATCGCACAGTGTGGCTCACGCGGCATTCCATTTCGGTAAAAAAAAAATACTCTGCGATTGCGGTTGCTGTCTGCCATTCGCCGTGTACCTTAATATTTTGTGGACCACAATTCCAGGTTATTTTTCTGTAATTATATGCGCCTCACCCTGAGGTTACTAGGTGCAGCTATTTAGCGGTACCACAACTTCCCTGGCGTCCATCCCTGCATATTTTTTTACCAGAAACAAAGGATTCCTGTAGTTCAATCTTATTGTTCGTAGTCAATCCCGCTTTTGAATCCACATTAGGCAATGCTGATCAAGCCAAGCAATTTATTGCACTTTCTTTAAAGTGCACACGAGAGCATTCCTTTTTTGACTATTTAGTTTTATTCCATGTCTAGTGCGAACAGAAACCATCTCGTGTCTCAGGACGCGGACACGTCCGGTACTGTTCAGTCCTCGACTATGTCGTGGCTATGGTTTACGCTCACTAAGCCGCTATATATGCTACTTAGAAAGCTTGCGAATTTTGTGCCGAACGGCAAGAGAGGCTCGGTTTTTACGTTGTATGTTGGCCTAGTGCTGGTTTTTATCGTGCCCACCATTTTCTATCTGGACAAGAGCATCCTGCTGTACTCGGACCACCAGCTGGAGGTGGACTCGGAATCTGTGTATATCAAGGTCCAACGTTTGAATACTGAACACCTGGCCAGGCTGGTTTTGCCGGAAAATCTGCTTGACACCACGGGCTCGGAATACTGCGAGACTACGCTTTTCGATCCGCGTGTTGCGGTGGCCTCGTCGCTCGTGGAGTTGAAGCACCACCTACGCGAAAATGACGGCATTTTGGACCCTGAATACAGACTCCCGTTTTCGTGGGGGGAGTGGGTGGACTTGGGAGCCAAACTCGAGCTGACGCCTGCGCGTCTGGAGGACGCCCTGGCAGCCAAGCCAGAGCTGCGCGGCGAGACGTTTGCGAACCTCACGTGCCGCGACTTCCAGTCGCTGTTTGTGGACGGCGGCGAGGAGTTCGAACGGTTCTGCTTCGACCTCTCGGAAGAGCAGAAGGAGAAGTTCCCGTGGTACCCCCACTACTTCGCCATCAAGGACCGGGTGGGGTGGCACATGAGCGAGGGCGGAAGGACCCTGTTTGGGGCCTCGTGGCTGCTCATGTCGGCCCCTCCGCCATCGCGTGTTCATTTCATCGGCGCCGGACTCAATCGCTCCTCTGTGGTTCTTCTCACCGAACAGGACACGTCGTCCCAGAGCGCGGTGGCCAGCAGTAGGGCCAACGATGTGCGTACCGCCGCGCGGCGCCTCGTGGAACGCGAAGCGCAGTGGAGAGAAACCAGTCCCAAAGCAGTCATGAAACACGGCCTGTACATCGACGCGCTCGTAAACGAGCTCGTGTCCTCGTACAACTACGACACTTCGGTGCAGAACTATCTCAGCGAGGATGAGCTCATGTACGACCAGTCGTACCTGCTGAAGCTCGACGACCAGGTGAACGTCATGACGTCTTTGGAGCTGACAGAAAAGCATTTTATCTTCGACAACGAGGAGCACATGAACCGCATGAGCCGCATGATCGACGAGGAGTCCGAGAGAAACCCTGGGGTGGACAAGAACAAGCTGCTGGACCACCAGCTGCTGAAAGGCATTGAGAGAGAGATGGACATTTTCGAGAACAACGGCAACTCGCACCCGGCGTATCTGGCCGAGGCCCATCTCATTGGCACGCATTTGGGAGCACATTTTGACTGGCGGTTCTTCAACGGGCTTGTGAGTCCTCCAAAGTACAGAAAGGCCATCATCCACCGCATCGGCCGCGCCTGGCTGAGATTCTGCTACCAGTCGGGGCTGCGCACCTTTGTGGCGTACGGCTCGATGTTGGGGTGGATCCGGAACGGCCTGACGCTGCCGTGGGACGAAGACATCGACGTGATTGTCTCCATGGAGTCGCTGTTCAAGATCGCCAGAAACCACAACCAGACGCTCATCGTGGACGTGTCCATGGAGGACAAGTATGCCGCAGGCATAGGCTCGTACTTCCTGGACATCGGGCCCAGCTTCTACTCGCGGGTGCGTGGCTCGGGGTCCAACGTCATCGACGGCCGGATGATCGACACCACGTCCGGAGTGTACGTGGACATCACAGCTATTGCGTGGACGCCTGACTATTTTTCCGAAAAGGACTTCGAGACCGACACACGAACGCTCGCAGACCCTGAATACCCCGTCAAAAAAGACACGGTGCAGAACCTGAAGGAGTACGAGCAGAAGCTCGACCACGACAGTCTCGAGCTCCAGCGACAGAAGAAGCTGTACCACTGCCGGAACAACAACATTTTCCGGCTGGACGAGCTCACGCCAATGATCCCCACCTACTTCGAGGGCGTGCGAACCCACATGCCACACAAGTTCAAGCAAATCTTGGACAGAAAGTATCCCAGGGCTCTGGATAGAAATACCGAGCCCGAATACGACCCGTTCCGCACGTACAAAAGTAACCTGCGGCTGTGGGTCGACGACGCTGCCTGTCCTGGCGACGACAACGACGGAGCTCTATGTCGTGATGAAGACGTTCTGGACGAATATCTTCACACGAGAGAGTACACAGCAAGACATTTGAGGCTCCTCAAGACAATGTACGCCAATTCGCTTGCAATCGAGGACGAGACCATCCCAATGCGTTACGACAAGTTTATCGTCGACTACGCAAACCGTCTCAACGCGCGCCTGGAGTAATCTTTGCGCATCGGTGCTGGAACTCCACCCTTTTAATACTAGAGCCATAATATATGGTGTATAGATGTATCTGAAAAATTTTGTTAATCAATGTTCTCCAAGATCTTCCTTAACAAGACGGGATCCACCGTCTCGAAGACCTGCGCCCGTCGTTGGCAGACAACGCAGGCCGCAGAGTCGGTGGCCACGCGCGCGGGCTCTTCGCAGCCGCGGAGATTCCGTTCTCCGTCCTCCTCTGCGCTGAACGGTCTCATCCAGCTGGCCAAGGACAAGGACGCCAGTCTCTCGCAGATCGTCGAGCAGACAGAAAAAGGGTTTCCGGAGCTTTCGGGACTGTCCCTCCAGAAAGTCGTTCCATTGGGACATCTGCTACTGACCAACGTGGCCGGTAAAAATTCATCGTCCGGGTCCTTGAGCACCTCTGTTCTTTTCGACAAAATGGTGACTCTGTTGACCCAAAATAACATGCTCCATTGCTCGCATGCCGACAGACTTGTCAGACAGCTGATTAAGGAGGGAAAATACTCCAAGGCCCTGGATGTGTGGGTCTCGAGTCTGGAATCCCTTACACAGATTCCCGACTCGATGACAGACTTCCAGAAACGAGGAGACGACCCGCAGGTCATTTTCCGCGTCAGCGGTCTGATTGCATACCTTTTGAAATCGCTCGAGGCCGGAACTGAGCTGGACCCAGAATTTTTGGAGCTGATTATGGGCAAATACAAGCCTAAACGTAGGACGGTGAACTATATCATTTCTCCATTGGAACTTGGCCAAGAAAAGACTGCCAAGATCAAGTCTCTGATCGAGGAAAACTTCTTTCAGGCCGACTCGAACGACAAAGGAGTGCTTCAGGCAGCATACAGTGCTGCGGTGATCGGAAGCCATGGAAAAACCGAGCAAAGTCTCCAGAAACTGTTCGACGCAAGACAAAAAACAGGTGTTCCGTTCACAGAAGAGACGTATGCCAAACTGATGGAAATTTACTCCATATGCTGCAAGTACCAAAAGGCATTAGACATGTGGATCGAGCTGACCAAGACGGGCGTCAAGCCAGGCCTGGAGAGCTGGAACCAATTTTTGAATATCCATGCAAAATCCGACGCTCCTCAGAAGGGACTCAGAATTGAGAGTGTCTACTCGCTGCTGAAATCCAGCGTCAAGCCCGATGCCAAGACCGCGGGCATCATGATCAACGGATACCTGGGTTGCAAGGATCTCAACAAAGCACTGGACTTTTACAAGGCCCAGAAGGACCAGGTCTCCGAGACTGAGGTTTGGCAGCTAAGAAACACCTTGCTGAGAGCCTTGGTCCAGAACAATTACATCGACGAAGCCGACTCATTCTACAAGGTTTTCCTAAAGGAAGCTCAGACCAAGGGCATTGATTTCGAGCCACACATCAAGTTTTACAACGCCATGCTTATGCGCTTGCTGAAGAAAAACGAGATTGACGCGGCCTCGCAAATGGTGGACGAAATGATGGACTCCAAGACATTGGAGCCCGACGTTGCATCGTACACAACCATCATCGATATCCTAGCCAAGAAGGCTCGCAAGGCGGGCGTCCCTGTCGTTGTGGAAGTGGAGAAGCTCATCAATCACATGCTCTCCAAGGACGTGAAGCCAAACGCTTACACTCTGGGCGCAGTGATCAATATGTTGGCCTCTAAAGCGGAGACTTTGGAACTTGCCGAAACCATGGTCGAGGCCATGACCCGCAGCAAGATGAGGTTGACTGACGTGATATACTCGACCATGATTGTCAACGAGTCCACCCACGGAAACATCAATAAGGCTCTCGAATACTTCTATTCTGCGCTGGAGGCAGGCTTCCCATTTTCCACGCAGTTCTACAACTCTGTGTTCCGTGGATTCAGCATCCATCCCGAGGTGCAAGGTCTGCGCAAGTTCTACGAGTTTGTGAAGGAGAAGGCCCCAGAAAAGCCAAACTTCTACACCTACTACTTTATGCTAAGGGCAGCCAGCGTTTCTGACGATCATATTCTGGCCCAATGGGTCATAGACGAGATGGCTGAAGCCCATCTTGAGGACTACGGTAGACAACTGCCTATTTTGCTGAAGAACTACAAGAACGCTGGTCTCAACATTCCACAGGAAATTCAGTCCGCTGTCGGAATCTCTTCCTCTTAAGCACGTAATGTGTACATAGATTTTTTAAAGGTGCAAGGAGTGAAATTTATCTTCGTATAACATTAATAACGAAAAATCATCACTATCGGATTAGGATGATTGTCGCACGGGTTGCTGCTCTGGCTGCTTATTTGGCGTTGGCATTGGCCATATCGCTTGATCCACAGGAAACGTATTACTTGCTTGCTCAGAACGAGACAACACAGCCTATAGAAATTGCAGAAATATACCATTCTTCGAGATGGAGAATCAGGCCCAAAGAGCAGCTGGACAACGGAGTCTACACTCTGAGTCTGGGCAAGAACTCACTACCGATAATTGAGTCCTTCAACACGAGGTTCCTGGATTTTCCTCTCACAGACACATTGAGGATCGAGACAGACTCGAAAGCAGGAGACTCGGAAACGTACATCTCGTCCCTGTCGCTGCTGGAGTCCAACAAAAAGACGCTTTCCGTGGAACTCACCACTCCTCACCAAATCGAGGCGCCACGCGAGAATGCCCCACAGGTCCACAAAGCCGCTCCAATTGCAGAAAAATCATTCGTTCAGAAATATTGGATGTACATCGTGCCGCCGTTAATTGTACTTATGGTTATGTCACCCTAGATAGACTTAGTGAGCTTTTGAACGTTTTCTATTAATTATTCAGCTAAAGAACAAGTCGATCATTCTAAGTCCAAAGATGAGACTGGGTCCGCTAGTGTTAGTTCTTGGTCTGGTGTCTCGTGTTCTGGCGCGAGGATTAACCAGCGCCGAGGGAGCCACCTGCCTATTCATAGCCAACAATGCTTCGAACTTTCCGTTCGACTGCCAAGGCGACGATCTGGCGTATAAATGTCGCTGCCGGTGTCCTGCTTTTCTCGGGTCTGTTCTCCTCTGCATTGAAAAATACAGCAGCGACAGCTCGACTTTGACCAAAGCGTACGAGTACATGCTGGACGTGTGCGAGAACCAGGCACTGATCAAATACAATTTTACTGACCTGGTCAAACAGAACCAAAATGCAACCAGCTACTATCTGCACTACTCAGATGTTACCAATTTAACGGTGCTTCACAATCCGGTAATGTTCAACGACGAGATATACAACATCACCAACAAGAGTGTTGCTGTCTTGATGAATCATAGAAAAATGGCCACAGACTATGGACACATACTCCTGGCCTACTGGGGGTGTGTTTTTGTGTCTGCACTGCTGTTCAATATTGCCAAATGGTGCTTTCCTTATTTTTTCTCCAACCTTTGCAACCTCAAATTTAGCAAGTGGACCAGGCGCCATTTTGTTTCGTCGTTGGTCGTCAAGCCTTTCCAACGGCCAAGATCGGGCAAGCGATCGGGAAACTCGGTCGTTTTTTACTGCAAAAACGCCACATACTATCTTCTGCAGAAACTGCCTGTGAGAATCCATGTGCTCATCATATTCACATACATAGTTCTTGTTGTCGTTCTTTGCTCGGTCAACTACAAAACACTCACGCCAAACACGGTTTTTCGCTGTCCCAAGGGTCAGAAATGGGTCAATATTGCCGACCGCACAGGAATCATTGCAATCACCCAGCTCCCGCTTTCCTTTCTTTTCGCAGCCAGAAATAATCCGTTGATGATTTTGACGGGAGCCTCGTACCGCGAGTTCCAAATGTACCACAAATGGATATCAAGGGTCATTTTTGTTCTTATTGTACTGCACACGGCGTTCTATCTGCTGTACGTCGACACCCGTGGCGACTATATTGCCCGGTGGGGGCTGACCAAATGGCGGTTTGCAAACACTGCGTTCGCAGCTGTCACTCTCACCACGTTCTTTGCGTTTTTCCGCTCCAAATGCTACGAGTTCTTCAAGATGTCGCATAAGATCCTTACCGTGGTTTTTGTCGTTGGGGTCTGGTACCACTGTTATACTCTGGGCTGGTTGGAGTATGTCACGGTTTCTTTTAGCATCTGGGCTGCAGAGTACGCATTAAGATGCGGGAAGATGATTGTCAGCGGTGGTGTCCTGAAGGGCAAGTGCAAGGTGCTGTTCGAGACGGTTCTGGAAGCCGGAGAGTACAAGGAAGTTCCGCACGCGATCCGCGTGGAGATCAACCATTCTGGTTGGTGGAGGGCCTTTCCAGGGGCATATTGCTGGATATATTTCATGCAGAAAGATCTGTTCTGGCAGGCGCATCCGTTCACAATTGTTTCCTCTGCTGCCGAGGAAAATTTCAATCAGCTGGTCCTGATTATCAGGGTCAAGGAGGGCCTCACCAGAAAGCTGGCTGATCGCATTGCAACCCAACCTAACCACGAAGCTTACGTTCCTTTGATTGTTGAGGGGCCTTATGGATCCACGATCCCTTTCAAAGCGTACAACCACTCTGTTTTCGTTGCGGGCGGAGTTGGAATGACTGTCATCTACACCGTTGCGTTGTATCTAGCACAGACCTACCGCGCGCAAATCCTGCGTGGCCAGAAAATCAAAACCGATAAATCGATCAGCATTGTTTGGGTTGCGCCCAATTTCGAGTCCCTGATGAGTTTCAAGACGGAGATCGAGAGCATCGGCCACTTTGAGGGTTTGGTCCAATTACAAATCTTCATCACAAGAGACATCGTCGACCCTGAACTCAAATTCGCTGCTGACCAGGAACTCAAGCCAGAATCAGAAAAATGGACCAACAACATACTGCAGGACTACCCTGTCACCCTGGCAGAGAAAGTCGAATTTCTGCAGAAACTGTTGCGCGAGGAAATCAGCTACGTGAGTCTGAACGTGGACGAAAAGCCTGATCTGAGCTCCGAGCTATCTCGGTACATCGGCAACCTCAAGGGCACCACCGCAGTCATAGCATGCGGGCCCTCGTCCATGAACGCCGACGTGCGCTACTCCACCGTGGAATGTCTCCGCGGCGACAAGAACGTGGACTACTTCGAGGAGGAGCTGCTGTGGTGAGGTGCGGCTGCTGGTGCACGGGTGTCTATAATGGAATCTAAAACCAATACGCATGAAAAACTGTAGAATATTATCAAACATGAGTGAGGGTGAGTAGGAGTGGTGTGCAGACTAACGGTTAGAGGTTTTACGACAGAAATGTGTCGATCTGAAGAGCAAGATCGATCAGCTTGAAGTTGAGAACGAGAAGACGTCTGTTGCTGTTTCCCGAGCCAAACAGGCGGTGGATCGACTCCGATATGAGTATGCGCTTTTGCTGGAGGTTTTGGGGCGCAAGGCGGACGAGATGAGCGTTCCGAACGTTGACCAGCTGACGCCCGACGACCTGGACGGAGACGAGATCGACAGTTTACGCCTATCGGACGTCACACACTTGTTGACCAAGACGCCTATTTCTCTTGCTCGGAACGGCTTCAGTGCGTCCATTGGCAACATGATGGCCAAGAAGAAGCGCGGAGCCAACACACTGAAAAAACAGCGACTCAAGGACCCCAGCATACCGAAGCGTCCCACCAATGCGTATTTGATATTTTGCGAGATGGAAAAGGACAAAGTGAAGAAGCAGATCGAGTCCAAGGACCCCAGCGTGCCTTCGGATCTGTCCAAGGCCATGACCGAGGCCTGGCGCAATCTGGACGATGTGGCCAGAAAGCCTTACTACGAATTGTATGAGCAAGACAGACTCAGGTATCAGCGGGAGATCAGAGAGTACAATCTGAAGCAGAAGAATGGCAAGGCTGACGACAGCAAGAAGGAGCTGGACGAGGAGGTCACCGAGATGGACGTGAATGAGGACGAGGAAGACGATGAAATTGAGGACGACGAGGACGAGCTGGATTCGATAGCAATGAACGAAGACGAGGAGCTGGGGTTCAAGCAGGAGGACCCGGTGGCCTAGCTTTACAGGGGATTTGTAGAATAAAAGTGGATGTATGCTAGCAGTTATATAAGTGAAATTAGTGGTCTTTTCGTCTTTTAGCACGGTACAGCCCGTTTTCGTCCTTGAGATGCTTTCTTTTTTCTCTGGTGCGGACGTGCTTCTTCATTTTGCGCTTGGCAGCAGCGGCCGGGTTGTTGAGCGACAGCTGTGCTCTCTTTGTTTTTCTCTCCTGTCTGCGCTCGTTGATGGCCTTTTTGGTGGCCGAGTACAGAATGTTGTACTCGCTGACTCCCAGTTTCTGGGATATCAGCTCGAGACATTTCTGCGCCATGGCCGGCAGGCTGTTTTCCTGTGTGTCCTCGATGGCAGGCTCCTGCTCGGAGATCACCACCAGCGGGTCCATCGGCTGCACAATCACGGACGCCAGAGTCTCGACGTCCAGAAAGCCCACCAGGAACACGCAGTACTGCACCATGGCTTTTTTCGTCACAAGCAGGTCCTTCGGAGGAGCAGACTCGTTCTTCAGCACCACACACGCTCTCCCCAGAGCCCATTCCAGAGCAGACTGCTCGGCGTGTTCTCTTTCGTCAAGAGAGATGTACATGGTTCCGTCCTGCACCCATCTCTTCGAGACGTACACGAGGTTCTTCGCGATCTCGTTGGCCAGGGTCTGTGGGATGTTCGGAGCACTGAGCTGCCTGAAACACCTGTAAGCAATGGTCTGGAGAGTCTGGTCGGAGGCAGACTCATAGTTGCTGACGTAAGCTCCAACCAGACGGGAAGCGACCAGACGCACCCAGGAATGCGGATACAGCAAGCAGTCCACGACGTAGGTCCACGTCTTCGAGTACTTGGCCGAGAAGACGTCTGTCTTGTCCATCAGAGTTTCAAGCACACTGACGCACGAGTAGACCAGCTCCCATGAGCAGCCGGAGTCGTCCTTCTTTGCACTGGCTGCCAGGACAGCATTGATTTTCTCCAGCGCTTTCTCATTGAGGACGGCATTGTCGAAACCAACACACGTCAGATACAGCTTGTACACGTGCAGGCCGCATCGCGCAAGCAGCTCGTTCTTCTTGTTGTCGATCCACGAGCCAATGCACTTGTCCATGAATGAGCGGTCCTCGACTCGAGCAAGAATGGCACCCAGCACCTCGGACGCCATTTCACGGCATGAAGGAGACTCGTCGGTGATGCTGAGGTTGGACAGAGCAATGAAGAACGACGAGGCCACGGTAGCAAGCAGCTCTTTTCCGGCCTTTCTCACTAACAGGTGGATCAGTTCCATCACGCTCTGGCGGCCGCTCTGGGCCGGGTATTCCAGGTTTCCAATGAGCATTTTGAGCTGTTTCTCCAGTCTTCCGCGACTCTGGTCGTACTCCATCAAAAACGTGAAGTAGACGCTTCTTGCAGTCTGGCGGATCTCTGCTGAAGTACTGGTGATCATGATTCGCGAAACGGTCTCCACGACGTCGTAAATCTCAGGCAGCATGATGTGCTTGGAGATCAATGCCTTGAAAAATCCAAACGCAACTCCCTGTCTCATGGGCTCGTCCAGGTCCGGCTCGATTTTCTTCAAGATGTAGCTCAAGGCGGTGTCCTTCAGCTGCAGGTTGTCCTTGTGTCTGATAACAGAGCTGAGGAACTTTAGCGAGCTCTGGCACAGCTCGTTGTTGGTGCTTGGGAGATCCTTGAGAATTTTGAGCGTGGATCTGGCAGACGCAGTGAACTGGCCATTGACTTCCTCTGGGAACTCAAGTCTCGAGAGTTGTGTGAGGACTTTGAGCGAGGAGATCACCACTCCCTCGTCTTCGGAGACCAAGCTCGTCTCCAAGAGCGGAACGAAGTCCATCACCAATTCAGGCTTGAAAAGATCGGCGTTCTTGGAAACAACAGCCAGTAGCAGGTCAAACGAGAACTTCTGGAGCACTCTGTAGTATAGAGAATATTCCATGTGTGTTTTCTGGGGCTTGGCGTCCAGCTTCACTAGGTAGTGGTCCTCCTTCTCGCTGACCTGCTTCACCTTCTCCTCGTCCTTCTCCATCGACTGGTTGTAGATTTCGTGACACAAGAGAAGCGACTTGGTGGAGCCAGCCTCCTTGTTTTTCTGCAACCCAATGGACACCCGTCTCAGAAGCTCGTCCAGTCGCTTTTGAACCTTGAACGCCAATTTCTCCTTCAGAAGCATCTTGATGGGATTCAGAATCTGGGCAAAGTTCTGGAGCAGCATCTTGCTGGCCAGGAGCTCACCCGTGTCATAACTCTTGTTGTGCTTGATCTCTTTCATTTTCTTGTTGTATCCTTCTGCCTCCTTTTCCTCGCTCGCTGCGCCGAAGATGTCGTTCATTACGGAATCAATCACATATCCCGTGCACTCGTCCAGGTCTCCTTGCGTCAAGATAGAGTCCATGGTGACAAGCAAATAGTGGATGGTGTAACTCAGAATATGGATCTGAGGTCCACGGGTCAACGCCGTCTTCAGTTCTTGCATGATGAACTTGAGATACGGCGAGCCCAGCGACACAGCAATTCTTCCTAAATGCTTTCTCACTGCGTCTCTCAGCTCCTCCGACCTGGCTCTCAGGATTTGACAGATACTCGTCAGCAGTCCTGGCAGCTCCGTCTGCAATTTCTCAGGCGAGCAACACATGATGAGCGACGTCATTGCCTCCGATAGAGCAACCCTGTGAATGACCGTGGCCTCGTCTCTCTTGGAGAGAACCTTTTTGATCGGCGGAATCAGAAGATCCACCACAATGCCATCCAGCTTGTCTGTGGCAGGGAAATCCTTTGGTCTTCTGGTCTGCAATTCCCGCATCGATCCTGAGATTGCTGTGACTAGAGCAACTGCGTCTCTGAGTTCCTCGTGTTTTTCCTTGTGCAGAGCATTCGTCATGGTGGTTATATGTCTGTTGAAAATTGCTCGGTGCTGGTTCCAGCTGACATACACCATCAATTTGGAAACTGACACAACAGTGTCGTTGGCCAGGTTTCTGTACTTTTCGTCGTCCCAGAACGCAAAACGCTCAATCATTGGAAGAAGATAGTGTGAGATGGAATTTTCGCTGAGTTCGTCAGCCATTTCTCCCAGTCTTCTCACTGCTCTCTGTCTTCTGTGAATCTGCGGATGCATGACGTTTTTGAAGAAATTGGCTTCTTCGTCGCCCCCGTGCAGCAGTATCTTCATGTCGGGCAGTTCTGTGCTTTTCTCCACTATGTGTGCAACGACATTGATATACTCCAGACGAACCAGCTCGTTTTTACGTCTCAGTCCAGGACGAACGGTTGGCAAAACAATGTCGTGCAAAATATCTTGGAAATTGTCAGCAACGTCCACAAATCTTGTGAGTGTGTGCGACGCAGAGGAGCGCATTGCCTGGTCATTTTCGTCGTTGATGTGGAACAATGCAGTGTAAATAACAGGAAGCCACTCAGCCCCAGAAAATGAGTCGTAATATTCTTTATCGATTTTTCGGTAGCACTGGAGACGACGTTCGTAATCTGGCTCGCGAATATGTTTAGGCGAGTATGAATTCAAGGAGTCGACGACCACTGCCACGCGCTCAAATTCAGGATATTTGTCCCCCAGCGAGACGTACACCTGGCAAATGGCACTCCTCATTTCACGATCCTCATACACCTTCAATAATGGTGCCATGCTCTTGAACAGAGGCATGATTTCCATCACGGAACATGAGATGTTCTTGCACACCAGAGCCAGAACATGCACTATATCTGTTCTCGCAGACATGTCGACCTGGGAGTTTGGTTTGTCCAACACCATGACCAGCGAGTCCACCAAAAACTTGCTGCTGTCGCTACCGGTGATCAAATCGCGCTGGACAAGAGTGTACAGAATTTTCACGCACAAACCGTTCACCTCGCTGGCTTCCGAGTTCTCAAATAGCGACACAAGAAGATTCAGGTACTCCGATATGATCAAAATGAGAAGCTCGACCTGGTTCTCGCTCTCTGAGGAGCTCCCAAGCAGCTTCAGCACAAACTGCAAAACTGCTATCTGAACTGAATCCTTGGCCTTCTCGTGGCGTAAAATTCCCATCAACGCCTTGACCGGAGCATAATCGTCGTAATTCAGGAAAAATCTCAGGTTCGAGACAGGCCACAAAAACGTCATGAGTCTCATCAGGGAAGATGGCTGTTCCAAGTTCTCATCTGCAAAATTGGCCATTTTCGGCTGCACCAAGTTGTAGTAAATGGCATCGCCATACGGAGTCCAGTCAAACTCATCGCCCAGGTAGTCTGTCACCTGGTACAAAACCTTGAATCCCAGCTGTCTGTTGTTCCTGGCAGCTTTATCCATCAGCTCCTCGGTTGAACCAATAGCTTTCTCCGAAATCGAGAGAGCATAAACCAACGGATCCAGTAACACGGCTAAACACTGGCTCCGGTTACGACCAACAGAAGACAGCAGCTCGGAAATCATGTTCAAAAATCCACTGGCGGTTCTGATGAGTCTGAAGTTTGGTTCGTCGCTTTTGATCTCGTACAGCTTTTCGTACGAAAGTGCCAAAAACTCCTTCACATGAGCATCAGAAAGATTGGAAATGGCCTTGACAGCGGCGTTCTTGCGGCCCTGTTTAGTTCCGCTTGTCTTCAGCGTCTGCGCACGTCCGAACAGGATTCTCAAGATCAGAGGCATGATGATATCTTTGTCGGCTTCTTGGATCACTGCCTTGTCCTCGTTCTGCAAGAGGTTGATCACCTGGTCTCTAAACAGCATGTCGTCCAGCAAACAGTTCAGATTGTCTCTGTATCTGTTGTAAACTGGGTTTTTCCAGTTGGAAAGAGCGCCGAAAGCTAACTTCTGTGTTTGGACACTTCTGTTGGCCAGCAAACGAAGCAAAAACTTGTGCACCTCATCTGCACCTGCTACTTTTGGAAGCTTGGAAAATTTGGCCATCGTCTCGACAAGCATGTTTCTTTCTTTCACGGACCACCTCACGTTATCGCCCTCGTCCTCCAGAACATACGGGAGCAAAACGCTGAAATGGTTTTCGGCGATCCTTGGTATCTTTTGCATGACCTTGATACACTGTTCCCTGTAGAATTCGGTGAGCTCAATACTTTCATGCTGAGGAGGAACAAGGTTCTGGTCAATGGTGACATAGCGAGAGGTTATGGAGTCAAATTTCTCCACGTATCCAACAAGCTTGGGGTTGAGTCCAGTCCAGTTGAAGTCATCAGATAGCCTTTCGGATGCATCGATCTTTGACGGATAGTCCATGGTGACAATTTTCTCTATCTCCAGCCATAATGGGGTCTCAAGACGGTCAATCACGGCCTCCAAAAATTCAAACACTCCATTCCAGGATGGTGAGAACTTGTTGGACAGCTGACCAACCAGGAACTTCACCACAATTTTATTATGGAGGTCATCGTTGGACGAGGCGAGGAAAGTCTGCGCAAAAGAACGATAACGCAGCTGTATTTCTCTTGCCGTTTGCAAATCAAGAGGAATCTGCTCAATCAGTCGGCAGACATTGACAACTTCTGGCGCATCCTCGTAAAGCATATGAATTATATTCAAGGTCATTTCGCGCACCCGATGGGAAGGAAGAGCCAGATTATCGGCCAAAAGCTCTATTAATGCGGTTCTTTGGTTCCTGAATGGTTCGGGGGTTTTCTTCAGAACGTCATAAAAACCTTCTAGGTAGACAATATTGGAGCACGATCCTGTGAGGTTACTGATGGCAGCACCACAAGAATCGCTTAAAACCTCAGTTTTCGCCAACACCTTGAGAATGAGGCCCTTTTCATCAGCAGAGACAGAGTCTAATTTTTCAAGTAGCACAGAGGCTTCGATTGTAGCCTTACTGTACTGCAGCATTAGGAGTCGCCAGTACAAATCGTTGTCCAAGTTTGCTTTGATGTAGTCATTGAACTCTCCAGGAATCACCACGTCAAGATGCACTTCTTTAGAATGCATTCTGTCCAAGAAATAAGCAATTTCCTTATGTCTGGACCTCCATTTCTGTGTGATAAAACTAGTTATGAAGTTTTTTCCGTAGTTCAAGGTTCTTTCCCTCGTCAGGTCCAGAGAACACTCCACAAATGGGAGAAACAGAGCGTCTTTTGTGATCAGGTCGTTGAAAAGGAAGACGTGACGTTTCGATAATTCCAATTGATCTGAGTTTCTCATCAATGTTGCGTACAGCTGGATAAGACCGTCTTGAGAAACTAGCTTAACAACACCATCAAACAGAGCTTTCCAATCAGGAACCTTTTTTCCGCTCTCTGCAAATGCGAGCGTCGTCAAAATCCAAACACTGCCTGCTGTTTGGAAGGACAAATGTGTAAGAACAGTTTCGTATATTGTTTGAGCTTCAGAAACGTGGGACAGAACGTCCATCAGAATGTCAGAGAAAATTGCAGTTTTCGAATCTTCCGGTTCGCAAATTTGTGTCAAAACTTGTAATATCACTGCACTTTTTGTATGCAAAGAGGATCCCGAATTCTTCATCGACTCGGCAAAAATGACCACGAGCGACTGGTGATAAGCTTCGGAGCTTAGATCTTCGTTCATGACGATCTTTACAAACTCAGACAGAGCTTTGGAATTGGCTTTCCTCACAAGAAAGGAGATTGCCTGGGATGCAAATCTGCCAATATATTCCTTTTTCTCCAGGCTCAATAGCGGCCTTAAAAGCTCAAAAGTCGGTGCCAGATCTTTGGCTAATTCTCTGGACAGATATTTGAAAATGTATGCAAGCGAGTTGAATATCCATTCCAAAGGTTCTGACTCGGTTTGTTTGGTAACTATATCTGATATTGTTTGCAAAGTTTCAGAGTAGTAAGGCATGAAGTCTGCACCCAGATCATGGCAGAACTGTGTTAGAAGCTCTAAAGTTGGTTGCAAGGAAAGTCTATCATTAAGTAACAACGAGTCTTTCAAACTTTCGAATATTTTCCTTTGGTAGTACAGTAACTGGGGCAAGCTCAGACACAAAGGCTCCAAGATCTCCACCAGTTCAGTGAATGATTTCGAGAGGTTAACCTCTTTCCAATGCTCTAGAGTGGAAAGAAAATGCGACACTTCGGCCTCATGGAAAGCCTTTTTATTAAGATTCAAAATTGGGTCTATTTGTATAGCATCTATCCTATCTTTAAAGGATGTGAATGCGAATCTGCGCCCAGATTCAGTACCCTTCTTCTTCACCATGATCGAATTTAAAAAAATAATTATCAAGTGAAATATTTCTAAAATTTTTTTTGGACGATCGACCCTTCGACTTATCGACTAATTAAATCTTTTATACATTTTATACATTTTCTTAGACTTGTTATATGTCCGCCACTGAACGAACATCGCTACTTTCTGATAATCCTTACGGCTCACAAGTGCTGGAAACATCTCAGCGACCCTCTTCAGGGGGATCAGAGGCTCCGAAACCCAAAAATGTGGCCAAAGAGCTGGGTCCCAACATTGTTCCTCAAAGAGCCAGTAGAACCAGTCAAAAACTCAAGCTACTTCCCGACCAACTAGATTACACCGCCATAGACTCGTCCGTTGACAAGTCCTACTCTTTGCAGAAGATCACAGATCGTCCCGCCAGAAAAGATGCCGAGCGACTAGGAAAGAAGCATCGCTCTTTGCTTCCTCGTGTCACAGCATATTGTACTGCTGGTTCGTACAAGATGCGCGATTTGATTAGATGGCTGAAGGACCGCAAGCGGATCCACGGAACCATGCCACGCCTTTTTGATGAGTGTATTTACACTCCTTTTGCGTATAAAAACTGGAGGAGCAACAGCAGCGGGTCTAATAAACTGCCCGATCTCAGCGATAAAAAGTCCATCACTACAGAGACCATCAGACTTGATGATGAGGGGGGTGAGATTGATGTTGGCAAGCGGTCAACGGATGTGTTTATTTTTGAGTACGGGGTGGTTGTCCTTTGGGGTTTCAGCAAGCGAGAAGAAGACGCATTTTTGGTTGATCTGGCCAAGTTTGAGAACGAAAAGCTGGCCGATGAGGATGTCCAGGCAGAAGAGTTTAATTACTACATCACTCACAGCTACCAGCCAAGAATTTACAATGATTTCATCACGCTGAGGGACGATTCCAACTATATGTTGAAGCTGAGTATTTCGTACGCCATTTCGCAGTCGGTTAAGATCTCGCTTTTCGAGGAGCTTGTGGATAACACTATTGAGGACACACAAGATATTCCTCAGCAAATTGCCCAAACTGGTAAGGTGGAGATGAGCAGAGAAGAGATTATGAAATCCATCGGAGAACTTTTTATCCTGAGAATAAATATCAATCTGCACGGGTCTGTCTTGGACTCTCCTGAATTGATGTGGTCCGAACCGCAGCTGGAGCCGATCTACCAGGCCACACGTGGATATATGGAAATCAACCAGCGTGTCGCGCTGTTGAATCAACGTCTGGAGGTGATCAGCGATCTGCTGCAGATGCTGAAAGAACAATTGGGACACTCCAACGACGAGTATCTGGAATTCATCGTTATTATGCTAATTGGTGCAGAGGTGATTGTGTCAATCATCAACATCATAGTGGATATTGCCGGACAGAAATAGACAGTACATAAAGAAAGCAGACTACTGGCGATTTGTGAATTTGTTACCTAACACTAATATACACTTGGACCCTACCTAATCTTACAACTCCTGGGAACCCTTAGCCTTTGGCATCTTCTTTGGAAGCAAGTCGGTGTGGATGTTTGGCAAGACACCACCTTGAGCAATAGTGACGGAGCCCAAAAGCTTGTTCAATTCCTCATCGTTTCTGATGGCCAACAGCAAGTGTCTTGGAACAATTCTGGTCTTCTTGTTGTCTCTGGCAGCGTTACCAGCCAACTCCAAGATTTCAGCGGCCAAGTACTCCAAGACAGCAGTCAAGTAAACTGGAGCACCGGAACCAACTCTTTGAGCGTAGTTACCCTTTCTGAGCAATCTGTGGATTCTACCAACTGGGAAGGTCAATCCAGCCTTAGAAGATCTGGAGACCGAAGCCTTATCTGCGGAACCTGCTTTACCACCTTTACCACCGGACATTTTAATAAATTTGAAAAGATGAGAACGTATGGGGGCATTATCTTGTATTTATGTTGGAAGCGTGCTCCTGCAAGGTTAGTTCTGTCATTTACACCCGTGTCGTGCGTAATTTCCAGGACTGAAAATTTTATAGTGCCTTATTTTACCCACTGAGAGGCGTAAATGCTAAACCGGCGCGCTTCCCAATTTTCAAAACAATTGACACAGCTATATAATAACAGGGCCTCACCCAAAATGTCCTCTTAGATATATTACTTTATTTTTAAAAAATGGCCCCAAAAGCAGAGAAGAAACCAGCCTCCAAGGCTCCAGCCGAGAAGAAGCCAGCCGGAAAGAAGACCGCTGCCTCTTCCGATGCTAAGAAGAGAACCAAGGCTAGAAAGGAGACCTACTCTTCTTACATCTACAAGGTTTTGAAGCAAACCCACCCAGACACTGGTATCTCCCAAAAGGCTATGTCCATCATGAACTCTTTCGTGAACGACATTTTCGAGAGAATCGCTTCTGAGGCTTCCAAGCTTGCTGCTTACAACAAGAAGTCCACCATTTCCGCTAGAGAGATCCAAACTGCTGTGAGATTGATCTTGCCTGGTGAATTGGCTAAGCACGCTGTTTCTGAGGGTACCAGAGCTGTCACTAAGTACACTTCTGCCACCTCTGCTTAGTTACGGTATATTCGGTAGTAATTGTATATTAGGAATGAGATTTCAGATCGAAAAGATGTAGTCCTCAACCAGATGTTGGATATTTCGTTGGTATCTGGTCTATTGCTCGCGGTTTCTTGATCCACAACATAAGGGCTGTTGTGATTTTAATTATTGATAATCAGTAATTACTTATCAATATCTCGAAATTAAATACAGAACTCGGTGCATACTATTTGTAAAATGTATCTGATTTTTTAAAATGATCATGCAAGTACACAAAATACAGACAGGGCTCTTATCTTACCTAGTATGCGTGAGAATACTCTAGTATATCTTACAATTCCCGGTTCCGCTGTTTCAGACCACCTAACCAGTGTGACACAACATGTGTGGGTGTCGCAACTTTTTTTGCCCCGGATTACATCAGCACACTCACGTATGCCCCAATCGTAGGCTAAAAACTTGAGAGTATATAGTTTACAGGAACACTTACTGACAATTTAGCGATGGACTCTTTGGGATCTGCAGCAGCTGAAGGAACACTGGGATATGTGCACACGGCGCCTATATGTGCAATGTTCTTAGCGAACTTCAACATGAACACGGGTTACGAACTCAAATGGTTCCGATCACTTAATGAAACCATCTATCCTTCTCGGGAACTCGAATTTAAAGTCCTTCCTTCAGGACTTCACTCATCAGAGTCAGACGTCGTTTGCTTTGTTCATGAAAAACATCCATCCAACCAGGCCGATCCCGATTCTCTCTTGTACGGCCTTTCCGTATTTAAGCAGAATGTTGGTTCGCAGAAGACTGTTGACGGCCACGTGGACCGCAGCTCCGTCAGGATGTACTCTCTTGGTATACTGATAGACCCGAAACACATGTCTGATACCTGGAAGCCTAAAATTTACTCAGCTTGTTGGAATTACAAAAGTCAGCTTACTGTGCTACTTGATGAATTGATGCAGTCTGAGGAGATATGGAAATGTCTGAACCAGATAGAACAGTTTTGGGATATCCATCGGTTCAAAGGTCCAGAAGACCTGAGCACAAAGTTCAAAGACATAATCAAGAATGTCAATTTGAATAGGCGGAAATCTGCGCAGACGCTTGAAGCGGATGACACCGTTACTGGCGAAAGAGGGACCAGTGCCGAAAGCGGAAAGTCGTCCAGCACTGTTGTCAACGAACCAACACCAAAAGACAAACCTGCACTGCAAACACGCCATCCGTCGGTAGAGGACGATCATATGATCAGCTATCTTCCATCGATGTTTGCTACCCTCGGTCCGCTGATATATCGTCTCTGGAAACTGGCATTGCTTCGGAAAAGAATACTTATCTTCAGTCCACAAGGTTCGCATGTGTCAATCAGCATAATGTCCCAAATTGTGTATTGTATTTCGCTGATCTCTTCAGCTCCAAAAGAATTGAGTGAAACGTTGGCCAAAGTGAGGACATCGGATACAAACAAGCTCGACTATCTTGTGCCGATATACAACGTCTGCGTTAATGATATTGGGTTCTTGAAAAAGCAAACAGAAGGCTTCATTGCCAGCACCACAGACCAGATCCTTTTGGAAAAGCCAGAGCTGTACGACTATTCACTGGAATTGCCGGATAGCGAGCAAAGCGAGCCTAAGATCATGGATTCAGGCCGTAAAAAACACTATTTGTCTTCCCCAAGAGACTTCAATCGCTTCAAACTCGTGTATGCCGCACTTTTTGACACACTTGAGATATCAGGAACTAAAATCGAGGACTTAGAGGTCAACCTCCCTGCACATGCTCGCCTCTCCACAGAGCCCCTTTCCATCAGAGAGGTTATGTGGAAGGGCCTTTCGTGGTGGGCTACCGCTGGAAGCAGCGAAAGTCACAAGGACGACTTTGAGGAGGAGTATGACTTTGAGGAACTGTGCCAAAATGAGATTGAACAACTCGTTTCGTTGATGGGCTATTTCCAGAAACTGTCTTCCAAGCTCTTTACCATTCTGGTGGACATCATAAATAATAGCGACGCAGATCACTCGAGTCAAGCCAACGATCAATCGGGCGAGTCCGAAACATTGCTGGACGACCAGCTTAGTGAGCATAATGTATGGATTGAGCCCCATGACCTGTATGAGATGGGACTGGATCCATATAGTACCACCGACCGTCAATTCATTGTTGATTTGTGCGATATTTGGTGGGGAAAACATGCCAAGGTCGGGGGGTATCTGGGCAATTATTGTTGTATATGATTCGAATGAATACAATATATTATTCTTTTTGCTGAGGATCTAATTTCGCTTCTCTTTGTTTGGCAATGACAGCAGCAAAACGCATTTTCCGCTCCCATAGACCCAGCACAAAATGATAGAAAATATCGTCTTCCAAATCAAACAGATCGAACAAATGACTTATTTCTCTCTTCAGCTCCACGTCATTTCTAGCTAGCTGGTCCAGAAGGTCTACGTGTTCGGAGACAATGTCATTTTCTCGAGGTTTTGCTAATTTGAGGACAAATACAAGACCAGATGCGGTTGAGCTCAAAGTGAAGGTGGGTTGAGGGGAAGAGAATATTGGCATTCTCGATGGGGCTCTGTGCTTCTTGGCTAGTTCATACTCCATGTCAAACACGTTGTAGAGATTAGAGTACCTGGCTCTCAAATCAGAAGAGTTCGACATGAATCCCAATTTGTTGATGCTTGTGTCAAAATAGCCCTTCTTGCGGACTAGCATATGTAGATGATCAAGCTTATCTAGAATTTTGTGTTTATCGTCAAATTTTTGCAATCGAACCAGCAATTCAGCTTGCTGGTGCTCATTTGTTGCCACAAGATGTGACGCGAAACGCCTGCTGGCGCGCAAAAATGTCACTGAGGGTCTCATTGTGGAGAGCTGTCACTAGTGGCAAATAAAAGATTAAGAGATTGTAATACAATACACAGCCGTGAAACGGGAGCTCGAGATACAAAATAATTATTGCATCACCCGATACACCACCATGACAGGAACATTGATTTTGGTGAGACACGGGCAATCACTGTGGAATAAGGACAATTTGTTTTGCGGATGGGTGGACATCAAGCTGAGCGACACTGGGCGCGAGCAGGCCCGGCATTCTGCCCAGCTGATCCGCAGCTCCGGGTACGTACAGCCCGATGTGTGCTTCACCTCGCGTCTTTCCAGAGCGATCGAGACAGCAAACATTATCTTACAGGAGCTTGATTGCGAATATATAGACGAGATCAAGTCGTGGCGGCTGAATGAGCGACATTACGGCAAGCTGCAGGGCGAACCGAAAACTCACATCCTGGAAACATATGGCGAGCAAAAGTACCAGTTTTGGCGTCGTGCGTTCACAGGACAGCCTCCATTGGCCGATCCCTCCGACAAATACTACTGCATTGATGACCGCAGGTACACAGATGTGGACCCAAACGAACTGCCTCGCTCGGAGTCTTTACAGATGGTTTTGAATAGACTACTGCCCTTCTACTTCGAGGAAATTGTTCCTCGATTGAAGGACAACCAAACGGTGTTTATGGTGACCCATGGATCTATTGTTCGTGCTCTGGTGAAGTACTTGTACGACATCAGCGACCAGGAGATCAGCACCGTGAATATCCCTAACGGGATTCCTATGGCAATCCATTTTAATGACGAGCTGAAGCCAGAAACCAAATACTTTGAGTACTTGGACCCCGAGAAGGCAAGAATAGAGGCGGAAAAGGTGGCTCGCCAAGGATTTGAGCACCGCGATAAATAGAGGTTTTGGATAATTATGTTTCACCCCAGATATTTTTTGATCTATCAGAATATTTTTCTTGCGCGTTCTTTTCACGTATATGTCATGTTAACTTATACACTATATGGATTCAATGGAGCTCGACATAAAGTGTACTGAAAGACAGTACGAGGCTATAACAAGCGGATTCGAGTCCAATACGCTGTTGGGGATCCGTGCAGGTCCTGG
Source organism: Ogataea thermomethanolica (assembly GCA_030674565.1). NCBI lineage: Eukaryota > Fungi > Ascomycota > Pichiomycetes > Pichiales > Pichiaceae > Ogataea > Ogataea thermomethanolica. The sequence goes on from JAKTYW010000009.1 coordinate 139,032, forward strand.
GTCGGGAAAAACTCGAACCATCGCTAGCCGGATTGCGTATCTTCTGAGCGAGGAATCTGGGGCCAATATGTCTCCTCACGAGCTTCTTGTTTTGAGTCTCACGAATCGGTCTGTGAACGATTTAAAGGCACGGCTGAATTTGATTCTAGGCCCTATCGCAAATGAGATCCCCGTCATGACGTTCCACTCATTTTCTGGCAAAGTGGTGGGCTCAAGATACTCCGATTGGCATATTTTGGACGACGAAGACCTCCAAAATCTTCTCAAAATTATAGAGCACAGTCCTGGTGGGTCCAAAAGGAAATCTTCCAGGTCTCCGAGAAGTGTTCGTGATATCTCAAAAAACCCTGATAATGCTGCAACCATAGCAGAGATGTTTGGGTCAAAACGAATTTTCACCCACCATGACGTCTTGGAGGAGTGCTCCCAACTGCTAGAAACTCCACCTCCATTTGTGAATCAGTACAAAGCTGTATTTGTTGACGAGTTCCAGGACATATACCCAGCAGTGATGAATGTTGTTCTCCAAGCAAGTAAGGGTCGTCATCTGACGATAGCAGGTGACGAGGACCAGCTCATCTACCGTTTTCTGGGTGCTTCCTTTGAAGAAAACTGGAGCAAGCTTATGAAACAGTATGAGAACTCCAAAGTTGTGCACCTGAACCAGTCATTCAGATCAACTCCTGAAGTGTTGCATTTTGCTTCCGACATATTAAATGTCAATTCTGAGCAGCAGCATGTGAGTGTGAAAGATCCCAGCGGTCTGCCACCTATCAGAGTTTCGTTTGATTCGCAGCAAGAGGAGCACGAGTTTATCTACAATGAGGTGTGTCGATTAGTCGAGATGTCAGACGGAGCCATCAAACCGTCGGATGTGGCTATTCTCAGCTATACAAACAAGGAGGTGGACTCAGTACATGAATATTTTCGATCAAAGGGCAGATACGGTCTTTGTCGTCTCAACAACAGCCCTAGATGGCTCCAAAGCCCGCTTTCGTTTCTGATGCAATATGTGCGCGTTTTGGTGGACCCGAGCCTCAACTTCCCCCTAATTTGCTCTCTTTCCACCATTCCTCATGTGGGAGATGTAACTCTGCGCAAACTTTCATTTCTCGCTGCGCAAAATGATTTACCGGTGATAGAGTATCTAACAGAGTCTGCTTACGAAAAACCCAAGCTAATCGGCAAATTACCCGAATACGCCAAGTACATTGTCGAAACTCGATCCAAACTTGACCAGAATGATCCCAACGATATTATGCAGACTGTGGTCCATATGGCTTGCAAACTGAAATTGCCAGAAGCTCTCAAGATCGACAAGTGCACAGATAATACAATTACCGAATACAAAATGCATTTGAATACCATCTATCAGACTTTGCTGCAAGCTAGCTCCCAAAAGCCCAAAGATCACACAGCACTATCATATTTTATGGATAATTACAACAGCGACCAGTTACTGACGAGTAATAGCATCAGAACGTACAACGACAACGAGATCAATTTCTCCACCATCCACACAGCCAAAGGTTTGGAATTTCCAATTGTGTTTATTCTATCAGGCAACAACTATGGCATAAATCAAGACCACCGTCGCGTCTTGTACGTGGGAATGACCCGGGCTTCTTCACTGTTGTATTTTAATAAGCTAAGAAATCATTTTGTCGACGGACTGGATTATTCGAAAACGCCCAAATTTACCAGCAAACCGCCTAACTGGAGCCAGGATTCCATATCAAGACTTCTAAAAGATATCGGTAGGAGGCCATTGCACCGGGTACATACCTTGGCATCCAGAATTGCGCGAGCAACCATATAAATCATCTATTTTTTAGTCGTTTGATGTGTTAGTATGTGTTTTATCTTGGCTTCGAAGGGCCCCTTTCGTAGGAACTCAATGTCAACATCTTCAATAGGCTCGGCAAGCTTGTGAAGCAGCGGATACTTTTCCGTGACTGCCTGGCGTAGGACCAACACCTCTATTGGTTTATCGAGACCCAAAGCTTTTTGCAGCTTCAAGTTTGTGCCTTTCGGCAGCTGAATAAGCTTCACATTCGCATGCCGACTAAGAACAGGAAAATGCTGAAAAAGAAGCGGCGTTGACAGGTCAAGTTTGCAAACAAACAGGTATTTTAGATTGGTTCCCTTGTCTATCTGAAATTTATTCGACTGGATGTGTTTTGCCTGGGTCTCTAGAGCTTTCATGCAACTGTTGAAACCATAGACGACGTTTTCACTATTGGAAGGTTTCTGAATGCCCATAGACTGTTTTTCAGAAGACGACAATCTGTTGTAAGCACCTACTTCTTCCAGAATAGAGCAAATTAAATCCACCAAGTCATTTTGCAACTCGGGACTAACTTTGGGCCATAGATTGCGAACAGTATACGGATTGGAGAGAACAGCCTTGAAGACTTGTCTTTTCTTGGTTTCTACCTGTTTCAACGAATGAGAGACAGGCTTCGATGGTTTGACCACCTTGCCTTGGTTATTCATATAGAAGATATTTTTTTTACATATAAAAACAGATCATCTTTGCACCACCAGTCTTTAGTAGTCTCGTTTATGAGTTGGTGGGGGTCCGGGTGGTGGTGCGTAATTCGCAGGTGGACTTGTACTAGAGGAGTGCGAAGTATAAGCGGGATAAGATCCAGTATTATCGGGACGAGAATGGGCCTGTTGAGGGGAACTTATTGACGGGGAAGGTTGCGATTGTGTTGCTCCAGGAGTTCCTGTATTTTGCGCAGTCTGTTGTCCACTTCCTTGGTAGTTAAAGGGGTTGACATTACCGGAATTTGGAATATCGGTCTTGGAATAAGGCACAAAATTGCCATTGTTATCGTAATATCCAATGTCCTGGTTTGGGTTAGGCTGTTCTGTATAAGTTGGCAATGGAACGTTATTACCATCCTGATTCTGGTGTTGAGCCTGGTAGTAGTTGGGAGGCGCAAGATACGATGAAATTATCGGAGTTCTTCCTCTCTTTATTCTCCGGACATTGAACAAACAGGTGAAAATCAAGAAGATAATAATGACTGCGGCAAGGAAGGCAAAAAATGCATATCTTGAACTGTTATTATTGTAGCCCCAGTATCTTTTAGCCAATTCTAGAGACTCAGATTGTAGCATGCTTTATGTAACTAATTAAAGAGGACAAATCTTGCTTTATATATAATTATGCATATAATTTTTGCTCCTTTCCGCGACGCCGTCGGGACGATCATGATATCACCAGAATATAATGAGAGCCAAGATTCACAATTTCATCTTTGCTGGTAGCAATGCGTGGGTTCCGGAGGCGGCAAAATAGCCGGCGACATGGTATACGCCGGTAGTTGCTCATCTGGAAGCTGGATTTCGTCGTACTCCTTCAAAGTATGAGGATCAACCAGCTGCGCCACACTTGCCTGACGCACCTTTCCTGTATGATCAAGATAGCAGCTTAGTGCTTTTAGCTCCTGAACGGAGTACGAGGGTTTTATGCCTGGATAGACGTAGGGGTTATCGGAGAGTTGCGTCTCTTGGTATGAGGGAGGAGTATTCTCTCTATTTGAACCCGATGGGCCTATCCTCCAGGGCCCAGGGAAAAGAGGTAGCACCAGCCGGGTATAGACTTGCACACCCCAGAACACAGCCAAGGTTAATACTAGGGCCACAGTAAAACAACAAACCGTAGCTACAGCAATAACTCTTCCATTCGGGGAGGTACCTGACGGTCTTTCTGCAACCATTGTGGTCCGCATGGGCCTGCTTCGTCTTTTATACACCACACTAGAACAGACAACCTGGGCCCCGGCACAGCCCAGAATTTCGAGCCCATATCCCGCACACCCATACACCAGATCCGTCAAAAGGGATTTTTTGGATCCCAAAACATCCTTCTTTAGCGACGACAATGGATACCAGAGTAATCACCATATCTCCTGAGGCAACCTCAATGTATGTGACCGTCAATTAGCATTCTAACAGTTAGTTTTCAGATGAAAGAAAGGCTGGCCGCCATTCTTTCGCTAATTGAAAATGGCTTTCGCAACGGAGAGTCTATCTGTCTTGTTCTCAAGAAACAAAAGGAATGTTTTAAACGAAAGCTCAGCTCCGAAAAAGTAGTGTTTAGAATGTCAACAAGCACAACTGAGATCATGTTTCCGTCGTTGGATCCTGAAATCAACTTCAAATTCGTGTGTTACCTAAAGGTACTCCGCTTATTGTTTGACCAGATTTCTCTGGAGCCTGGTTCTTTTGTATCCAAACGACAGATTTACTACAGAGACGTGACTCTTTTCAAGAAACAGGCAGTCATAAACAACTGTATCGATGATTTGGCCAGTTCTTTTGGTGTTTCCATGGAGACTTTGGGGGTGGTTGCAGCTCAAAAGGGCCTCATTTTCGGTGATCTACGCTATTACTACAAAGGCAAATTGGTCAGCATTAACAAGGAGGAGGGTGCAATTTTAATCCCCGTCATATCACTCGAGTCCCAGCACAGCGATTTCCAGTTTGTGTCACAGTGTCCAGACGAAATCGTAATAGTGGAAAAAGAATCTGTCTTCTCCAAATTGTGCGAGATGCATAAACAGTCCAAAAAAATTCTTATCACAGCGAAAGGGTTCCCAGATAGACTCACCAAGAGGTTTTTGTACCATCTGACCCAGCACTTTTCGTCAACTAGAGTCGTAGCCCTAGTTGACAGTGATGTTTACGGGTTGATGATTTTCAAAGAGTACAAGTACACAGCCGCTATCAATATCAGCGAAGCAGCCCTGAAGCCTATAAAAGAGGAGCAAGATGTCACCATCAAGTCAGAAACTCCGCAAGAGATCCGACACGAGAAGGACGTAGGATCTGTCCAATCTAAGCGGTTTGTTCCACCATGTCAGCGATTACAATATGAGGGCACGTTTCTTTTTGATAAGAAGAATAATCTAGGGCATCTTGACATTACATGCAGAGACTTCAACAGCATGCGTTCTTTGTTAAAAAACATGGCCAAAATGCGAGAAGAATCACCAGATCAGGAGTTGGACAAAGTGGTGAGAGAAATTCAAGTTGGCATGTTTTTCTTCAAGAAGCGAGAAATGGATTAAGTGGGTTAAGGTGTGCTTCGGAGTTCTGAGGCCAGAAAAAAAACGGTCGTCTATGAGCCGCGCAGGAATTTAGTATTTCCTGACCAACTCCGCTCGAAATCCCTGTATACTTTACTCCTCACTTCCAAAAAAGAAAAAAAGAACAATCTGTCGGTATATTTGGGTTGCATACGGAGGGGTGAGGAGTATTAAAGCGAGGCAAAGTCGTCAGAACACAAAAAAACAAACCTCATCATGATGAGTGGTTCAAGGACAGGGATTAGTTCAACAAGAACCCAATCCACGACCTCGATCGCAACCATACATACAGCGGCCACAACTCCGGATTTCTCTCCGAGCTTGGTAGAACTTGAGGTCGGGAATCTGCTACATGCGAACCTTTTGTCTCTGGATAATCGAGAAGTCGAGGATGAGGACGTGAACTCTGCTACAACAGAACTTGCTACCGAAATGATTTGCCCACAGCGCGAAAAGTGGGTCATTTGTCTCGTGGGGCTTCCTGCGAGCGGGAAATCAACAGTGGCCAAACAACTTGAGTTATACGTCAACAACACTAGACACGCCAATTTGAGGTTCAAAATTTTCAATGCTGGTAATGTCAGAAGAAGATATGAGCAAGAGCTTACGCACAAATTTGATTTCGATTTCACTAAGAGCGACACCAAACGTTTAAGGGAGCTGTACGCTTTTGAAGCGTTGACGGAGTTGACGAACAGTCTAGTCAGAGATGAAGTGGATGTCGGTGTGTTTGATGCCACCAATACAACAATGGAAAGACGCAAGAAGATAGTGGAGACTGTCGAAGAGGTTGCATCAAATGCAAACATGGAGATTAAGATCGCTATTTTAGAGGTTCAGTGCGCTAATCTTTCACTAAGAAGATACAACATCGAAAGAAAGTCGACAAACAAGGATTACTATGGCATGCCACGCGAGGAGGCCATAGCGGATTTCATCAGCCGAGTTGAAAAGTATGAAAGATTTTACGAAATGGTATCACTAGATGAAATTAACCAACTGAATGTCCAATACTTCAGTATGACAAACGTTGGCGAATCATTTAGTTTTAATTGCGAGGAACAAACAACAGGGAAAAGGGAGGAGCGCTTTAAAAGCCTGCTTTTGCAGGGGATTTATGATTTTTTGCTTCATTACAGGTCGATATTCGGACAAAAATACCTTGCAGAGGTTGAGCAGTTTTATAAAGATGGGTACATGCCCATCAAAAAAGTCTCAATCTTGAGTGATAGTACTGTAAATAAAATATGATTGAAATTATTACTTATTTGAAATTCCAGGAATACTTGGTAGTGAGTTGACTCCTTGAAGTCCCGGGAGACCTGGAAGCCCAGGAACACCAGACATACCTGACAGACCCGGCAAACCAGGAACACCAGTAGGAACCGGAGCAGGCATAGGTCTTTGGTCCTGTTCTCTTCCGTTTTGGTCCATCGAAAATGGCTGTTTTTCTGCCCACGATTCTCCAGTGTAGGCATTGTCTTTGAATCCCAAAGGATCATTCGGTCTGGAACGACACCAGAATCTCATCGATTTGTCGGCTCCTGCCGTACACAACACGTGTCCCAGAGGGTGATATTCTAGGTCATGTATGGCTTTATCATGGGCATATGGAATTCTATGAAGCGGAGAAGTTGTAGATGCTGCTTGTTTCTCTTTGTTGAACACCATGTCTTGGTTCAGTTCTTTAGCGAGGTCGTAGGTGGACAACGAACCATCATAACCTCCAATAGTGAGAGTCGAGGAGTGAACCGGATGCCAAGTTATGGAGGTGAGGTCCACGTCATCAGTTGACTTAATGACATTGATTGTCTTCATGAGTCTGATGTCGAAAATTCTTGTAGAGTGGTCTCTGGAACAAGCGGCCAGCAGTCTCTGGTTACCTTTGGGCTGGAAACGGACCTTTGTAACTGTGTGTTTGAAGTCGTGGATCGTCGAAATACATTTGCCGTCTCTTGGGTCCCAAAACTTGACGAGGTTATCTTTGGAACCACTGACAATGAGTCCCAGATTCGAATGCCAGTCGCATGCTTTCACATCCCAATGATGGCCCTTCAGGGTCCGCTCTTCCGTTGCCGTGCTGAAGTTCCAGATCTTCATTGTGAGGTCATCTGAGCAAGTCACGAACTTCGAGTCGTTAGGAGAGAAAACTACGTCCTGGATTGCGTTGTCATGGGCCTTCGGAAGGATGTTGACATTGTTGAAGTTGGGCTGCCAGAATTTGACACATCCTATTTGATCAGCACTTAGCAGCCAGTCACCGTTATGACTGTACTGTAGTGCGAAAATCGGGGAGTCATGAGCTTGCATAATGGATTCAAAATTAAACGTCAGACCGTTCCAGATCGTGAACTCTCCAGAGTGCGAGGAAACCAGAACTCTGCGCGCGTCTGGAGTCCATTTAAGGGCATGGATAGCATGCTTGGATTTATTGGTGGAAACATGCACGAACTTGGTGGCCAAATCCACCACTTGGGGTTGTTCTTGGTGCGGAGGCAGGAGCTGAGACAAGTACGACATTTCTGGTCGAATTTTTCCCAATGGCTGGCGCCCCCGACGGTTCAGGACATTTTTCTGCACCATGTACCGTTGCATCGGTGTGAAGTAATCCACAGTACGTCGATGCTGTAATTTCTTCTCGGTCTCGTCATCTTTTCTCTGGAACATGTTCAATTATCTTGCAGTATTTTAATTCCTTGTCTACAATATTTTTCGTCACTTCGTGGTGTAGAGGTGCCCAAGCAATTTCACTAATCTATTCAACTGCTTTATTTAGGTACAATCAAGGTTGAAGTTTAACCAGGAATTTCGTGAGACTGATGGAAATACAAAACCACAAATTGCTGTGAAAAGTGCCCTACACGTCCGATACACCAAGTAGTTCAAATGTCAGATTCCTTGCGCGGCCCTACCCAGTCCCTTAACTCTCTCGAGCCGCTCCTCGTGGACTCGTCAAGACCTCAACGACCTTCCAGGGGAAGCTTTGGAACGTCCTACGACGCGAATAGTACACAGAGTATGCATCAGTACTCCTTCTCATACGTGAAAATTGTTTTTGTTGTCATCTTGTTTACTACATCCCTGGTCGCGTTTGTGACCCAGACGGAAACAACAGCCTATCTTTACAACGAGTTAGAATTTAGTGAGCCGATATTGCTGCTGCTCATTACACACGGCTCCTGGTGGATGCTGTGGCCAATTCAATTTACCAGTATAGCCGCTTACAAGACCTTTAGACGTTACATGCGTCACCTACACGGTTACCAGGAACCGCACGGAAAACCCTGGAAAGGATTTAGAAGAGCATTCACAAGCTCTGTTAAAACACAGCATAAGAACATATTCCACAGCGCTGAGCTGACTGTTAGAAGCCAAAACAAAAATTACGAGAAGGAGTTTGGATCTCGCGGATTTAAACACTTTTCACAGTTCTTCAAGAGCAAGGCCATCAGATACATTTTCCTCGCAACACTGACACTTTCCGTAATTCTGAACGCGGCAGGAATCACTTGGTATGTGTCAATGGGTATGTCGACGGGTTCTGATGTGACCGCAATTTACAACTGTAGTGCGTTTACTGCCTACATGTTTGCAATTCCTATTTTGGGCGAGAGGTTTTCTCTTGTGAAATTGGGCTCGGTGGTGCTGGCCATTGCTGGGGTCATGGTGGTGGCGTACTCCGGGAAAGACCAAAATTCGGGTGACTATCCGTACAGATTGCAAGGAGATATCATCATTTTGATTGGGGCTATCCTCTATGGTCTCTATGAGGTGCTGTACAAAAAAACATGCTGCCCGCCATCCCACGAGGTCAGCGCCAGAAGACAGGCCACATTTTCGAACTTCACCATGTGTGTCATTGGAATTAACACCATCATTGTGGTCATCTTACCAATGATTGTTATACAACTGCTCGGTATCCACCGGTTCAAGATCCCAACCCAGCCAAAACAATGGCTCTTCATCGTGTACTCAACATTCTCGAACTTGGTTTTTAGCGTTTCTTTCTTGGCACTGATGGCGCTCACATCGCCTGTTTTTTCGTCCGTGGCATCGCTGGTGACCATCCTGATTGTTGGAATCGTGGATTGGATGCTTTGGGGGATCCAGATCAGTGTGCCCCAAATGCTGGGATACTTGCTTGTTATGGCCGGATTTGGACTGCTGACTTATGCGTCCTGGAGTGAAATCAGTGAAGAGGACACCGCGGACGAGCTCATCGACACAGATACTGAATCTGTGATCAGCACTTCCTAGCGCTTACATAATCAGGTAAAAAACGTTTCTGCAATTTATTTTTTTGGTTTAACGAACAAAAATCCTACATTAATATGACTGATTTAGTTGAGAGCACTGAGAATCTCAAGATCGATTCTGCAGAGCAGAAGATTACTCCATGGGAGGTGGAAGGTGCTATTGTGGATGGACAGGCCGTTGGTATTGACTATGAAAAACTCATCAAGCAGTTCGGTACCAGACCTATCACTGAAGAGACTCTTGAAAGATTCAAGAACGTCACTGGACACGAACCGCACCACTACCTGAAGAAAGGTCTTTTTTTCTCAGAGAGAGATTTCAGCAAGATCTTGGATCTGTACGAGCATGGTGAGCAGTTTTTCTTGTACACTGGTCGTGGACCATCGTCCGATTCGATGCATCTGGGCCACATGATTCCCTTCACCTTCACTAAATGGTTGCAAGATGTTTTTGACGTTCCGCTTGTTATTGAGCTTACAGATGACGAGAAATTCCTGTTCAAGCAGAAATTGACCATCGAGGACGTCAAGAAGTTCGCCAAAGACAACGCCAAAGACATCATTTCTGTTGGATTCAAGCCAGAAAACACCTTTATTTTTTCTGACCTGGAGTACATGAACTCTGCTTTCTACGAGACAGTCGTTCGTGTTTCTAGACAAATAACGACATCTACTGCCAAAGCTGTTTTTGGATTTCAAGACTCCGACTGTATTGGAAAGTTACACTTCGCTTCAGTTCAAATTGCTACAGCTTTCCCTTCATCTTTCCCTGATGTTCTTGGTCTTCCTTCAAAAACTCCATGTCTAATTCCTTGTGCTATCGATCAAGATCCTTATTTCAGAGTTTGTAGAGATGTGGCTGAGAAACTCAAATTTAGCAAACCATCTCTGATCCACTCTCGGTTTTTCCCTGCCCTACAAGGCCCTACAACTAAGATGAGTGCTTCAGACGAAAACAGTGCTATTTTCATGACCGACACTCCTAAGCAGATCCAAAAGAAGGTCAACAAGTATGCTTTCAGTGGAGGAAAAGTCAGTGTTGAGGAGCATAGAAAATATGGTGGTGATCCAGATATTGATGTGGCATTCCAGTACCTCTCCTATTTTGAAGAAGATGAAGAGGTCACTCGTAAGATCGCTGAACAATACCGTTCTGGTGAACTTTTATCGGGTGAGATGAAGAAGCTTTGTATAGACAAGTTGCAGCAATTCGTTAAGGAGTTCCAAGAAAGACGTGCGGCTGTCTCTCAGGATGTTCTTGACTCTTTCATGAAGCCTCACAAGTTGGTTTTCGGAACCAAGGAGAGACTAGTTCCTGCTAAAGAAAGACAGAAGAAGAAATAATGATATATACATGTCCTATAATTTCTGCACAAATTCAATCGACCCATCTAAGTTCTGTTTGAATTGAGCAAACGAGTAGCTCAAAGCGTTTTCACTGATTTCAAAGTGAGAACCACTAGATGATTTCAAAAAGGCCTTGACCTTTTTTCTCATATCATCCAACTGTTTTCTGGCCAGAGATTTGTATTCTCTGCTTTCATTTCTGAGACTCGTCACAGTTGATCCTAAAAGAGTGCTGATCTTCTTGTTCTTCAGGTATGCCATTTGTTTGTAAGTGTCCACCACTGTCGTGTGGTAGAAGTTGAAGTCGGACATCAGCTTCGAGTCTGGTTTTGGGGGCAAAGACAAGGCTTTTTCACCAGTCAGGTGCTCCACAAAGACCGAAAGACTCCATTTTTCGATTTCCGAAAGTTTTGTAGATGAATAAAGGTCCAAAAATTCAGATTTTCTTTCCTCTGTTCTTTTTGATTGTGGGTCATAGATCAAAAGCTCCCGAAGAACCATCAATCTTAAATGTGACATGGAATGGTAGCTGACCAGCTTTTCGTCAATAGAGTCAATCTTTTCATGTATTCCACAGTCCCAAAAGGTCTTGAAGTCTCTGTTGTCGGTCAACGTAGTCAGGTGCAGTCCATGGAAAACGGAAACCTGTTCTTCAATTCTCTTTTGCTCATCCTTGAGCCTGAACGCTTTTATGAGGTCCACAGCGGTCTTGTACTTAGTATACGAATCATTGAGCCTGGAGTAAAATTCAAGGAATCCTTGCATCTTATTCATAGACAACTTCTGGAAACCGCTGATAATCATGTGAGGAACTTCACGAGAAACATTTTGAGTATAGAATTTGGATACATCGATCAGTGGGCCGGCTTCTATGCATCTGTTCGTGCTGACCATATAGGAAAGTGTGTCGTGCTGAACAAACTTGATTTTCAAGGACTCGTACATCTTATCAGCAGCCGGTTGTAAATTGGCTCTCATGTATAGTCTAATAAGCCAGAGTTTTAGATGAAACTCATACTTGTTTTGGCTTAGAGCATCCTCAAAAATGACAATCAGCGAGTACAAAATGTCAGGCGTGAGCTCCAGCTTTTCCAGAATAGCTTCAGCTGCCAAAATCAGTAGCTCATAGCCAGGGAAATAGTCAAACTGTTCAAGTTTGTTCAGATGGAATTTGGTTTTGTTGTAGAGCTCGCAGCAGTCTCTGATAAACTCTTCATCACGTGCTTTAAGACCTCTAAACTTCATGCAGTTGATCATGACAATCAGTTCCTTGATGCTTGGTTTTTGAACAAGACTCAGTTCCTCGAATTTGCTGTCAAGAATATCCCCAAGATGCTGCGATGTAGAAGCAAAGCCTTTTAGGTCAGTAAAACAGCACAGTTTAGAAGCGTACAGCTGTATGTACTCTTCAATTGCATCCGGTAATTCCAGCTCAATAGCAGCCAGCTTCGTATTCCGCGAAACGCACGTTGTGACCAGCTTCTTACACTCCTCCAGGTGGCCTGTAGACTTTCCGGCTTTGATTATCAGTTTCCATGTATCCCAATCATCCTCTTTCAGATCAATTAGATACTTCTTGCACACTGAATAAAGTTCTTCTTGCCTATCGAGTCTGTCGAGGGTTTCCAAATATATGAGTTTCAGTTCCAGGTCGTTCTCCTTGGTCAGAAACTGCTCCATGCATTTCACACTCTCGTCATCTCTACCTGCAAGCTGCAAAAGTCTAACATAAACGTAAATTTGCTGTGCAGTCGAGAGCCCAACTTGTTCCATCATTCGTATTCCAAGCTGTGGATACAGCTTCTGCATTGGAGGGCTAAGGGTCTCGAGTCGACAAACCAGCATCAGACAAGTGGCTGCCCAAAATCTATACATTTGCACATCAACAGTCTGCTTGGCAGTGGCAACAGCCTTTGTAAGAAGCATGGAGGCTTTTTGCATCCCCAGAACGTCGCCTCGAGAAACAGCGAAAATGAAATATTCATACACCAGATCAATGGACGGGTATTTCTTGCACACTTTGTCAAACACATCCACCTCCACCTCACATGTATCAAACACCTGTGCAAGGAGTTTCAGGGTATCTGGATGGCTGGGTAATTTATCCAGAAGCTTTGAAGCTTTGTCCTCTGCTTCCTGTCTTTGTCCGGACAGTGCCAACACCTGGGCCTCTAAAGCATAGTAATACGAGCTATTGGGATACTGCTTGATTTTCTTAGCCACTAAAGTCAGAGCGTTCCTATAGTTTCCGAACCTCACGGCATCCTCTATGCTCGAATCTTTGTACATGGATAATTTAACAAATAATTTTTTTACTATTGACCTAATTTTGAGAGCCACGGTAGATGTGGAAAGGAGAAGCCTGGTTGTTTCCGAAAACAAGAGTCTCAGCAATGACAGTGTTCTCCTTTCTAGTAGCAGTAAACACAATCAGCTCAGCAATGTCATCGGCATACAAAGGCTCGGTGTCCTTGTAAACAGCAGCAGCTTTGCTCTTATCACCCTTGAATCTAACCAGAGAGAACTCATCGGTGGCAACATTACCAGGCTCAATCTCAATGACTCTGATTTTGGTGCTAATCAATTCCTTTCTAAGAGCACCGCTGAAGAAGTTGAGAGCAGATTTGGTAGCACAGTAGATGCTTCCACCAGGGTATGGCTCTCTACCAGCAACAGATCCCAATTGGATAATGTCACCCTTGTTACGCTTCTTCATCTGCTGAACAACCAACTGAGTAAGCTCAATCATTCCCAAAACATTGGTCTCGAACATTTCTCTAACATCGGCGGAGTCGACAGAACCAACAGGGTCCAATCCCAAAGCCTTACCAGCATTGTTGACCAGAACATCGATTTCGGAAAACTCTTCCGGCAGACTCTTCAAAAATGGAGAGATCTGGTCAGTCTTGGAAACGTCCAAAGATCCAATAAAAACCTTGATGGATGGGTAGGTTTTTTCAAGATCAGCTTTCAAAGCCTTGAGTTTATCTTCTCTACGAGCAGTCAAAATCAGCTTGATATTTCCTGCACCGGCCTCTGCAAAGTGCTTTGCAGTGCTGTATCCAATACCTGTGGAGGCACCGGTGATCAAGATGTTTTTGCCAGCTAGTCTTTCAGCAATTTTACCAAACATTGTGAGAAGAAGTAATGTCCACGAAAGAAATTCAGCTTATCGAGATTCGTTGATTGACTAACACGAACGGCGCTCGCTTTCCTTCTGGTGTAGAGGTGCAAAATTTCTTCTCCTCCAAGAAAAGCCAAGGTAGACTAGCACCCCTGGACCCCGGCGCGAAACCGAGTAAGCCCAAATCTGATATCGCCAATTTAGATCATAATAGTGTAGCCAGATAAGGTGGCGTGATCCGAAAGTTGGTATCGCTCGTTGATAAACTGTGTCCATTCGGCGCACCGACCACTGTTAGCCGGCACGACTGATTAAACCACCCGACCCACTGGAAAACAGCGGACAATAGTAACAATAGCTTCCTTGTTTTTGTTCTGTGTCTCCTTTGTTCACAAACTCTAACCTCTTTTGCTTGCGCTGTGCTTTGGATTGTGATTAGCAAGGTCCATTACGTCAGCAACGGAACTCTCCGAAAACCGGTAGGACGATAATAGCTTTTACTTATTGTTGCGGTTTCAGTTGCTTTCCGTATAAATACCGCACACTTTATCTGAATCAGATCAAGAATACCATGGCCGTCCTTCAATCATCCATCTACGGAAAAGACAACGTTAAATTCCTCAAAGTCAAGAAAGATCCTTCCAACCCGAAGGTTCACGAGGTTATGGAAGCAACCGTGAAGGTTCTTCTTGTTGGAGACTTTGACATTTCCTACACCAAAGGGGACAACTCTCCGATCGTTCCTACTGACACCGTTAAGAACACCATTTTGGTCGAGGCCAAGAAATTTGACGTCTTCCCTATCGAGGCCTTTGTCGCACACTTGGGTATTCACTTTTTAAAAAAATACTCCCACGTGAGTGGTGTTGATATCCAAATGTTCCAGCACAGATGGACCAAATACCCTGTCAAGGGCAAGTTGCACGACCACTCCTTCCTTAAGGATGGAGAGGAGCTTAGAACTGCGTCGCTTAAGTGCAAACGCTCCGGGGAGTTTGTCCTGAAGTCGGGAATCAAGGATCTCACTGTGCTTAAATCTACTGGATCCATGTTCTACGGCTACCACCAATGTGACTACACCACCTTGAAGCCAACAACCGACAGAATTTTGTCCACCGATGTGGACTCTGTTTGGGAATGGGATTCTGAGAAGTTGGGTTCCTTGCAAAACGTGATCACTCAAGCAAGAGCAGGTCTCTTTGATTCCGCATACAAGTCTGCCAGGGATACAACCTTGGAGCTTTTTGCTTTGGAACAATCGGCTTCTGTGCAAGCAACCATGTACAACATGTGCGAGAAAATCCTCAAACTCGTTCCTTTGGTTAGAAATGTCTCCTACAGTCTACCAAACAAGCACTACTTCCTCATCGACTTCAGCTGGAAGGGTCTGGACAACGACAACGAGTTGTTCTATCCTTCACCTCATCCTAACGGTCTGATCAAGTGTACTGTTGGTAGAGAAAAGAAGGCCAAATTCTAAGCTTTTTTTTGCATTTTTGGTACTGAGCGTACATAAGTTTAATACAGTTTTTGACATACTTAATTGTAAATCATGTGCTAGAACAAAAAACCTGGGCCAAATAATATTTATAAAAAAATTGGAATTTGACAATGTTTGTATTCCGTTCGGGATTAGGCTCCGGATGGAGAGGATTCAGCAGAATGGGACTGCGTTCGCTGAGATTCAATTCCACCAATGCACAGGGACCAAAGAAACCTAAGGGAATAAGGCTCCTGATGCAGGAATACGGATATTCCGCTTTGGGAGTGTATTTTGCCCTGAGTTGTATAGACCTCCCACTTACATTTGTGTTGGTTCATTCTGCAGGAGAAGATACCATTAGAGAGTATCAAGATCAATTTCTGAGATGGATTGGGTGGAGAAAAGGCGAGAAGACATCATCCGAGGGGAATTCCGAGTCGGAAGAAAAGTACTCGACCCTGTGGACAGAATTTGCTGTTGCGTACGCAATTCATAAATCCTTGATTTTCATACGCCTGCCAATCACTGCGGCAATCACCCCCGCTGTAGTCTCGAAGCTACGAAAATTGGGCTTCAACGTGGGAAAGCTAACCAGCGCAGCTAGACAGAGCGTGGGCGAACAGGGAATCAGAAAAACCTTGACCTCGGACGGAGTCAAGAATCTGGCCAAAAACATAAACCACGACCCGGCTGCTCTCAGTTCCAAGTTTGGCAAGTCTGCCTCTAAGGGTCAAAGATGGTTTTTCTAATTGTACATACATTATAAAGGACGAGAAATATGATCAACGGAATTTGGAGTAATATGCCTCTTCGGCAAAACGCTTAGCAACCAAATCGAGGACCTGCTGCGAATAAACACTCTCGAGAGCTTCTCCACCTAGCAGAACACGCTCCTCATGGATCTTTTGCTCTTCTTTAGTCATTATGACCACATTTTGTAAAGAGAGAGGCTCGTCTTTTCTCCATCTGGAAAGTGCCAGACGGGTGGAATATCCGCTGATCGGAGACTTTCCTCTGAAAACCTCCTCCAAGATATAATTCACGTCACTCATCGCAATCTGGACTTTTTGATCTTTGTGGCCAAGTCTGGCCTGCTGTCCAGCCAAGCTTTGCAATATTCCGTCGTAAACTTTATATCTATTTTTGCCCTCAATTGGCTCAACGGGATAGCCAGAAACGGTAGTGACGATATATGTGGCGATGGTGAGACCAAACATCGCTGGCATGGTGCCCAAAACCGGAAGAATTCTGACCCTGAAATTTTGCAACGCACTCAGCTCGTCCACTGGTCCTTTTTCAAATTCTTCATCCGGAAGTGGAAGCAGGCTAGCTTTCCGAGGATCAGGTTTCTCACTCGAGAAAACACATGGAATTCCTTGAATAATGCCCCTTTTCTTGAGTCTGCGTCTAACAGACCGAGCTAATGGGTCCTCATCAGAGGCAGAAATGTCTGCGATGTTGACTCTGGTCGAATCACTCTTACAAGCTGCACCCATGGATGAAATCACAGGAACTCCTTTTTCGTGGCAAAATGCAAGCAGATCGACCTTAGTGTCTATATTGTCGATACAATCCACGATGTATGTTGGATTGCCGTCCATCAGTAGCGATTCTGCATCTTTCAGAGTGAACAACGTATTAATGGCCTCGATCTCACACCACGGCGCAATCTGAAGCAGGTGTTTGCGCAAACAGTCCACTTTAGGTGTTCCGACATCTTTACCAACGGCGACTGCATGTCTGTTCAGTGATGATAGGGTCACTTGATCAAAGTCGATGATTCTGATTTTGGACACTCCAGATCTAACCAAGGAAGTGACACAATTGGAACCAACTCCACCAGCACCAACAACAACGACAAACTGATCTCTCACTTTTTGCACACCATCTTCCCCAAGGAAAACGTAGTTTCTGGCCAACTGCTCTCTGACCAGCTCCTCAGAATAGTCAGTAATCGTATCCTTGATTTCGGTTGAGGGAATATTAACATTAACCTTCTTAGGAGCATCAAAGTAAAAATGGTAGAGTTCAACCAAAACAGCAGCAGTAACAGCGCTTGTGGCTGTCCAAAGAGCCAAGTTACCACGACCCATACTTAGATGAAAAAAATGAAAAAATCCTGAATTTTTGGGTATCGCATCCAGGCAGTGCATTTAGTGAGCAACTTCGAGTTCTGAGGACCTGAGCTGCTGAGGACACCAAACACGTGCTCTGAGCAACAAGAGCAACCAAATATCCACCCTCGCAGATATACGCTAATCAGCAGATCGTTGGGAACCCAGAATCAGCACGCAAGGCGTGGCACTAACAGTTTGTGTGGCCCATGGGACCTAAATCTTTATTATCTAGTGGGTTTGGCCGAGTGGTTAAGGCGTCACGTTTAGGTCACTAAATACCGTGATATCGAAAGATGCAAGAGTTCGAACCTCTTAGCCCACATTTTTTTTTGTTTAGATTTCTCCTGTGGCAGCAATTGTCCAAAAATAGCACTCGACAATAGAGCATCCAGACTGTGTCGTACAGTCTAATTACCCCGTGTACATGATAAGACTTGCAGTCCTTGATCTATG
This sequence comes from Ogataea thermomethanolica, assembly GCA_030674565.1. Taxonomy (NCBI): domain Eukaryota; kingdom Fungi; phylum Ascomycota; class Pichiomycetes; order Pichiales; family Pichiaceae; genus Ogataea; species Ogataea thermomethanolica. Next base: position 156,914 of record JAKTYW010000009.1, read on the forward strand.
CGATACTGCAATTACTCTATTACTTAGATTCTTAGAAGTCGCCCATTCTATTACTACACCTGTGTATTCAGTAGGGTTTTTACACATCTAGAATTTTTTTAATTGCATTTGTGTGTCAGTCTTTTAACTCTGCCAATTGTTTGCTTATCTAGTGCGAATATTGGTGCGTTATAGCTGTATAACTCTGTTTCACTACCATTAACCACTTCTGCACTTTGATTTTGCATTTTTGATACTTTATTAACTTATTATAATCGGAGGGCAATTCTTCGTTCCATTTAGACATGGGTCCCAATTACAACGCTCCCAGCGGCGAACAACCAGATCAGCCCTTCACTACCATCCAGACAACGGGAAACAAGCCCAAGACCATCCATGTCGCTCATAGACGCTCGCCCAGCGAGTTGACTACTCTTATGTGTAAGTACATTTTTGACAACCTCATTTCGACTAACTCGTCTTTTAGTGGAACAATTCAACTTGCAACGCCAACTTGAAATCGTCCAAGCCCAGCAGCAGCAGATCCTTCAACAACAGCAGCAATTCAGTCAGCAAGCCGGATATGCTCAACCGGGATACAGCTTCCCTAATATGATGCCTCCTCCATCGAACATGCAAAGGCATAACAGAAGATCTTCCGGCAATTCTTCATACGGGGATCAAGAATACTCTAGTGGCGCGAGAGGTCATCGAAGAGCTCAATCATCTGCCGCCCCTGGCGCATATCAGAACTTCAATAAGCAGGACAACAGACAGCAGGGAATGGGTCATAATAGAAGACATTCCCTGGGTGTTTCAGAAGCCAAACGAGCAGCTGCAGAAGCCCAAGCTCAAAGGGCCAGTAGAGCTCCTCCTAAGAACGAGTCTCAACCACCCTCCTTTAAATTTCCTCCGGAAAGTGATGATGATGGATTTCAAACTCAGGGAGGACACCAGAGATCCAAATCAAACGTTTCTCCTCAGAGATCGTTTCAATTTCCTCCAAGGGACAATTCTCAAATGCTAGCACCACCTACTGTAAATTTAGGCCACGAAAGACGTCAATCAGGTAGCTACGGATTCAGAGCTCCACCCTCCGATATCAACGGGAATTGGAGAAAGCAGCAGCAACCACCGGCTCCCCAACATGCTTCTGCAGCCGGTTTTGAGGCTCCGTTCGTCCCAAGTCATCGGGCTAGATCGTCTTATGGCGGCTCTGTGTCATCTTTGGCCCAACTCAACCAATCCCAAAACGGACAAAGAAAGTCACTTTTTGCCCCATACCTTCCTCAAAGTTCTCTTCCTGAACTGATCAATGAAGGACGCCTTGTCACAGGTGTCTTAAGAGTCAACAAGAAAAATAGATCAGATGCGTACGTTTCTACTGACGGCCTTCTGGATGCTGATATCTTTATCTGTGGATCCAAAGATAGAAACAGAGCACTCGAGGGAGACCTTGTTGCTGTCGAGCTACTTGTCGTCGATGAGGTGTGGTCATCCAAGAGAGAAAAGGAAGAAAAGAAAAGAAGAAAAGATAACGTGGTTCCTGTGACTGATACCACTGACGATTTCCACAACGACGCTAGTACCAGTTATTCATCCTCCGGTTCTTCTAGTGCTCCTGTTGACTCTTCAGTTACAACAGACACTCCACCATCAACACAGTCCTCGAATGGGTCTAACAGAGGCGGGGGCTCATTGAATAGAAGAGGATCACTGAAGCAGAGACCGACTCAAAAGAAGAATGATGACGTCGAAGTTGAAGGACAGTCTTTGCTTCTGGTCGAAGAAGAAGAGATCAGTGATGACTGCAAACCTTTGTATGCTGGCCATGTTGTTGCTGTCATAGACAGAATTCCAGGACAACTGTTTTCAGGAACACTCGGACTCCTTAGACCCTCTCAGGCCGCTAAGGAAAAGGATAACAAGGATAAGGATGACCAGAAGCCTGTCGCCAATAAACCAAAAATTGTTTGGTTTAAACCTACTGACAAAAAAGTTCCTTTAATTGCCATTCCTACGGAGCAGGTTCCTAAGGATTTTGTGCAGAATCATGAAAAGTATGCTGATCAGGTGTTCATTACGTCTATCAAGAGATGGCCAATTACATCTTTGCACCCATTTGGTACTCTAGTTTCCCAACTAGGTCCTATGAGCGACCCCGAGGTTGAGATTGACTCAATCCTAAGAGACAATAACTTTTTATGCGATGAATATCCTGATGATGATGACAAGTATCTGGCCGATTTGCCAGACTTTAATTCAGCAGTTGACACGGAAGGTAAGCGTGCTTTTGACGATGAGTATATCATTGCATTCACACAAACTGGTTCGTTCTGTGACCACGCTCTCCATGTGAAAATCATATCTGAAACCAAGATTGAGCTCGGTATCCATATCGTCGATATTTCACATTATATCAAACAAGGTTCTGCTTTGGACAAAAGATCCAAGAAACGGTCTCATTCTGTTTTCCTACCACAAAAAGCAGTCCACCTATTTCCTCCAAAGGTTAATGACCATATCTCATTCAAAGAGGGAAAAACAAGTCCTGCAATATCTGTGGTTTTTGAAATTGATCCAACTACTTTTGACATTGATAATGTGTGGATGGGTGAGTCAGTGGTGACCCCTAACCAAAAGGTGGATTACAGCACAATGGACGACATCATTTCGAAGAGTTCCTCAAACGTTGCAGAAAACAGCAATGCTACCTCGGGTTACATTTCCACCTTATCCTTGATTGCTAGAGGCTTGAGGGGTAGGCGTTTGAACAACCCGGAGCTTGGTTTGGAGCCCACTCTTCCTCTATTGGAGCAGCTTGACGATGAGAGAGTCCAGCTATCTTTGAACATATACGACAGGAGTGCATCTTCTTCTGTCATAGATGAGATTTTTCACAATGTCAATGCTGCTGTGGCACAAAGAATCCACGCCATTTTGGGGGACAGAGCGTTACTGAGAAAATACTCTATCCCAACACTCACTAAATTCGAGAACTATAACAGCAAGGCTGAAAATTTGGGAGTTCAATTGGATACCACTAATGCTGCTTCATTCCAAAACTCACTGTTGAAAATTGAGGATCCTGTGAAAAGATCAGCAATTGAGACCATTCTGATCAAGTCGATGCCTAGAGGAAAATACGTGATTGCAGGAAAAACAGACACTGACAGTTTGAGCCACTACTTGTTCAACTTACCTGTTTACACACATTTCACTGCTCCTTTGAGAAGATATGCAGATATCATAGTTCACAGACAGCTGAAAGCAGTTCTGAACAACGATGTTCAGAACTACAAAGAGTCTTTAGACTCGTTAAAAATGAACAGTGATTACTGCAACTTCAAAAAAGATTGTGCCAAATCAGCACAAGAGCAAGCTATTCATCTTCTTCTGTGTCAGACAATCAACGAAATGAGCTCCGAAACAGGACAAATTTTGACGATGGGTATTGTCATTCAGGTTTATGAGTCGTCTTTTGATGTTCTTCTTCCTGGATTTGGCATTGAGAAACGTGTTCACGGGGACCAATTGCCTTTGGTGAAAGCTGAGTTTGATAAGCCTAGTCGGGTCTTGGAGCTTCATTGGGAACCTGGAGTGGATTCTGCAACCTTTATTCCTGATGATGAGAAGGAGCCACTGTCCTACAGAAGCTCCATCAAGAACAAGTATCGTTCACCTTCTTCCACGGCTGCCAAGAACCAGAAGAACACCACGTCGGATTCTGCAAGCTTGATTTCTGAAGAGCTGGCAAAGAAGCTTGCTGATTTGAATATCCAGCCGCCTCAGTTATCTCTTCCACAGACGAATAGTACAGAAGACCTCACAGCAGCATTGAAAAATCTATCAACTTCTTCTACGGCTACGGACAACCAAGTTTTAGCCCCGTATTTGCAAGAATGCATTACAAAAGTGGAAAACGACAGTTACATCCAGGAAATCAGAGAACTCAAACGGGTGCCTGTTCTGCTGAGATCTGAGGTTGGAATGGCACTGCCATGTTTGACTGTCAGAACACTAAATCCTTTTGCAGGGGTCAAGAGAGACAAGTAATTTATACCTTTATGCAATTCCTTCTTTTCATGAGCTAATTTGAGTACCTCAAAAAATATTCCTCAACTTTACTATTACACACTAACTAGTCATGTCTCGTATGTATAATGTTTCCCAAAAGGCCCTTGGTGGTGTGCGACTTTGAAGGCTTTCTCTGATGGTGTCTTTCGAATTCAACTCTATCGTCCATACAGTAAGAGATATCATATTGATTCTCGAGATCAGTGCTCAAACCATCGTCCAAGCTTCTTTCAATCAAGTATTTAAGCGAGTTGAACCAGATGCTGTGACGCTGTTGCGTTGGACATGTGATCTTAATCGACCTCTCAACGGAATGGACAACAATGCTCTTGTGATAAAGTCCTGGCGGAAGAGGATTATTATCCTCAATGGACTCCACGCGAGTGATAGCCAAGGCGCGTATCTTGTTCTCTGAAGGATCGCCCAAAATAGGATTTGCAGCAGACCAGTACAGAGTGAGACTGTAAGGATGAATCCAGAAATATCTCTCGTGCCGGGTTTCTGAAAACGAGGAGAATGGGCCCAATTTGCGGTAGTATTTGTGTAGATACTCTCCGATGATGGTCTGAGTTATTGCAGAAATCATTTCTTGGTTGGACAGCTTGATGGTTCCAGTTGTGAGGTTACTTGAAATCGTCGGGAGCTTTTCGAGTTTATTCATCGACAACACAGGCGATGTCTGGGTCCGCAACCTATTAACTTCGCAGGATAGAACACTAGGCTCATAAACATCCTGAATGGTTTTATCCATGGCCTCAATCTCCAATTTGTGATCCTTGTACCATGAATGGCTTCTAATGAGTTTGTTATAGTACGTTGAAGGAACAACGACAACGTTGGATTCATTCATAGTTTTGGAAACAGTGGTGGCAATAAACTTCGACTCTGGGATGAGCATTAAACCCTTTGCTTTCGTTATTTGCTTCAGTTCAGAGTCTGATATGCTTCTCTTCGCAACAGGCTCGGATTCTTGGATTAACTTCAACTTGAGCTCGCTCGCTCTTGCTGCCAATTCCTTTGTAGTGATTGTGCGCTGCTTGAGCGATTCAATTTCTGCTAAACTCAAGACTCTCAAACCAAGGGTCGCAGCTTGTTCAGTCAACTCATTTCTGGTTGGAGCTATTTTCTTGTCTGGAGCAGAATCTCCTGAGCTCCTGACAGTGACAGGAACCTTTTGAGAACCAGGTGCAGCTTGTTTCGACATCTGGGCTTGTCTCAGTTGTTTGAGCTTTGCTGTCTCAATGAGTTCTAATCCTCTGCCACGGGCTAGTTTTCTAAGCTCATCGATATTTATACTCGCACAATTCTCCTTTTGCGAAGAAGAAGCAATCGACAACCCAAGTTTTGGAGCCTGGTTCTGAACTTCGCGTTCCTGCGCTTTCTGCACAGAAATATCAGAGAGACGGCTCAACTCCTCTTTTGCGATACAAACCAATCCGCTCTTTGTGATGACAGATTTTGCGACTTCTAGGGATGGCACCGCAGATTCGAGGGTCTGCTTTTCATTCTGCAATTCTTCCACCGTACTTTGCATTTTTGTAACCTCGTCTTCCTTATTTCTCAGTGAACTGGCCTTTTCCTGAAGTTGTTGTTTCGTACGTTCCAGGTCGACAAGAGCCTTTTCCAGCTTGGTCTGTGTCTCTCCAAGCTTCAGATTCAATTCAGGTATTCTCTCATCATTTCTCTGTTTGTCCCTTAAGGAGGTGAGAGTCATATCAAAGTTTGATGCTTGGGATTGTAGATATTCGATAGACCTTGTTTCATCGAGTTTCTTGGTCAGATTTTGAATGCGGTCTTTCAATCCAGCAACTTCAGACTCTAGTTTAGATGCCAGCTCCATCTTAGTTTTCATGTTCTTCTGCTCCTGGGCATTCACAACGACGAAACCAATTTTTGCAGCAGCAGCAGACACAAACTCGGCATCTGGCTTATCTAATTGACTTGAGAGATGCTTGTTCGCAGTTTTTAATTTCGTTAATTGCTCGTTGAACGACTCATTAGAAGTTTTGAGCGTTTTCAGTTGTTCTTTCATTCCCTCATACTCCGTGTTATCTAGAGGTATCAATGAGTGCTTTTGCGCCAGCTTTAAAACTTGTGATTTGGATGGGGAGGCCAGTCTGTTTGCTTCAGCAGCACTGAAGACCGCCAGACCTGCAACCGAAGCGAGCTTCGAAACATAGTCAGCCGAAGGTTTGGTGCTGTTTTGTTTCAGCTCTGTCAAATCATGATATTCTTTTTCGCTGATTGTAAGCAGTCCGTTCTTCTTTACAATTTCCTGACATTCAGTCACAGTCGGCTCGACTCTTTTCTCTTGATATTCTCGTTGACTCAGAATCTTGTATCCAGCCTCTTGCGCCTTTTGAGTTAGGTAAGAAACTGGTGGCGCATCGTATGCAATCACTACTTTAGCTTGCTGGTCAGCCAGAGATCTAAGTTCATTCAGCGAGGTCTTCATGTCTTGAGAACCTGGCGACTTCATTTTGACGACAGCTTCTTCAAACTGAGGTCCAAAAGCTTCTATTGCACCAAGCAGCTCGTTGTAATCATCCTTTTTAACTGCAACCATTCCGGACTTGTCGACTCTTTCCAAAAGCTCCACAGAAGTCAGTGATCTCTTTGAGGAAACCAAAATACTTTCATACGATGATTTTGACAAAACAACTAGTCCCCTATCGGCGCATCTCTTCTTCAAAGACTCGACGGTCTCAGCCGATTCAAGAGCCTTCTGCTTGCGAGGAGAAACATTTAAGCCTCCAGAACCAGACTTGGCAACGAGAAGCTCGTATTCATTGACCGGTAGAGCTTTGTAGCCAATTTTGGTGAGTTTGTTGGTGAGGAACGTGATTGTAGGGCTTTCAACTGTTTGCTGCAGCGACCGCAGCGCAGATGCCGCAATAGTGATAGTCTCATCACCAGCCCCAGAACTTGTGTGTTTCGTAGGACTGGAAAGATCAAATCCACCCTTTTTGATAGGACTGCTGCTTGGGGTATTAAGAGATTTCACAGTAGCATTTTCGGCTGCAGTCAAAAGCACGAGGTTATTCTTGCCAGCAGCTTCTTTGATCCAAGCAACACTTGGAGACTTTAGTGTAGACTCTGCAGTTTCCAGGGACTTCTTTACAGCAAGGAGTTCCGACTTTTGCTCTTCACTTTGCTTTAAAATCATCTCATGTTCAGAAACAGGAAGAAGAACCATACCATGGGCATCGGCATGGGATTTGAGCAATTCAGGAGTAATATTTCTTTGGGATTTGAGTTCAGCCTCAATAGTCTCCAGTTGCTGTTGTTTGTCTTTTAGCAGTTGGTCTTTCTCTTCCAACTGAGATTTGCTTGCTTCGTAGTCCGCAGCAGGTATAGCGACGAGGTTGAGGTCGGCAGCCTTTTGAACAAAATAGTCCTTCGTTGGCTTCTCGATGCTGGCCGTCAGACGTTCGACCTCGTATTCAGTAGACTCTAACTTGTCACATTTGGACTCCATATCCTTGAACTCAAGTAGAGGAACTATCTTCAGCCCCAAATTAAGCAACTTGGATTCATCAATCAACTCGTAACTACTCTCCCTAACAAGAGTTTCGTATTCTCTGGTTGGGATAGGCACCAAGTCATGTTCGCGACACTTCAGTTTCAAGCGCTCGATTGGCGAGTGGCTATTTCCGTCGTTTGGCAAAGCGATTATGTCGAAATTTGTTGAAGCTTCAACCATGGACTCTTCGATGGACTTTTCATGCACATCCGGAACAAGTTTTAAACCGTGCTTGGATGCATAGTCTTCCAGATATTTTATCTGGGAAGTCTCCATTTCATCGTACTCATCAGATAATTCTCCTAGTTCGTCTCCAAGTAGCTGAAGGTTAGAGAAGTCTGCTTCCTTGCTTGCTGAGTCCACCACAGGCAAACTTTTGTCAAATTGGTCCCAGTCGGCAGCCTCAGTAGACTCCTCCTCGTAAGCATGTGACTTATTAATCGAATTATTATCTGTGGCCATCTTTCTTTCCAATTCCTGCTTCTCAGCCTGGACCTTGACCAAATTCATTTTGAGTTTAAAGATCGTCTTTTGGGCCTTTTGGAGACTTCCAGCCAAAAACTCAGGCTCCAAAACATTGCCCAATGCAATCTTGCGGACAGGAGACAAGGAAGGATCCATCAGAGAAGACTCGTCATAGGCGTCGCTCTCCGACTTCTCATCGGCAGCAAGCTTGGGCTCTGAGGAAATTTGTCCCGGATTGGTTACCTGTGTCTGGATCTTTTGAAGGAGCTCGTCGTTCTCGTCGTTGAGGTCGGCATTGCGTTGTTTCAGATCTTTGATCGTGGCGTTCAATTGCGAAACTTGCGAAAGGTTCTGTTTTTCAAGCTCCAGGTTTTTCTCCTGGCACAATTCAAGTTGCAACTGCAATTCATGCAACTCAGAGTCTCTGGAAGACTTGTCCCGACTCTGTTTATCGTAATTCTGCTGCAATTTAACTGAATTCTCTCTTATGGAGCTGATTTCCGTCTCCAATTCCCATATCTTGTCGCTTGCAACTTCCTCCTTCTCGCTCAACTTCTTGTTGAGTAGCTGCAAATTGCTCAATTGCTTAGATGTCTGATTGTATTTCTCCTCCATTTCGCTCAACTGGGATTTCAATTGCATGTTCTCATGATTTAATCGGCGAGACTCAACGAGCAGTCCGTCACTGAGGTCGCTCAGAAAGTCCACTCCAGAGAGTGGTCGCGGTCCAGACGCCAAATGTGGTCCAAGACTCAAACTATCGCGCTATTTGGTCAGAGTTTCATAAACATTGGTACTTACTTTTCTTCTACTGCCAGACTGGTCCACGTCGGTGGCCTTCGCGTCCGACTTTTTCCCCAGCCGTTGTTGCAGGTCTTTAAACTGAGATTTCAGCTCGCTGGCAGAAGATTTGTCCTGGGACGCTTGCTTCCGGGATGTCATCTTGTCGTCTGATCTTAATGTTTTGACTAAAAAAACAAGCAAAGGAAACCTTGCACCACCAACCGGGTTTACTAATAATTTTATTATGGTACGTAGGCCAATCCAGCAAACTAACGCCAGCTCAAGCTGAAAAAGCTCCAGAAGGAGCGGGCATCCCAGCCTGTCTCTCAGTCGGTATCTGTGGCATACATCAGGGCCAAAAAAGATTTGGCAGAATATGAAGAGATCCCTGGAATACAGATCAAGTACGAGGAAACAAATCCCATGAAAATCGACCTTGAAGTGTGTCCAAACGAAGGCCTGTACCAGGGTGGCCAATTCAAATTTGTTTGCGAGGTGCCTGAGGACTATCCGAACCGGGCCCCCGAGTTCAAATGCCTATCAAAAATATACCATCCCAACATCGACCTGGAGGGCCATGTGTGTCTTAATATTCTTCGTAATGACTGGAAACCTACACTAACGCTACAGCTCGTTTTTGCCGGTATTTTGCATCTATTTTTGCAACCCAATGCCAACGATCCGCTGAACAAGGACGCGGCCAACGATCTTTCGAAGTACCCAGCGCAATTCAAAAGACACGTTCTTAACGCTATGGCTGGAGGCTACGTGGGTGACGAGAAGTTCGACAAGGTGACAAACTACCCGGACAGAAGATACATATAATAGAAGGATATCGTGCGTTTTGAGGTCGTTATATAAAAATCGTATCATAACAATGTTGATCACTCGTGGGTCTCGCCCGTGGAAACAAAACCATGACCGCTAACAGAGCCATTTGCAGAAACCATAGGAGTGAAGCCTGCGTGGGCAGAGATGTGCTCATCGTAGAGCGGGTGGTCGTTTTCGGCATTCTTGATGATCTTCATCGAAGAGTGCTCGACAAGGCCAGCCCCGCCGATGTTGTTGACAGTTTCCTTTTGCTCGGTCCTGTTCATGAGGTTGTGGTTGTGAATTTCATAGTATGAGTAAGGCAGCCTGCTGAACGATGCAAACGATTTGGTAGGTATCGTCGAGCCCTTTATTTTGACAAAGCATCTGGAGGCAGTGTTCAGAGTGAGGATTGATTTAGGCGTCATAATATTATCTGATTATCTTCAAGGGAAGATCGAACACCTTATATACTTATCATAATAAAATGATTAAAGTGAGTCACGGGGATACGGGAGCGCGCGCCCCCATGCAGCCGAAGCTTAATAAAAAAAATTATGTCATTGCTGCACCCCGGACAGTGTTCCCAAAAAGTGTCATTTTCGGGGACATGGTATTTTTACGAGAATCTGGTGGACTCATCTAGCAATTGGAATCGTTCGATGTTTTCCGTATCGGAGTCATACAGGGCAAACTCTATCGGATTTTCTGTGAAGTATGACTCGCGCCATTGCTCCATGGTTGCGGAATCAAATGGCCCATGCACTTCCTTATCTCCTATCCACCGATAGCACCACCTGGGTTCGGACTCGAGCTTGCGCTTGCGGCCCAAATCCGTGCTGACGCCAGCTTTGCGCATCAGCTCTTCTCTGGTCACCTCGTAAATTTGGGCAAACATGTTCTCCAGCACCTGTACAGAGTCCATTACGTGCAAAATTTGGTCTCGAACCCGTTTCTCCAGCACGGTCTGCCCACTGCGTTTCAATTTGCGGGCTTCACCATTTAGCCGTTGCAGTAATTCCATCACACTTTCGGCCGGCTCCATTTCCGAGCACAAGTCGCGCACTACCTCCTTTATGTCCAGGTCTTTCAATCGCCTAGCACGCTCGTCTTGGTGGTGTTTGCGCTTTGCCTGGATACAAATTTCGGCAGCACGTGCTTTTTTGATGTCTTCTTTTTTCACCCCCTCCAGCCACTCCTCGTCCTCGCTCTCGTCATTAGTTCGAATAAAATTACCGTCCTGGTCAAACACGCCATCTTCCGTCTCTTGTTTCAAATTGAATGCCTCGATCTTGACACCTTCCTCCTCGGACTCACTCTTGTCTTCTTCTTCCTGTTCCAAATCAAGCTCCTTCTCGAATGCCTTCATATCCATTTGCCCTGGAGCCTCATTTTCGCTCTCTGTGTCAGAACCGTAAACATCTGTCTTAACCTTTCGAGGCCCTCTTCTTCTTTTGATATCGGACATTGCAAAAAAAAATATTATTTTAATGCCATCTGAACAAAAAGACATAGATTTTGACTCTCTGCTGAATCTCGAGTACCAGTTCTACCAAGAGGGTTTCATCGAAGGCCATCTCGAAGGGTCCAAAAAACAGCTCTTGGAGGGAAAACAGATCGGAATCCAAACCGGGTTCCAGCGATTCCTCATGGTTGGACAATACAGGGCATTGGTAGCTTGTTGGCTAAATGACGCAGAAGAAAAAATCGAGCAGGGAGCCACGGTCGATGAGAAGGGTAAACCGAGATCATTCACAAAACTACATCAAAATTTACGAGAGTTGCAGATGGTTCTTGATACTCTATTTGAAAATGATCGGGCCCAGATTACTAATAACGACTCCGATGTGGAGAAATTCGAAAACGTAATGAAAAGGGTCAGATTGAAGATGCGTTCGCTTTGTCCAATTTTCGGTCAAAATTATAACAGCTTGGAGGAGCTCGCCCTTAAAGTCGGCGGAACAATCCAGACACAAAAGAAGGATGAGTGGTAGTGCTTAATCGATCAGGAAATTTTCGATCTCGAATCCTACCTCCTCCGCGAATTTTTTGATCACTGTCCAGTTGACGTTGCACTTCCACTTGGTCCCACCGCCTATAGTGTCCCCTAATTTTAGCTTCATCAAACATTTCAGGGTGGAAAGCGTCGACAGCTCTGAGATCAAATCGATATCTGTGAGGAGGACTTGGCCACAATTCTCGTCGTATATAGCATGCAAAATCGCCAATAAACGCTCAAGCGTAAATGCTTGCGCAGAAAGCATTCTAGATGAAAGCTGATTGCTCTGCTTAGTGTTCTTTTTCTTCGAGTGTCGCACCTTCCGGTTTGCTCTGACGTCTCTTTGCTTTGAAAACAGAATCAAATCGTATTTTGGATCGTTGAAAGATGCAAGGTAAGCAGCTATCATAATGTATTTTGTTTTTGCCGACATCTCGCTCATAGGTATGTCAAACCCAGCAAGTTCGTCCACGAGCCCATAGTCACTTTGAATAAGATGCTTGTTTTTTTGGAAGCTGGTGAGGACGTCGTTAGTGCCCGGCTGCACAGAGCCCAGACTTTCAACCGGATCAATGAACAATGGCCACATTTTAGTCAAAACAGGAAGCATCAGGCAAATGTCTGTACCAAAATAAGATGAATAGGTGTCCAGGATGATGTCGATGAACTGTCGACCAAAGGATCTGAATTGCGGCTCTGACAGACATGAGGTTGACGGATAAAGCATTTTCGCCAACAGTATATCTTTGATCTCATCAATCTTGTAGTCAGGGAATAAAATGATGGGTAGTCCCATTGTTTGAAGCGCAAGCGAGTCGCTACGATTAACCACGTAGACAAAACTGTAATTATTGAGCATTGGGCTTTGCTCGTGTATCCTCGAGAGTGCCATGACCAACTCGGTAGAATTTTCGTTGGGTAAAAGTCTTTCCACCCGATCCAGCATGAATACCACCGGTTTGTGCTTCTGCGAAGCTCCGTTTGAACTGTAGACGTGCTCAATTTGCTTCAGGATCTCGACAAAGGTTCCTAAACCATCACACTTATTCACGAGTTCTGGCGATGCAGGCGTTTCCATATTCAACGCACGTATGAGATCACGTAAAATAGTATGCAGCACAGATTTTCTTGTAAGACAGTATTCGCATTGGACCTCAATCAGTATGATTTGCTCCGAACGCTGTAATTCACGTAAGTAGCATTGCAATGTGAACGTCTTTCCCGATGAGCTGGGCCCTTCCACAACTATCGAAGGTTCCAGTTGATCTAAATGAGGGCTGACATAAGCTGCAATCAAGTTCAATTGGTCTCCGCGATATCGACAAACAGTTTTTGCGGCAGCTAACGCATCCATGAATTAAATACAGTTCAATAAATCTCGAAAAGTCAGATATTTTTTTTTCTTTTATTTATCTAAACAGACAGCCATCTTTTTGCTTTGACTACCTTCTCGCACCTACAAATAGCAAATGGCTTCGTATTCGGACTTTCCCCCTCCGTCTTATACTGCGCTTGCTGACGACCCGCCCGAGTATGAATATACTTTTGAAAAACCTAAAGAACCGGTGGAGTCCGAGAAGTTTGAGGAATCATTCGAAATTGCCACACCCAAATACCATGATAAAGCCTTCACATTTCTGTTCTTTGCTACCGTCGCATTGTTTGTACTTGTATCGCTCAACAGTTTGAACAATTTACGCAATCACAGTTATGTTGTGGAGATCCAGTCGATTACTTTGCCTTCTATCACACAGTTGATACTGTCTACGTTACTGATTCCACTGGTGCTTTCCGTGTTGGTACTTTACCTTTTATGGGCATTCCCTATGCTGTTCGTCATTGTTGGCTACTTTTTGTTTCCCCTTACGATGTTTGCTTTGTCTTTCACTCTTTTTGCAACCGGCAGACCGACTTATGCTGGTGCTTTGTTTCTTATTGGTATCTTACAGCTATGGTACCTGTTCACGATCAGGAGAAATATCAGCTTCACCAGCTTGGTGTTCCGCATTATTATCGAAGCCATGGTTCAGTATCCATCAACATTCGTTGTCTCGTACATCAGTGCAATCGGTACAGGGATTTGGGGACTGGTGTACTTCGTTATGGCCACAATAATCGTTTTTGACCGCATGAAGAAGGACGACGCTAATTGTCCACACGATAGCGACGGAGATGATGTGTGCGTCTCCAATACTACGGTAGTTATCAACCTGTTCACTCTCTTCACTGGCTATTTTGTGTTTGAGGTGGCCGAGAATCTAACGCATGTGACCATCAGCGGTATTTATGGATCATGGTACTTCTTCCATAACACTGCCCTGAGACCGCTGAATCCTGCTTGGGGATCGTTCAAGAGAGCCATCACCTACTCATTTGGAAGCATCTGTTTTGGATCGCTGGTGGTTTCCATCGTTAAAACGATACGTGCAATTATAACCATGATGAAGGACAAAATAAGAGCTACAAGATTGTCCAGAGATGATTCAGAAGGTGGAGGTAGCGCAGTTCTATGTGCGTTGATTTGCTTTTTTTCCATCTTGGAGTGGCTAGTGGATCAAGCTGAATTCTGGATCAAATGGTTCAACAAGTTTGCCTACTCCTATCTCTCATTATATGGCAAGAGTTATCTTGACTCCTCGAGGGACACGTACGAAATGCTTAGATACAAGGGACTTTTGGTTTTGGTTACCGACTGTTTAGTCGACTCAACATTGATGCTCTACTCACTTTTGATCTCAATTCTTAGCGCCGTTTTCTTTTACATTATTTACCGTGAAAGCAGCATCTACCAGAATTTGTCTCCAGAGCTGGTTGTGGCTGCCTTCATCATGCAACTGCTTGTTGGATTCTTTATTGCGAAAGTTACAATCACCTCCTTCAACTCGGGATTCATTACCTTGTTAGTGGCTCTTTGTATCAACCCAGAGGTTTTTGAGCAGAACTACCACGACTACTACGTGAAGCTCACTAATTATTACCCGGAGATTACTCATACCATCAAGACTCCATTTCCAGATAGTGTATAAAAAATAATTTTATTTAAGTATGGAGAAATTTAGTGACTGGAGAGATAAGGGTACGGGAATATCCCCGTTCATGCCCATTCCACCTCCTAAGTGCTCTTTTGTTACTAAATATGCGCTAGGACCTTTAACATTTGCTTTGAAGTCCGTTCTTTGCATTCCGTTACTTATTTTGCTGGCCGCTTGTTGGCCGTTTGGGTTTTTATTTCGACCTCTTCTTCGCTTGGTACTTTTCATAGTATTCAACGTCTCGGAGGTTGAATTCGTAGCAGATGGAGTCAAGAAATCAAATACCAAGGTGATTAATTCAAAACTTCCAGACAGGGGCCAAATGATATTTGTGAATCTGTCGTCACCACTAGACTCGCTGGTGTTGTATTTGAGCAGCAAGACCGACGCCGTTTTCTTTGTTGCTGATAATTTAGGAAACTTAAGAAAGCTCAATAGCCTGGCTGACTGCTTTCTGTTTGCTCTGAAGGCTCCCGTTGTTCACTCGCAATCTCTGAACACAGCTACAGATCTGTCCAAGTTTAACAAGAGTGCGGTTTTTGTTTTTGCAGAAGGAACTACAACCAACAACAGAAGCGTTTTGGCATTCCCTCCAATCGACACAAACGCGATTCATTCCAAATACAAGGACCTATTTTCATTTAAAGCCATCAGCATCAAGAATCTGAGCCCTTCTTTGGTTACAACTCCTGTCCCTCAGTCGGTTCCAAGATACATGTACAGCCATCTATCACACTTCAAGTTTGACGTCAGATTCAAGTTAAAATCTTTCGACCTTCCAGATCTGAACACGGTCACTGTCAGAGACAAATTGTCCAACTATGGGTCTCTCAAACTTACTGGACCTGACCTGGGCATCAACAAGAAAACGTCATTCATTAACGCATATACAAAAAACCAATAAAACTATGTAATATTGTCTATTTAGTGAGTCCTGGTTTGGGAGGCACGAATTCTCCCGATGGAAGTTTTAAAGTGGCAGCGTTGGTATAATCGCTTCTGTGGTTTCCTCCCGATCTTCCTACGCGCAAATAAAGTGTTTGGGATGAGGAGTGGTCCATTGCATATCCAAGAAGCTCTCCAAATCTTTCGTTCTCCTGAGCCAGAACATCCAAGCTAATAGAGCTATTTGGTCCATTGTACCATTCTAGATCATTGATCAACAATGAATAACGGTTCAATTTATCATGGGGTGAAATGTAATCTCCGTTGATAATCGTTGGATCTTCCGAAGTTTTGACCTTCCACGAGATGGTGGTATTGGAATTCTCGTAGCCCAAAAACTCCGGAGGATGTATTTCACCTGTTGGATCTGCTCTGCGAAGCGACCGGTCAGTTTCCTCAATGGAAGCAAGCCCCCATCGAGAGACCCCATTAACAAGGAGTCCCAAGAGAACCCCTTGGAACAGCATTGCTGTCATTCCCTTGGTATTGGTGCCGGGAATCAGAATCAATGCCAGAACATAATGGTGGATTCTAAGATTAAGACCTGACAAGTTCCCCAGAAAAAAAAGCGCCGCGATGATTCCAAGGTAGAGCTTCAGGTATCTGCGGAATTTACCTGCCTTCCACAAATGATAGGCCTGAACAACAGCAGCGACCGCGATGACCACCACGATACCTAGGGTCGCAACAATGGATCCAGGCTGTGTACGGATGTCTTCCAGGGTGAGACGGTCAACAGGCAGTCTGTCGAAGGTCACATTGTTCAGCATTCCGACCCAGAATAGCGGGTACCAGATGAGCGCTTTGCAGATAGGTGATGATGGGTGGCTCAGGGTGGTTTGACAGGCCGCTTTCCAGACCACGTACAGAATAAAACACAATGGTAACAGTCTCTGGAATCCCAGAGAAAGAAGTGTCGCAAGAGATTCAGGATCCTGTGCTATGACCACTAATGGAGGGTCGAAGGTCAGGATGATTGTCCAGAAACCGCTAAGACATGCGGTCCAGAATGCAAGGGTTCCTTTCGTTGACATGAAGATGACCGGCAGCCCCAGCAGGATATTGATTAATGCGACCAGCACTCTTGGGTCATAGCAATTGTGACATTTTGGAAGCTTCACAAACTCATACGAGGCTGGGAAGAACCCGTCGAAATTGATAGATCCATCTCTCGAAGGGAAGCTGACCTGGGGCCCCGAGAACCTGATTTTGGCACATCCTCCAAAATACGGAGAAACGATACCTGCATGCACAGCTGCGCCACAAGGAAACGAGTCTGCTCTATATGGATATGAAAGAGTGTCATTTTCGGGGTTGCTGATTCTGCCTCCACCCACAGTAAAATCCCGGTACTTAATATTATGATCTCCAACCGGAATTGATGAATAGGTAATGGATTCCGTATCACATAATGCTGGACAGCGAACTATAACTTCTCTGTCTTCAAAAGGTTTGCACTTGGCTCCATTGAGACCACACTTTTGATTTTTACCTTTCCAGATCGAGGTCTCCTCGCGGCATGAGATGCTCAGGATGTTGGAAAGCTCCCCTGAATCGCCTTGTTCAAAAGTAGGCTGCTCTGTCAGATATGGTATCAAAGACTGTTGCAAAATAACCAGCCAGAATGCGTAGTATATAATAATAAATGGTATTTTTATTTTGGACGGAAAAGAGCTGGATATTCTGTAGGGGAAATTCTCAAACTGCTGCGCGTAGGAGCCTCTTATATGAGGTGGATCATCCACCGGAATGGTTGGGCCACTCCACAGCCGGACCAGAAACCGCTTAAATCTGGTTCTCTTTCCCTCAATGAAGGTGCTGTTGCTTAGATGCGACAAATGGCTGCCTTGCTCCGTGGAACCCCGAGAGCTGTTTGAGCGAGACTTGTCTAGCCTGTGTAGTTCTATATCATCGGATATCTCAAACTCGGATATAGGGCGACTCATTGGGCTCAAAAGTGATCAGAAGATAAGAAGATGAGATACAGAATATCGGTGCGTTATATACAGACAGGTGAAAAATGTAGATGCACAGCCAGAAAAATTCGGCAGTTGGAGCTAGGTACACTTCGATAAGGGGTGCACCATAAAATAAAAGCAAATTAGAACAGAAACCAGCAAGATGTGCTGGTGACAAAAGACAATGTGGTACCTAGTCAAATATGTAGAAGCGGTTTTCTTTTTTACCCTAAAGTGTCGTATTGTACGTCAAGTCATGTGCTAATAATATTTTGGCAAGGAGTGAGAATGACTGATTTGAA
Source organism: Ogataea thermomethanolica (assembly GCA_030674565.1). Taxonomy (NCBI): domain Eukaryota; kingdom Fungi; phylum Ascomycota; class Pichiomycetes; order Pichiales; family Pichiaceae; genus Ogataea; species Ogataea thermomethanolica. Next base: position 174,787 of record JAKTYW010000009.1, read on the forward strand.
TTATTTTTCACTAAAATCTTTTTCCAGGAAAATCCCATGAGTGTCAACGCTACGCTGAAAGAAAAAGAGCTTTTAGGCTTTGAAAGAAACGCTTCTACTCCAAAACCCGAGGAGTACGACGACCTGAGAATCGAGGGTTACGAGCCTCTCGTTTCTCCAGCTCTCTTGCAGCAGGAAGTTCCTGCCACTAAACAGTCCCTTGCATCGGTGATCAAGGGACGTAAAGCTGCCAGCGCTGTCATCAAACAGGAAGACGACCGTTTGCTTGTTGTCGTTGGTCCTTGTTCTCTCCACGACCCCGAGGCAGCTATGGATTACTGCAGACGTTTGAAGAAACTCTCGGATGAGCTTTCGGGAGAACTCGTGGTGATCATGCGTGCATACCTCGAGAAACCTCGTACCACTGTGGGATGGAAAGGTCTGATTAACGATCCAGATCTTGACACCACCTTCAACATCAACAAGGGTCTCAAAATCTCTAGAAAATTGTTTGTCGACCTGACCAACGAAGGAATGCCTATTGGATCTGAAATGCTCGACACCATTTCTCCTCAATTTTTGGCTGACCTGCTGTCTTTTGGAGCTATTGGTGCCCGTACCACCGAGTCTCAGCTTCACAGAGAGCTTGCTTCCGGATTGTCGTTCCCTATTGGTTTCAAGAACGGAACAGATGGTACTCTAGATGTTGCTATCGATGCTACACAGGCTGCTGCTTGCTCTCACCACTTCATGGGTGTTACCAAACATGGACTCGCCGCTATTACAACCACCAGAGGTAACGACAACTGTTTCGTTATTCTGAGAGGTGGTAAGAAGGGAACCAACTACGACGAAGCTTCCATCGCTGAAGCCAAAGCAAAGCTTCCTGCTGGCGGAGTCTTGATGGTGGACTGCTCTCACGGAAATTCCAACAAAGATTACAGAAACCAACCAAAGGTGTCCAAAGAGGTGGCGAGACAGATCTCCAAGGGTGAGGACAAGATTATCGGACTCATGATCGAATCTCACATCAACGAAGGAAAACAGAGCATTCCAAAAGACAAGTCGGAGTTGAAATACGGTGTTTCTGTGACTGATGGCTGTGTTTCTTGGGAAACCACTGTGGACATGCTCAAGGAGCTCTCTGAAGCTGTCAAAGCTCGCCGTGCTCTGAAATAGATTACATACACGACCTTATATTTTTTCAATTAAGACTCATTTTATTCTTCAATTCCTAAAATTGTAGCCATGGCTAAAGAGGTCGTTCATGTGATTGATCTAGAGAGCGGTAACCTCCGTTCTCTCCAAAACGCTATTGAACATTTGGGCTACGAGGTTGAGTTTGTCAAAAGACTGGAAAACGGGTCCCTGATGCACGCTCAAAAGTTGATTCTCCCGGGTGTTGGTAACTTCGGTCATTTTGTCCATGAGCTTCGTGTGCGAGGCTTTGTGGAGCCTCTGAAAGAGTACATCAATAGCGGAAGACCGCTCATGGGGATCTGTGTGGGACTGCAGACTTTATTCGAGAAGTCCGCTGAGAGTCCGGACGTTCTTGGGTTGGGACTGATTGAGCACGATCTGACTCGTTTTGACGATTCCACCAAATCCGTGCCTGAAATAGGCTGGAACTGTGCTGAGGTGTCCAATTGCGAGGCTGGGAAAACACTCTACAGCCTGGACCCTGGCTCCAGATTCTATTTTGTTCACTCATACGCTGCTATTGTGTCTGATGCAGATCTGCTCAGATTGGAGTCTAAAGGCTGGAACTTCGCAACTGCCTGCTACGGGGAGGAGCGTTTTATTGCTGCTGCAATCAAGGACAATGTGTTTGCGACCCAGTTCCATCCTGAGAAATCTGGTATTTCTGGTTTGAGACTGATCGACTCGTTTTTGAGACAACAGAAGCAAACTGACATTGTCAACCAGCTCACTGCAGATGTCGAAAAAACGCCAACAGGTTTGACCCGACGTGTGATTGCCTGCCTCGATGTTAGAACCAACGACAGAGGTGACTTGGTTGTGACCAAGGGAGATCAGTATGATGTGCGTGAGAAGTCCAACGAGGGAGATGTGAGAAATCTGGGAAAGCCCGTCGAAATGGCTGAGAAATATTACCACCAGGGAGCCGACGAAGTCACGTTTCTGAACATCACTTCGTTCCGTAATTCACCAGTTAAGGATGCTCCCATGTTGGAGGTTCTGAGACTCGCAGCAAAAACATGTTTCGTTCCTTTGACTGTTGGAGGAGGAATTAAAGACGTTATTGACCCGGATGGAACGCTCATCCCAGCCCTGGACGTGGCCACATTGTATTTCCGTGCGGGTGCAGACAAAGTTTCCATTGGTTCCGACGCCGTGGTAGCAGCAGAGAACTTCTACGCAGGCGGTCGTCAGAAGACCGGAACGACACCTATCGAGACGATCTCCAAGGCATATGGAATTCAGGCTGTTGTGATCTCTGTGGACCCTAAGAGAAAGTATATTTCTGATCCATCGCTCTGCAAGTACGACTGTGTTGAGACCAAGACACCTGGTCCCAACGGTGAAAAGTACTGCTACTACCAGGTTACCTCACAAGGAGGACGCAAAACACACGAACTGGGAGCTTTTGAACTTTGTCAGGCATGCGAGACTCTTGGAGCTGGTGAAATCCTGCTCAACTGCATCGATAAAGATGGAACTAACAGCGGATACGATTTTGAGCTGATATCTCAGATCAAACGCGCGGTCTCAATCCCAGTCATTGCCTCCAGTGGTGCCGGAAAGCCTGAGCATTTCGAGCAAGTGTTCAGAAACACTACTGTCGACGCTGCTCTTGGAGCAGGTATGTTCCACCGTGGTGAGTACACTGTCAAACAGGTGAAAGAGTACATGAGGGACAAAGGACTGTGTGTGCGGATGGACGAGTGTATGAACTAGTTGGTTACCATAGATGACAAGTATAGAATACAAATATAATACAGCTATTCTAAAGACTCTTCGAACTCCTCTATTTTTTCCGTTCTTTCCTCCGAAACCTCTTCGTCAAGTTTCACACCAGCACTCACACTGAATTGACCTCCACAACCCACAAGAGAAATGTTGTGGTCTCTAGTGGCCGTGTTGTTGATTCTGGTTGGCTTGGCAACATCCTCGTCCAAATTTCCTAGACCCAAAGCGTAAGTATCTGCAAATCCCCAAGAAAATGCAATACCGTCTGCGGTGAGAGCAACTGAGTGGTGAGATCCTGCAGCAACAGCCTTGCACTTCGGAAGAGTCTTCAGCTTTGTTGGAACAGGAAGTGATCTCACGTTGCCGTGAGCGTCTGTAATGACGTCGTCCATTGGAAGACTATCCTTTTCAATTCCAATCTCTTTCATGTCAAATCTTCCAAACGAGTAGACCTCGCCCGAGGATGTCAGGGCCAAGGAATGGTGCTCACCTCCGGTTACGTAAACAATGTCTTTGCCAGTGAGACCTTCGATTTCGGTGGGTTTAGAAACAACAGCACCATCATCAATGTCTGCAGGAATACCACATTGTCCATACTGATTCAGTCCCCAACTAAGAACCTTGCCATCTGTGGTAATAGCAAAAGAGTGAAATTCTCCTGAGCCAATGAACTTCACGTTTTTGAGTCCAAAAGACCGTGGCTCCAGGGACGTCATTCTGGTTCTCTCCAAAATCTTTCTACCAAGCTGGAATTGTTGACCGTTTCCCCAAGCGTAAACAACACCTTTGGTGTCCAATCCCAACAAATGATCTTTACCAGCAGCCAGCTGAACAATGTTTTCAAATCCAGCGATCTTCATTGGTTTGCGTTGCATTTTAATATCTTTAGTGAACCCCAGAATGCCTTCGTTGCATCTGAAAGTACCCCAGGCCCACACCTCACCGGTCTCCAATAGCGCAGCAGATAGATTATCTGTGGCGGCCAACTGCACTATTTGTAAATCTTCTGGCAGCCCTTCAACCTTGCCTGGTGTGGACTCGAAAACATTCAAGTCTCCGTCCTCGTCCTCGCTATCAGCGTCAGCATCTTTCAGCTGCTCGGCGCCAGCCTTGGCTGTATCTCTTCCCAAAACTCCTGAATCGTTGTTTCCCCAAGACCACACTTGGTTTTTGTGATCTAAAGCCAGAGTGTGCATTCCACCCACAGCAAAATCAACTACCCCAACCTCGTCTTTTTTCAACAAAGGATTAAGTCTTGGTCTTTTAACTTCCTTCGTACTAGCAGCAGGGCCAAGTCCAAGCTCGCACATTGATCCTGATCCCCAGACAAACAAATCAAGTAACTCAGACTTTGGTGCAGGAATCTCGTTTATTGTCTTCAATTTTGAGGCGCGAATAGCTTGGAAAGAATGTGAAGTACGGACTCTTTTCACATCGATAGGTCCCTCCGATCCGGCACGCTTGGTGCCCTTCGAATGACCCGATCCATTGGCTTGTGACTCGTTTGATCTTTTTAGTGCCACCATATGAAATAAAACAAAAAAGTTGAAGAAAAACACTAAATCAGCTTAGTTAGGGATTTTGTCTGCCATGGCAAGTTCGTCAAGTAATTTCCTAATTGAATTTTTTTTAAATTTTTTTTAAGATTTTTCATTAAAAACGAGATGGGAAAGATCACCACCAAGGATGCTAAGGACAAGATCCGGCATCAACCATTGTACAAAGATATCACAGAGAATGGTCATTTGAAGGCCAGTAAGCGTTCAAAGAAGGAAAAGAGCGCTGGTGAGGATGTTGAAGATGAATTCACTCTTGATGCCTCCGCTTCCAGAAAGGTTTTGAAGCTGGCTAGGGAACAACAGGAGGAAATCGAGACCGAGGAAAATCACATTCAGGCATCCGAGAAGCCAAGATTTCAAATGATCTCGCACGATTCAGATGATTCAGATGACGATGTGGTATACGAGGAAATGACAGACGAAGGAGAAGACGAGTACTATGGCGATGAAGATATCGAAGAAGTTGACGAAGAGGAGATGAAGCTGTTTGAGTCATACTTCAAATCCGAAAACAATGCATTTGGTACTTTCAACTTGGCCGACAAAGTCATGGCCAAACTCGAAGAAACGAAGCAAGAGAAAACAGAGCAGACAGAACGACCACAAGATAAGGTGTACCTTCCTCCGAGGGTCATTGAGGCTTACGAGAAAGTCGGACAAAGTTTACACGTTTGGAGGCACGGAAAGCTCCCTAAGCTGTTCAAAGTTTTACCTAGCATTAAAAATTGGGAAGACTTGATTTTTGTTACCAATCCTGAAGCATGGACACCTCAAGTGTGCTACGAGGCTACCAGACTTTTTGTGTCGAACTTGACGGCTAGCAAGGCAGAGAGATTTGTGAGCTTAGTTCTGTATCCAAAGGTGAGGCAAGATATCGAAGAGAGTGATGAACATAAGTTGAACTATCATCTTTACCGGTCGCTAAAAAAATGTCTATATAAACCAGCTGCCTTTTTCCGTGGATTTTTGTTTCCACTGATCGAGGATGGTTGTACCACCAGGGAAGCTATGATCGTGGGATCAATATTGACCAAATGTTCGATTCCAGTGCAACACTCTTCCGTGGCCCTTTCATGGCTGCTGGAGAAAGAATTCAATCCTGCCACCACTGTTTTCATCAGAATCTTGATTGAGAAAAAATACGCTTTACCATACCAGACCATCGATGATTTGGTGTTTTATTTTATGCGTTTCCGTGTTATCACCGATGAAACAAGAAGCGACATCATTATAGACGACGTGACAGAGTTGGCGGAGCAAAGAAGGCTTCAACAAGCTCCTCCGATGCCTCTCGTGTGGCACAAGGCCTTCCTGGCTTTTGCGCAACGTTACAAAAATGACATAACTGAAGATCAGCGTGATTTCTTGATGGAAGTCATTAGACAGCGTGGTCACCGCGAAATTGGACCTGAAATCAGACGTGAGTTGCGTGCAGGAAAAGAGAGAACTTCTGCCACAGCAAAGGAGGAAAAAGAAGACGACATCATGTCTTTCTTTTAAGCCAACCGATCATAATTCAACTTAATAAATAGTGTCGAATAAATAAACTCCTCGCCCTGCAAGTCGTAAAGCGGTATGTGTCGATAGCCTTGCCTTAAATAGTCAAGCTTAGCGGCATAAGTGCCAATCAACTTTTCTGAATTGTCCTGATTGCACTTGACGAGAAATCTCAGAAACACTAGATTGGTCTCGGTTGTAAGATAATTGACTGTGCATTTCTGGTTCCAAATAGGATTGAATCCATTTTGCATAACAACGGGGGTTTTGAATACAAGAGATGGGTCGTTGAAAGCCATTAGAGTTTCGGGTATCGAATTTGGCGGGCCTGGCTTTTCGGACATGATAATCTGTCCTTGTTTTCCAGACTTGGATGTCATGTTAACATCTAGTACGTCTGCACCAAAAATTTCAAGTTCCAAATAGGTGTTGAAAGAGTCTGTTTTGATGTCTTTCGGTTTTGGAAGCTGCTGTGCAGATATTAGTTCAATGGTAAGTTTTCTTTTGAGGAATGGTTCAAGACACCGCAAAAGGCGTGTACTCTGTTGCTTGACACTGACAGCTCTCAGACAAGGAGGCTTTAAAATGTAACCAGCACTAGTACCGATGTTAAATAATGCCTCGTTAATCTGCTGTCCAGTGTCGTAAACTTGCCAATTGGTTGCAACCAGCTGACATCCCAGCTGCCAGAAAAAAAATGGGTTGAAGTTGTTTGAATGGAATCGGTATATCGATGGATATATTCTCATCAAAAATCTCCTATTATGCTTGACAATAGCAGCCAATTTGATATCATCTTTAGTCATCTTTACCAGAGTTTTCTCACTGAAGGAGAAACAATGATTGAAAGTTTTCGACTCGGGAAGAGAAAAGTTTCGAAATTTGGTTCCAATAACGTAAATACTGAGACCGGCGAGCTCTGGTGAAATCTTTATTTGCCGTTTTTTCTTTGGGACGGACATCGAAGCCACAGAGTTGTCTTCACTAAACGATGATAACGATGATGACATACTGTCAGAAGAACCAGCATCACTTGGCGCTTTTTTGATTTTGACCAAGATTTTGTGCTTCAACTGTGCTGGCGAGGGAAGAGTTTCAAACATTGTCTTGACCGGAAACTCTAGTAAACGGTCTTGTAAAATCTCCTTGAGTACGTTAGCAGCTATGAGCTGGTTGTCAGAATTGCAGCGAATTTCGAGTGACAAGATCACAGGATATGGGGATGTGATGAACGAGTACTTCCTGATGATCTCCACAACGGACCGGAAATCAATCGAGGTCGAGAAGGTACGTCCATGTGTCACAACCGGACCTTGATCTCCATCCCATATATCTATTTCAATGCAACGACAACCTCGTTGAAGTGCCCTGATATATCCCTCGACAGATGCAGTTCCGTTGACTTGTCTTCCCAATAAGTATGTATTGTGAGATGAGGAAATGTAGTATTCGTTCAAAGGCAAGGAGTAATCCTCCTCAATTTGAACATTTGGGTTCGTATGAGAGCTAGAGATAAACTTGGTGAAATCTTCTAGCTGCATGTAAGTTTTTGATCCTGCAAACCGATGGAAAATACGCCTGGCCTGATCATGATCCAGAGACTCCTTCTGGATCTGAACCAAGAAGCTGAAAAATTCATCGAAGCACAGTCCCTCGGGGGATACCGCACAAAGTTGCTGAAAAATACACTCGACCTCATGACGCGTCTTTAAAAGTTTGACAAAGGTTTTAAAATCTTCAAAGTCCAAGCATTGTTTATGGTGAACATCAACAGTTTCAAACAAACTTCGTAGACAGTCAGTGTTCACATGTATATGCTGTTTAGAAACTAGTTTGCAAACCCCATCAAAGGATAAGTGATCGTTCTCTGAATCTTTGTTGTTCCAGTGGAAATTGGTAAAAAGTTCATTAATACCATCCATTTGTCGTTTGAAATGGATCAAGTTGCGTAATGTTGTGACAAAAATGTCAAATTCATGTTTTTGAGGAGCGATCATATGCAGAGCCCGGATATTGTTGGACTTTGAATCCCTGTAGTATATCACTGTGATCCAGTAGTCCTTGTAATCGGAAGAAACCTTAAACTCTTCTCTATAATTTTTAGCATCTGCTCCCGTTCTTATTGACTTGATCATGTCGATTGCTAAGTAAGAAGAAGACTTGTTGTTCCAAACCAGACAATTCGTGTCCAAGTTCAAGCGAAAACATCTCTTGACCTTCTTTCTATGCGTGACTCTAAGCATTTCAATTCCAGGATCAAGGAACTCTCGGGGAATCGACTTTTTATCCAACGGTGCTGAATACAATTCCTCATCGCGGTATTGTGGAGAGAGTGTTTTATCCTTAGGAGTTTCTTCGGGTGGCCTCACCGTCTCGTGATTATCGCCAATTGGTGGATCACACTTAGTGTCAGTATCACTTTCTTGAGAGCTGGGGCGGGAGAGCTTTCTGACCCGCGTTATGAAGCCCATAATGCTCTTCTTGTCCTCATTTTGATCGCTCGTAGAGGCAGAGTCAGTGACAGTGCTCTTTTTGCGCGGGAATCCCACTCGGCTGGAAACTCCGGGGCCCGCCTCGGCACTAGACGAGGGAAGGGGAATATGAGCTGCGTCTAGCTCATGCGTATCCGATTGAGACTTGTTGCGCAAAACTAACAATCGCTCAGAAAGCATTGCCTTAACTGGAACATTGCTGTTAGACGCAGAGTTTGTGGTGGACAGTGGCGCACCTGTCATTTCTAAATCAACCGTGCGCACTAGAAGCCTCAAAAAATAAACTTGATCTAGCAGTACTTCTTGAAGTCAGGAGTGCGGTCTAAGGAGTGCGGTCTAAGGGTTAAGATGAGAACTAAAATAGGAAGTGCACACCGACAGGTCAAAAATAGCACAGGAAATTGTGCTTCTGCACGATTACATCATAAGGGATAATTATGCCTCAGGTTCACTTAGACCTATACAAACCGTTGTCCGCGAGGCTAGGCCTTTTCATTACAGCTATTTTGAGGGACTATTTCTTTTTTCGCCTTTCAAATTAAATTTAGCAAAGCGACCTGTCTGATACAACCGAAAGATCCTATCAGCCATACTCTTGGATCTTATGTTTAATTTCCTCCTATGTCTTCGTTGACTAGCTCGCCACATTGTGCTTTTTCAAAGGGGAAACAAAATAGCGACACGGATTACTTTTCAAAGGGTTTCAACCAGTCAACCCCTATAAAACAAAGTCACTCGCCCGTGGAACCATCACCCGCCAACGAAAACAAAGATACGAACGCCAAAGACCACCAAAAATGTGCTAACTCAATTTCGTCTCTCACATCGGAGACCACCCTTATAGACAATACGAACGAAGCACGCCACAACTTTGATTCTCGAAACCTGTCAATAGCCAGCACAGACACTTTATTCGACCCTCCACAACTAATGTCTCTCAAAATCAATGAAGAGGAAGAAGAAACAGGAGACGGTGTCGAAAAGCTCCCGTCCCAAGGTCATACTCCGATCAGAACAAGATTTCACCGGTCAACGAAAAGTGAGGCATTCAACTTCTCTCGGTTCTCTCCAGCTCATGCTCGTTTCAGCCATAGAGATGCCACGTCCAGTGTAGGCGATCTTCTGCCTCAAGCTGTTCCTAGCTCCCCGAGTGTTCATTCACCGCCGAATTCTATGCCTTCAGTTCTATCCTTAAAGAAATATTTGACCAATACCGAATCTGGCTCCCCACGGCCCAGTCGATTCAAGGACGTGAAATACTCCCTTCCAAAAGGCTGCTCTTTGATTTCGGTGGAGGACTCGTTCCGTCACATTGAGAACTGGCGAGGCGTTATAAGTCCAGACGGCTTACCTAATCTTCTTGTTGTTGACGTCAGACCTTTCCAAGATTATTGCAAATCCCACATAATTGGTGCTATCAATCTTTGCCTACCATCTACTCTGCTCAAGAGGGCTACATTCACATTAGACAGATGTATTGCGACACTTACATCGGATGAAAAGAATTTGTTTACAAAGTATCTTAAAAGAGATCATGACAATTTACCTGTTCTCATATTTTATGACAACGCAACGGATTCCATTGAATCAGCATCGTTATCTGTCAGTAATCTGGCAGCGAAATTTGCAATGTCTTCTACATGGAACGCCCCAATTCATGTTCTACAAGGTGGTTTTACAAAATTTCAGGAATTATATTCCTCGCACGTGGAGTCTGGTACCAATACCTCCATGCCTAAGGTAATGATGATACCGAACCAGGATCAGCTCTCTTCACCACCAATAATCAAGGTTTCGCTTCCTTCGCCATCATCTTCGTCCTCCTCAAACTCATCTTCCGCTAAGAAACCACGCTTTTTTAAAGACAAGTCGCCCATCTCTCGTGGCCTTGCACACTTCATGCTTCCAGATTCTGCAAACAAGCCATTTTTCAAAACGAGACATCATGAAGAATTCTTAACTGCCAGACCCGACATGTCTATGCACCTTTCTACAAACTTGACGTCACCCGATATGAAAGTCCTTCCAACTTGGCTGAGCAACGTAATTGGCTCCGATCTAGGGGCCTCGGTATTGTCGTCGAAGTTCAATGATTTACAAGCACAAGAGGTTGAACGTTTAAATCTGGCTGTATCAAGACATTCCACTGTGTCTACCCCAAGCCCTGAAACACCTTGTTTTTCTGCAGGAGTTGAACTCGGTCGCAAAAACCGTTACAAAGATATATTTCCCTATGAACATGCAAGAGTCAAAATTCAAAAATACAATGCTGACGACGATGACCTCGACCAGGAGGCTTCATATATCAATGCCTCGTATCTTAATTTTCCCGGATCACAAATGACTTATATTGCATCACAGGGTCCTTTGGAGGAGACAATTGGAGATTTTTGGAAAGTTATTTATGATCATAATGTTCCACTAATTTTGTCTCTCACGGCACAAAAAGAAAATCAGGTTGAAAAATGTGCCCCCTATTGGCAAACTGGAACGTACTCGTCCAACGGTGTTTTTATCAAGGTTAAACAATTGGAAGAAGACACAAACTTCAAGCTTACGGAAAATACCACGTGTGATACTGTTGTTAGACGCCTGAATATTCAAATAGGGAACAAACCTCAGCATGAGGTGATTCAAATCCAAATTCTTTCTTGGCCTGATTACGGGGCGCTCATATCTTCTTATGACCTCATTTCCTTAGTTGCCCTGAAGGAATATATTCTTTCGCGCACAAACACTGAGTCCAGTCCTGTCATGGTGCATTGTTCAGCCGGATGTGGACGAACAGGCTGTTTCTGCACGATTGACACAGTTATAAATGTCCTTATTAACAATCCAGAGCTTGCTAGTGGGGACACAGACTTGGTTTACGAAATCATTTCCAACTTTAGATCCCAAAGGGTGTCTATGGTGCAGAACCTAAGACAATACATTTTGGTTTACGACACGGTTCTGATGTTCCAAAAACTGCAATACGGGGCAATGCTCGGAGGCAACCGCTTTGTTTACAACTGGAGTGAAAACCAGTCTGAGACTCTTGACCGCTTTTTTGCGGCTAAGGACACTGAGCGTCGTATTGCAAATGATATATTGTAATTTATTAGCCCAATACCAGTTCGTATAAAATTACAACAACGTTGATTATTATGAGAGGAAACCGTAGTAGTGTTCTGGTGGCACTGATTAGGTTCACTAAACGAGATTTCATAGAGTCAATCGATCCTTCCGCAGGCGAGGTTCCGAACGCGTTGTCCCCGAACTGTGAAGTGCTCCATCCAATGCGGTTAAGGAATCTGTCTTCGCTCAGTACTGCGATTCCATTCACCGAAAAGAGAAGGACTAGAATGTTAGCGGCCGATCCATGGCATACTCACAGTAGAATAAAGTCCCTAAGCCAAACATAAGAGGAGTTTTTATTCAAGAGCAAAAATAAATCGTCGCGTCGAATAAATACTGTTCAATTTAAATCCTGTTGTCTAAATCGATGACGTCTGCTGTGCCCTACGAGCCTGATGATTTTGATAACAATCCATTCGCAGAGAATAGTGTGATAATACAGCCTCCTGAAGATGCTCCTCGCCAACCAGCGGAAGAGACGACTCTACCGGCCACTGCGGCTGTTGACCCCGTTGCCCCAACACAGGAACAAGACTCGCCCTTTAACTCCATGCCCACGAACGAAGACTTGAAGAGATATTTACCTGAACGCTTGAACAGGAACTCATTTGACTTGAAGATCAATGTGGTTGAGATCGGTAATAACGGAGCGGAGATGGCCAAAAACCCGGTCTTTGTTTTGAGTGCCAGTGTTAGCAACATCCCTGGATTTCGAAAGTCAAGTTACGCAGATGTGAGACGCTCGTATAAGGAACTAGAGGCAATTTACCGGTATTTGATCTACAACAACATTGAGGTGTTTGTTCCAGCATTGCCGACAATACCGACTCTTTACAACTCTGGGTCACCAGAGTTTGTGAGCACACTACAGAATTCCGTTCAGATGTGGTTTACACGGGTTTGTAACAACCCCATACTGATCAGAAACCAGGAATTTGTGCTTTTTCTCGACCAGAATGATTTCAGCTACACGCCATCCAAAACTAAGCCCAACAGCAGCTCAGTAATGGCCACGGGTTTCAAGCGCCACACGTTGAAACAATTTCAACCTCCGTACGATGCATCACAGGAGCTGGCTGCGTATCGTCCAATGATCAGGAGTGTTTATGTTGATTCCCAAAAGATTGTGGAGAAACTAGACAAACTTTTAAGATTGCAGAAATCATCGTGCCAAATTAACTCCAACTTCTACAACAAGCTAGCTGGATTCCAGGCACTTGAGGAAAGTCCCGAGATGGCAAAATTGTGGACGAAACTCAACAAGATTCTGCAGTTGTACAACGAGATGGATCTTGTTGAGGAAGTCAGTCTGGTGGCGACGTTGACAGAATACTTTCAACTGCTAAGCGATGATTGCTACAACATTAAAGAATCTTTGACAAATCGCCACCTTCTGATGCGGGAACTTCTCAATGCCGAAGACAACACTAAGAAACGCCATTCAATCATTTCGAGACTAAAAACAAAATCGATTATTGATCCGGTAAAGGTCGACGAAGCCATTCGTGCCTTAGAGCTTGCTAGCAATTACGAAAAGGAGCTTAAATACCAGGTGAAAAGAACAACTTACGAGATGCTTATCGAATCGAACGATTTCCTGGAGTTCCTTACGAAGCTGACGAGGAAAACCTTTAAAATTGTGGCCCAGCAACAGATACAGCAGCAGCGCAAAAAACTCCATTTACTCACCACCAACAAGTTGATAAATCCGACGGAATCACTGAGCAGACTGGGACGCGAAAGTCTGCCTCAGAACCCGAAGACAGATACAAATTCCAGAGATTCTAGTGATCCCTGGAACTCGAGACCGAAAAAGAAATTCGAAAAGGAGCTCACGTCCCCTTTGACGTCAGGCTCCCTGTTTGGCGAGGATACTAACGACCATGTGTCGAAGCTCGATGCCCGGAGTGCTGCCAGCTTGTTGGCAAACGCTACTTTTTAGCCATGGTGTACGGGTGTATAAATATATTTGTAGACAGTATATCAAAAGTTACATTACTATGTTTAAGAGGCTTGGTGGCCGTTCTAAGAAGAGTGACAATGAGGAGTCAATCAAGACTCCAGAGATGGCTAGTCGGCCCTCTCTCAAGTCACCTATCAACATTCCCCGGATCAGAGGATCTGCGGGCTTGTCATCGGGCTTAGACTCTAGTTCTTTCGCTGTGGAGGAACTTCAGTCTTATGGTGTTGCTGGAAAAGTGAAAACAGTGGCCTTTGATCCATTACAGAGTTTGATGGCAATTGTGACTGATTTCAATCACGTTCATATTTTTGGCCAGAGCAGAGTGTCGTTTATGCTCACGTTGAATACTACCAGTGCCATTCGAGCTTTGCGCTTTGTGAAGGGTGTTTATCTTGTTGCTATTGATGCTGCCAGAACCATTTTTGTCATCTCACTGTCGTCCAAGAAACTGCTGCACAAGATCCTTGCCAACGATCAAATAACCGCTTTCGAGACTGACTACTCTCTGGAATTCATATACGTTGGATTTAAGAACGGCTCTGTGCGGGCTTTTAACATCGAGACCGCGCGCGACAGCATACTTTCTCTCCGAGAACAGCAATACAAGTCATTTATACTGGAAAGTGACGTGCGAGTGGTGAGCATCAAGATGAATCCGAGAGATTTTGGTACTTTACTGATCTCTTATCCGAAAGTTACGATTGAATTTAATCTAGCTCAAAATCAAACACTCCACGAGTTTATCTACAGACTTCCAATGGGAGCCCCTGGAGGAGAAAATGCAACTTACGATTATGACAAGTCTCGACTCTATGTGCCTAATGTGTTACAGTCGTTGTGGCACCCAAATGGCCTGCATATCCTCACTATCCACGACGACAACTCTCTTGTTTTTTGGGATGCATTGACAGGCGAGCAGATACTTGCGAGGTCTCCATTTGATAGCTATATTGACGTTGTCAGTGGAGAGAAACATTCAGGACCGAAAATGACGAAAATACGCAAAGCTGCGTGGATTTGCGAGTCAGATGTTGAAAAGACGTCTCTTTTATTCTACGGAGGAGACTCATTCGACTCTGAAGGGTATCACCAGCTGGTGAGGATGGACTTTGGTCGTATGCTGTCATACTCGATGACAAGTTACTCCCAAATGGCCAAGTACTACGCGCAACCAAAACAGCAGAATATTTTTGCTATCCACGCTGCAGCTAATATTGTGGATTTTGTTCCTCTGGGTGAAGCTTCTCCGTACTACGATGGCAACCACGGTCCGAAATTGATTGCGTTGACTCTAAGTGACGGGTCGCTGAAATTCATGAACTATCCGCTTGGGAATATGTCTTTCAAAGCCAGTTATTTACCGTCTACCATATCCTGGCTGAACCCCAAGATAACATTCACAGCATCCTCATTCATGGACAAGAAGGTACTCAATGGCATGATCGACCCACATTCCAGGAAAGACAGTATTCTCAAGGGAGGTGTTCCTGGACGGCCTAAATTCAAGGCTGATGTTGGATCATTGATAATCTCTGGTCATGAAAACGGGTTTCTCCGTATCTGGAACTCTTCTGAGGGCGAGCTGGACAGTTCAACTGCTTTTGAAATTGACATATCTCGCATTCTACTTGATGACTCCCCCGACCATTCAATTTCTAAAGTTTCTTTCGCTGCAGAGCAACAGGAACTCAGTTGCAGCATGTACAACAACAACGTGCTCCTTTTCTCTTACCAGCAGAACAAAAACTTCCATCCCGAACAAGGCGATCTGACTAGGAAAATGAGGTCACTTGAACTGTCATCCACCAAAATTGAACGGCAAGTGATTGATATCAGTGATCGGGCGCCGCGCGACATTAAAAAGGGATTTCTGCCCAAATTACTGGTCAAGAGCATGGGATACGGAGAGGTCACAGCTCTGTGCAATAGCAATATTGGGTTTGTTGGTATTGGATACAATTCGGGACAGCTGATTGTGATCGACCGCCGCTCAAACTCCGTAATTTTCAGCAAACAGGTTGCAGACCAGGGCCTGGCTCTTCCCTTGATTCCTACATGCATTGAGTTTGGATATTACCAGAACGGACTGGCGATGTTTGTGGGTACAAGGGCCGGCAGATTAATAGTATTTGAAATTGTTGGTTCGGGACGCTTTTCACTTCGCCAGGTTGACCAGATCGATTCCAGCAATTCAGAAATCACAGACATTATACCCATAAATTCTGATACGGGTAGGCCCGCTATTGCTTCATCGCGGAATCCGCTTCAATCTCCTGGTGCAGAAAAAGCTTCTGTATCGGTAATAGTTGGGTCGTCGTCAGATATTCGGATAGTCAGCAACGGCTCCAAAATGGGACACAAGTCGTTTGGTAAAGGAGAAGTTTCAAAAATTGGTGTGACTGGAATGAAAACCTCGAGCGGTTCAATTGGATTCTGTCTGGTTGCAATATTAGGTGCTTCCAAGAAGATTTCCGTCTTGTCGCTACCGTCGCTCTCTGAACTAACCAGCATGCGGATTCCATACAGAATCGAGGCCGCATTTGCATCTCAAAGCTCAGTTCTTCCGCTCGGAGACGTGTTCCTTCGAATTAACGAAACAGAGGCCGTATTGGTCAATATAATGGGTTTAAGACAACCTGTCATGTCACTGGAAACTATAACAGGCGAAGACGTACTGTTTTTGCCGAATATCCTCATTCCATACCGCCCGTCCACGAATTACTTTGTGAAAGGAACAACTTCACTTTCTTACTCAAAACTGTACAGTTTACTTGTTGGACGTGAAAGACCACTACAATTGAAGAACCCAGAGTACCAGCTGGCGTGGAACATTTCTCCGTACAACCCGGCCAATTTCTCTTTGATGGGGACATCTAAGCCTAAATATTACGATCCGAACGCGCTCCATCAGCTGTCGGGTATAATGGAGAAGCCAGTTTCGCCAATAAATGTCACCAGCATCACGAAGAACCTTTCGCGGTGGAAAAACCAGGCCCAAAATCGTATTGACTCTGCAGGCAACCGCATGGAATCCTACGTCAGCGACTTGAACGAGGACTTCGACAACTATGTGGGTAAAGCGAAGAACGAAGCCATAAAGGGTGCTATTCATGGCAAGCTTGGTCTGTGAGGGTGCTATATTTAGGTGTTTGGTGTGCGGTGTATTTTCTCTATGTCCAAAAAATAAAAGATACACGGTTTGACGTAAAATAAACACCACATGGAGCTTCTTCAAAACTTTATGAGCACTTCCAGTGCGAGCGAGAAGGAGGTTAATGACTCAATTGCGACGCTGGTTGACCGTTTGTCCCACTCGACTTTGCTGACCGACCGCCGTGCCGCAGTTTTGGGCCTTAAATCGTTCAGTAGGCAGTACCGAGAAATTGTTATTGCCAACGGACTCAAAAGCCTCGTTGCAACGCTACATAAGGACGTCATGGACCTCGACATAGTGAAGGCGGTTCTGGAGACGCTTCTGATTCTGTTCATCCGCGGAGAGGGAGATGAGGATCTTACCAGGAGCTGGATTAGCCAACAGAGTCGACACAAGAACGGAAAGTATCCGTCGCCCAGTCTGATGATGGAGAACGTGACAGATCAATTCTCGTTGTGGATTTTTGATGAATTGACCCAAACCGTGAAAAGCTTCGATATCCTGATAGACTTACTGGAAGTGGATGACATCCATATCAAGCTGTACTGTTTGCAGCTAGCACAGGCTCTTTGCTCTACCCGACCATTGAGGACCAAGGAACTCATCTTAAAATCTCCTCTTGCCATTTCCAAGCTGTGTCAGGTGCTGAGTGACCCCTATGAGCCAATTCGAAACGAGGCAATCCTCTTACTAATGGGTGTTGTGAAAGACAATTTTCATATTCAAAAACTGGTGGTCTTCGAGAACACCTTTGACAAACTGTATCAGATAATTGAAGAAGAAGGGGGAATAGAGGGAAACATTGTTGTGCAGGACTGTTTGTCTCTAATTTCCAACTTGTTGAGGTATAACGCCAGCAACCAGAAGTTTTTCTTGGAGACTAATTGCATGTACAGACTTGCCCAGTTCCTTTCTCAACCGCTTGAAGAAAGTGAACTGGGAGCATTTGTGTGGAACGAACAAAGGTTGCAGAATCTCATCACGACTCTAGATACTTGCCGTTTATTTGTTGCGGAGGGGGTGGAAGCGATCCAATCAGCACAAGTCGCCCTTGTCAACTGTGATGTGTTGATGCTGATCCTGCGACTCGTGTTCTCGCTTACGGTTCCGAACACTGTGAGAGTTCACTCACTTCTCACAACAGCCGACATCATTCGTTCTAACGCCGACATCCAATTGCAATTTTCCCAGATAGACGTCCCGTTCGTTGATCCAACAGTTCCTCTCCTGTCTCAGAAGATGGATTTGGTTGTTCCTGTCATTGATGCTTTGATGAATTGGTGCTTGTATGCAAATTCTGTCCACCTATTTGACCTCAGAATGGCTTCTGCGATGGTTTTGCACGCATACTTTATGGCCAACGACGAGGCGAAATACGCATTCCTTAAAGATCAGAAGTACGAGTTTAATAAGCTCAATGGTGTTCCTAATAGTGAAGATGAAGAGGAGGAAGGTGAGAGTGACCCTGAAGAAGCGAAAGACGACACGCAAGGTTCGATACAATCTAACGAGCAGGAAAACGGCGAGAGTAGATCTCCCTCCGTTGTCCAGGGCGGAACAAATTTGTTTGAAACTCTTGCAAATGTGGATAACGACTTCCAGCTCAACCCTTACAAGGTTTGGTTTGCTTGTTTGATTCTGTTATATGTTTTTGAAGACTATGCAGAGGGCAGAAATCTGGCATTGACAATTCAAATCGGAAACGAGAGTGCTAACGAGGATGTACTAAACATTGTGGAAGCTGTCGGGCAAGCTTTGTGCTCCAGCCTGCGGTTCAATGATCCACGTGTTCCAGTTGCGTACACGATGTTATTGGTTTATTGGCTTTGGGAGAATTTTGAGGCCATTGATTTATTCCTCCACGATCCATCAATTTTAGACCAGCTTCTGGCTTACCTTGGTGAAGCGAACGAGCAAAATATGCTTTCTCAAGGCATGGTGATAATATTACTAGCGGTGGTTTATGAATTCAGCAGAAAAGATTCTCCAGTTAGTCGTCAGCAGCTGAGCTCACTGTTAAGAAGCAGAATCGGTGAAAATGCTTTCAGTCTTAAAGTTCAGCAGTTTGAAAAAAGTGAGGCCTTCTCTTCGTTTGACGAGGAAAACCTTCTCAACCCAGCCAGGGATGATACAGGTCTTCCGCAGGTTTATTTTGATGCTCTATTTGTCAAACTAGTCAAGGAGAATTCTAAAAGACTAAGGGGCGCTGTTGGTCATGACCCCTCGTTTGAACCAATTCAAAAATTGAGTTATAGCGCGTTCGAAGTTCTCCAAAATGACTGTTTGTCCGTGTTGAATGATCTGAAAACTCTACGTTCAGAATCTGAAGCAACTATAGAGACACAACGAAAGGAAATCGAGCGCCTAGCAAATGAACACGAAGAGCTGGCAAAGACTTTTGAATCCACTAAAGCAGAACTGGATAAGCTCTCGGCTGACAAGAGCATTTTAGATGACAATTACTCTAAGAGTTCTGAGGAGAAAACCAAACTGGGACAAATTAAAGCAGAATTGGAAAAGAATCTGGCTACCGTTAAATCACAATACCAAGAAGCTGTCGCAAAAATTTCAACTCTTGAAAACACCAATAAGCAACTCACAGAAAAGCTGAGTGTTATAGAACAACAAAAATCAAAGGCAGAAGATGGAATCAATAAGATGAGCAGAGAATTGATGCAGTTGACCAAGGAAAAAGATTCACACGATAAATCATTCAAGGCTGCTGAAAAAGAGACCCAAAAATTGTCTAAAGCGTATGAACAGCTCAAACAGCAGGCTACACAACAGCAAGAGAAGAACTCAAGCTTAGAGTCACGTATTCAGACTCTTTTGTCAGAGGTTCAGAAGGCTCAAGAAAGTTCAAACAGTTTCAAGAATAAATACGATGAAACCGTGAAAAAGCTGCAACGAGCTGAGTCTGAGCTTGAAAATTTGAATAAAAGTCATTTGGAGGTGACAAAAAGTCTCGACTCACTAAAAAGGGAAACTGAGTTCTCTGCTGGCACATTTGGTGAGAAGTTGAAGGTTTTAGAAACAGAAAAAGAGGAATTGGTTAAAGCAAACCAAGAACTAAAGACAAAGTTGGGTAATTTGGAGTCCGAAAAGAAGAGCGCTCTTCTGGAAGCCAATGCCACAAAGTCCGAGTTCGAGGAAGAGAAAAAGCGTTTCGAAGATTTGAAATTGAAGCTGGAGACAGAGAAAAGCCAGATTGAGAACGAAAAAGAGACCATACAGAAAGAGAAATTCGAGATCGAGAAAAGCTGGAAAGAGGAAAAAGAAGCGCTGGATCAAACTTTTGCTACTCAGAAGACCGATTATGAGACTAAGCTCAAGCAACTGGACGCCATAAACGTGGAATTCTCACAATTAAGTGTTAAGCTTCAAATTGTAGAGAATGAAAAGCAAAACTTAGAGGAGACATTGTCCTCGACTAAAAAAGAGCTACGCGAAACGCGTGAGCTTAAAAATACAGTCACAGAGGAGAAGAAGTCACTGGAGTCCACTATATCTATGATATCTGTGAACGTCGAAAGTAAAGATGAGGAATGTCGGCGTTTGTTGAAGGTTTCTGAGGATCTGAAGAAGGAGAAGTCAGACCTCTTGGCTGAGATCGAAGCCCTCAAAGAGAAACTAGATGCCCAAGAAGTCTCCAAAGAAGAAAATACGACTTTGAACCAGGAAATGGAGTCCTTGAAGACCGAAGCGAAGAAGAAGGAGATAGAAAAACAAGTTCTAGTTTCAAAGCATGAAAAAGAACTGACTCGACTCAAGGATGAACTGGTATCCAAGGAAAAAGAAATAGAGAAAGAAAGATCACTGATAAATGGCAACTCTGAGGCTATTGTTCAACAGTATTCAGAAAAGATTGTGGGATTGGAGACGAAACTGAAACAGCTACAAGAAGAAAAGGAGAAGGAGATTGATACTTTTGAAGCTAAACTTAAAAGTACACAGGAAGATCTTGACAATATAGTTAAGCTCAAGCTGCAGAAGGAGCAGGACCTGGCTGGGGTTGAGAAAAAATTAAGTGGTCTGGAAGATCAACTGAAACAGCGGGGTGTGGAAATTGATGAGAAAGTCAGCGAACTTACAACTCTGAAATCTGAGATGGATGAAAAGCTTCGAGAGCTGACTCAATCCAAGAAAGAAATCCAGACGCTTCAAGAGTCCCAGAAGGAAATGGATGATTACCATGAGTTGAAGGAGAAGGCGATTGCAAAAGACGCTCTTGAAGCTGAAATCAAGACTCTGAAAGCCCAGATTGTCGATATTGATGAACTGAAACAGAAAGCAGCTGAGCTGGAAGTTCTAAAGAAAAAAACAGCAGACTATGACGATCTACAGAGCCAACTCGCGGATCTTGAGAGCTTCAAATTGAAGGCGAAGAATTATGATGCTCTCGCAGATAAAACTTCCGACTACGACGAGCTACAGGCTCAGAGTTCCGAGTATGAGAAATTGAAATCTCAAATGGGCGATTTTGGAGCACTTCAGAAACAGCTGACTGATACTCAGAACAGATTGGCTGCAGCGGAATCCAAGGTGGACGAAATGGTCCCTAAAGGAGACCTTGACGACTTGATGCTGTTGATGAGCGACCTTGATGAGAAAAACAAGCGCATGAAACTGCAGCTTAAGTCTCTTGGACAAGATGTAAGCGACGACGAGTCCGACCAGGAGTCCGATGCTGAATCCGATGACGAATAGAGTGTCCAGGTTGCAAACTGTACATACGAATAATTATTTGCACAGCCTGGATGATCGAATCCCCGGACCCCACATTTTAATAAATTCACATGCGAAAGCAATAACAGTATATAAGGACAGAATGATTCAGGCCTTTAAGCATGAGCGAAATTAATCTCAAGGACTTAGTGGTTATAATAACCGGTGCAGGAGGCGGCCTGGGCAAACAGTATGCGCTCGGCTTTGCTTCTCGTGGAGCCAAGGTTGTTGTCAACGATTTAGGGGGCACTTTAGGTGGATCGGGAGGATCAAGCAAAGCTGCCGACCTAGTTGTTGATGAAATCCGTAAAAATGGAGGCCAAGCTGTTGCCAATTATGACAATGTGGTGACCAACCCGGAAGGGATTGTTCGCACTGCTGTCGATTCGTTTGGGAGTGTGCATATTTTGATCAATAACGCTGGTATTTTAAAAGATGCTTCTTTCAAGAACATGACTGAAAAACAGTTCTTGGATGTCATTGACGTGCACCTGAATGGGGCATTTAAATTGACCCGGTTGTGTTGGCCCATTTTCAAGGATCAGAAATTTGGCCGGATCATTATGACTACGTCACCTGCTGGACTGTACGGAAATTTTGGACAAACCAACTATTCAGCAGCAAAAATGGGTCTAGTTGGACTGGCTGAAACTCTGGCCAGAGAAGGTGCAAAATACAACATCAAGTGCAATGCAATTGCACCATTGGCGAAATCCAGAATGACAGAAACCGTTATGCCTCCGGATGTTCTGAACCGTCTGCTACCCGAAAAAGTGGTCCCCTTAGTGCTGTATCTTTCTTCTTCCGACTGCAACTGTTCTGGAAGTATTTTTGAAGTTGCTGCAGGACTATTTGCACAGATTCGATGGGAAAGAAGCGGTGGTGTGCTCTTCAGACCAGATGACACATTTACCCCTGAAGCAATATTGAATAAATTTTCTGAGGTTGTGAAATTCAAGAACTGTCAGTATCCTGTACAGCTTAACGATTACAACGCTCTCCTGGCACGTGCCAAGGCTCTATCTCCAAACGAGCAGGGAGATCATAGGATTGAGAGTGTCAACGGAAAAGTTGTGATCATTACTGGTGCAGGGGCTGGCCTAGGAAGAACCCATGCTCTATGGTTTGCACGGTATGGTGCAAAGGTTGTGGTGAACGACTTCAGAGACCCTTCAGCGGTCGTTAAAGAAATTCAATCATTAGGTGGCACTGCGGTAGGCGTGAAAGGTGACGTTTACAAAGACGCGGAGCAGATTGTCAAGACTGCCTTGAGTGAGTTTGGAACAGTGGATATTCTTGTCAATAACGCTGGAATCTTACGGGACAGATCGTTTGTGAAAATGTCGCAGGAGGAATGGGATCAAGTGATTCAAATTCATTTGCTGGCATCTTTCCGGATGTGTAAATTGGTTTGGCCTGTTTTCCTCGAGAAGAAATCTGGTACCATTATCAACACGACTTCCACGTCAGGAATTTACGGAAACTTTGGTCAGGCCAATTATGCGGCTGCTAAAGCTGCTATTCTGTCATTCACAAGAAGCCTGGCTCAAGAGGGTCGCAAAGCAAATATCAGATGCCACGCAATTGCTCCCCATGCGGAGACTTCCATGACCAAGACCATTTTCAAAGATGAGGAGCTAAACAAGTTCAGCGCTGATCAGGTTTCTCCTTTGCTGGTCTTGTTAGCCAGTAACGAAGTGGACACAACGGGTCAGCTATTCGAAATAGGTGGAGGCTGGATTGGTAGTACAAGATTCCAAAGAGCCACGGGTGCTGTGTCACATGATGAACATATAGCCCCAGAATTTGTCCAAGAACATTGGGCAGAAGTTACCGATTTCAGCCATGGAATATGTCTAAAGTCAGCACAGGAGTCTGCCATGGCTATTCTGGATAGTGTTGGTGGGGATGAAGAGGACGAGGAAGAAGAAGAGGACGAGGACGAGGAGGAAGAAGAGACCACCAGACCACACGGATTCTTCTATGATCATCGCCAAGTCATACTCTACAACTTGTCTGTTGGCTGCCATGCTAACGAACTGCAATATGTCTATGAGAACGACGACGACTTTCAGGCAATTCCCACGTTCGGTGTAATACCTTTCCTCAATGAGGTTTCGGACTCCTTTGATTTTAGCAACCTGGTGAAGAATTTCGACATGACTAAACTGCTCCATGGAGAACACTACTTGAAGATCTCAAAAACAATTCCGACCTCTGGTAAGCTGAAAACGAAATCTCAGCCTGTTGCTGTTTTCAACAAGACCAGTAAGGGCAAGAAAAACAGCTTGGTGATACAAGGCTATGAGACGTACGATGAGCACGATAACCTGATTTGCTATAACCAAGGCTCATATTTCATTCGTGGTAGCGAGTCTGTGACAGGCAAAGATCAGATTTTCGAACATAAGTCTACTCCGTTCTTGAAGAATAGCTTCCAAGCCACAGGAAAACCTGACTTTGAGGTGAGATACAAGACTTTTGGCGATCAAGCAGCCCTGTACCGTTTGAATGGAGACTTCAACCCGCTCCATATTGACCCTGTCTTTGCTCAAGGAGGTAACTTTTCCAAGCCAATTTTGCATGGTCTTGGAACCATGGGTATCAGTGCAAAACTGCTCCAGGACCATTATGGTGCATTTGATGAGATCAAGGTCAGATTCACAAATGTGGTTTACCCTGGGGAAGAGCTCAAGGTTCTGGGATGGAGGAATGGTAAGACTGTCATTTTCCAGACTTGGTGTGTCGATCGAAATTCACTCGTGATTGACCAGGCAGGAATTAGACTAAAAGACTCAAAACCTCACAAACTTTAGCTACTTTATATAAATCTATTATGTTGCTTTATAACGACCGCTGTCCCATGTTTCGTTTAGATGTTTGCCCAGAAACTGTTTGCTAACTTCCACGAGATGGTTGTCTGAGGCCAGATCTTGCTTGCTAGAAGCTTTTTGATAATGCTCCAAAGCACACTGTAGCTCTTCTATATTGGAAACCCCGATTACAGTGCGGCCTTGTTTAGACAGCCACTCTCTGATTGCAAAGCGGGTAGCCAGATCCGCCAGCTCGGTGTCGTATTCATCTTTGAGCTTGGTAGCAAGTTCGGAGCACGCGTTTTTGAGCTCTGCCGAAGCAGGATGGAAAGGGTGAGTTTTCTGGGAACGCAACAACGACATAGACAAAATGGAGGCGTTGTTCAGCAGCTTAATGCCCGTTTCCATGAACCTGTCGTACCATTCTAGTAGCAATGTGTTCTGCAGACACATATTGGAGTAGCTTAAAACTAAGTCCAGTTTTCCAACGGTCGGAATAGAGACACATTCGCTGGCGATGCGGTGAAGAAACTCAACAGGATAGCCGGAGATACCAACATGATTGATGACTCCCAGTTTCTTCAGACTCATCAGCTTTTCTAGAGCCCCAAAAATTTCGTTATCGTCAACGAATTCAACATCGTGTAAATACACCACGTCAAGATATTCGGTCTTGAGTCTCTGTAAAGACCGATAAATCGATTGTTCGACCCATTCGGGTGAGTAGTCGAAATCATCAAGCTGCAAACGACCTACTTTCGTGCAGATGTAGTAATGACTCCGTTCGACTTTTCCAGCAGCTAGCAGCTTTCCCAGTGCGTCTCCAATAAGCTCCTCGGATGGACCGTAATATGGAGAGGTGTCTATAGCATTTATACCGTTTTGGAAAGCGTGAATCAAAAGCTCCTGGATATTCATGGAGTGTGGGTCCTTGTTGTATTGGTTATTGAAGGTTGCACCTCCCAAAACCAGAGGCGAGATGTCCTCCAGCTGACCAGTAACTTTGGCGATGGTCATATAATTACTAAGTATTTTTTAGACTTGAAATAAAATTCATGGGTCGGGGGAAGAGGTCCGCAGAGTCTGCCAACGAGCAGGAATTCCAGTTCGATGTAAGTACCAGTGGATTTTGTGTTTAGGAACCTAACGCTTTAGCTTGGAACGGAGAAACGCAAAGTCAGCGTTCGCAAGTTCAAAGGCGCATCTCTGATAGACATTCGTGAGTACTACCAGAAAGACAGCAAGTGGTTACCTGGGTCTAAAGTAAGTATTGCAGAACTCCAGCTAACCGCAGGGAATTGCCTTGACTGAGGAACAATGGAAAGTTCTACGGGGACTAGTCACGCAGATAGACGAGTCGTTATCGATGTTGGAGCCAGAGTCCAAGAAATTCAAAAGCGAGGAGAAAGTGGTGGATAGCGATGAAGAATCGGGGGTTACAGAAAAGGAGCAGAAGAGCGAGTCGCCTGAGGACCAGCAAGTTTCCGGTTCAGAGTCGGAATAATTCTCTTTGCAATTTATCTTTTATCAGTAGAATTTCATATCTTGATAATTCAGTATATTTTTTCTTAGCCTTGATTGCTATGAGCCAAAGTTCAAATCGCAGATCAAGCAAAATATCTGACTCCGAGGTCGATGCCTTTGGAATAGTACAGAATGAGGTGTCTTCAGACTCTTCTTTAGGGTACGAGCCCCTGATAGACCATAGAAGACATTCTGTCACTGCTGGCGTCCCCAAACCCCATGGCTCGCGCAGAAGGGGTCCTGTTTCCAGCGCCCCGGTAATTTCTGCAGAACATGCACGCCACATGGCGAGCAGCAACTCTATGATGGGAAATGCAGGACTGGCGTCTTCAAGACACCAGTATGGGTCTCTGGATCAGATAGAGGAGACGAAATTTAGAAAGTTCAAGACGTACAACAACGCCCTCA
This sequence comes from Ogataea thermomethanolica, assembly GCA_030674565.1. Taxonomy (NCBI): domain Eukaryota; kingdom Fungi; phylum Ascomycota; class Pichiomycetes; order Pichiales; family Pichiaceae; genus Ogataea; species Ogataea thermomethanolica. The sequence goes on from JAKTYW010000009.1 coordinate 200,949, forward strand.
AACAAAACCAATCAATTTCAGACAATGTACAATATAAGACCGCAAACCCGTTTGATGGCACATTGAGACACCATTCATCCAAAAACAGCGTCCAGAAAGATCCGTTCGACTCGGAAAATGAAGACAGGGACTCCAACTCGGTGTATGCCTCGTCCAACCCTTCTTCTCGACGGACATCCAACGCTTCCTCTCTGGACGACGTTTGTTTCCCTGTGGAGATGCTAGATGAAGCTGGAAAACGCAAGATCTGGCCTGACATTCCCGTGCTACAGGAATTTGTTGACGAAGAGCTGTTAGAACTCAAGAAGATCAACAAGTCTTCAGCATCTCTGTCACGACAGTCTTCAATGGCTCAGGGAGAAGACAGGATTAACTTCCAGTATCCGCTGGTCTCCAATATCGACTCTGGAGAATCCGAGCCGCTTCTGGTGCAGAACGATAATGAACAGGACATGTTTCATGGCCGTTTGAGGCCTCAAAGAGTTGTCCCTTGGAGCCAAAACCAAAACTTATCCAAGGAACTTCCCGAGCTAAAACAGTCTAAAAACTTCAGGTTCACGTATTTCAGGGAGGACATGGACAATACTTTGCACGCGACTAATATCTCTGGCTTGGTTCAAGATAACAAGTATTCGCTGACAGATCTATTTTCGCCGATGAACAAGGAGACCCATCCGCACTCCAACAACATTTCTTTACAGCCGTCCAACATCAGTATCAAAACAAAAACTCCAGGAACGGGGACTTCTACTCCTACTCCATCGGTTGCTGCAGAAAGTTCCACCGGAGGGGATGTCCCGCCATTTTGGCTAGACGTTTTAAATCCCACAGAGGAAGAGATGAAAATTCTATCCAAGGCTTTTGGTATCCATCCTTTGACCACAGAGGATGTGTTTATGGGAGAAACAAGAGAGAAAGTTGAACTTTTTAAAGACTACTACCTCGTCTGTTTCACTGCTTTTGACGTTGTTCTTGAACACCACAATCGCAGGCGTGCACGCGAGCGTGCTTACGGTTCCAATGTGTGTTCAGACGACGAAAGTATTGCCAGTAAGCATCGCAAACGTTCGTGGTATCACACTATACTGAATATGGCTTCACAGCGGAGGAACATGGCCCAGGAAACAGATTTCCAGAAAGCTCCATCTATGGTATCGAAAAGAAGAAACAGCGGGAAGAAAAGAAAGAATGGAGACTTGGAGCCCCTGAACATGTACATCATTGTTTTCAAGGACGGAGTCATCACGTTCCATCAAAAACCCACCCCACATTCAGGAAACGTGCGTCGAAGAATAAGACTTTTGAAGGACTACCTTGCTGTGACCTCGGACTGGATTGGTTATGCTTTGATAGACGACATCACAGATGCATACGCTCCATTGATCGAGAGTATAGAGGAAGAGGTGAAGGCGATAGACGACGCAATTCTAGTAATGCAAAGTGGTGTTGACTCAGACGACAACTTGTCAAGCGACAGCGAAGATGAGGGCGATAAGATATGGCTCAAACTCAAAAGAAGAACGTCCACCGTCAATGACAAAGCATCCATGATTTCGTGGAGCTCACAATCTTCACGAAGCTCTTCCTCGTCTCAGAACACGAAGGTGCTCAGCTGGAAACGAAAGGGGGATATGCTGAGAAGAATTGGTGACTGTCGTCGGCGAGTCATGTCCCTGCTCCGTCTCTTAGGTTTTAAAGCAGACGTGATCAAGGGATTTTCCAAAAGATGCAACGAAAACTGGGAGATCGCCCCTCGCTCAGAGATCGGAATGTATCTTGGTGATATCCAAGACCACATCGTTACTATGGTTCAAAGTCTTAATCACTACGAAAAATTACTAGCCAGATCGCACTCCAACTACCTCGCGCAGATCAACATCGACATGACCAAAGTTAATAATGACATGAACGACATTCTCGGAAAGATTACAATTTTGGGTTCGATCGTGGTTCCTCTGAATGTGGTTACCGGTCTTTGGGGAATGAACTGTCTGGTTCCCGGTCAAGATGCGCCAGGATTAACCTGGTTCTATAGTATATGTGCGAGTATGGTGGTTTTTGCTGTGACAGCTTACTTTTACGCAAGAAAAGTGAGTGGAATTGTTTAAATTACATGTCAACCAGATAATTGCTTGGAGCCAGGCCAGATGTACCTGTGTTGATGTTTTCTGCAAACCACCACCCGTCGGGCTGTTGATGCAGGATCATTAGAATGTCTCGCTTCTTGAACGAGAGTTCCTGCTCAATGCTAGCATCGTACGAGTATTGTGCCCTGCAATATTTGATGACTGGGAATCCCTCCGAGGAACGCGAAGGCAAGTTCGTTTGATTGACGAACCTGTCTTTCAAGGTTGTGGACGATTTGGATTTTCTAACAGAGTTGTTTCTGGTGAACGAAGAGGCTCGTTTACTAGAATTTTCATCTTTTGGCTGGTCAATGATCTGCATGGAGTCACGGAATTTAGACATATCTCCATTACCTCCAAGCTTCAGATCGCTCAGATAAGCCTCTAATGGATTAACAGGCTTTTCAGACTTACCGAAGAGACTGAATCTGCCTGATAGTTTTGTTTCACTTTTCTTATCAGACATCAAAGAATGGAGTAGAGGGTTGGAATAAACAGACTGTTTGGATTGTTTAAAGTCATTTTCGTGCGCACTGGAGGCATCGGTTACATCCGAGTATTCGGAGAAGAGATTGCTTGAGTTTGGTTCTGAGGTCGTTTTGACCGCATTTTGCCGCAGTTGGGATGCTTCATGTTGGGCTTGCTCTTGAAGTTGCTTAAAAGTCTCCTCTCTTCTATCGATGAGATCAAATTGGACTTGCTGTTGTTGGGTTGGTTTTGGAGGAGGATTCTTCTTTTCAGCAAGCGCTTCGTGCTGGCGTGAAAGTTGGGGAATTGCATCCACATCAATAGATTGATTTCCGCGTGTATGCTGGGGTATTTTTCCTTTTGCATAATCCACAAAGTCCACAGAAGATATCATGGTATTGCCTGTTTTGAACTCATCCACGAACGCTGCGATGTCTGCGCGATACGAACATTTCTCCAGACTTAGTCGAACATTCTCACAGCTTTGGTCATCTGTGATACAGGACGAGCTGATTATGTTGGCATATTCCCAAATGTTGGCTTTTAACACTTTGATCTTTTCTTCTTCCAATGATTGTAGATTTTCACATGCAGCAAACCACTCGTTCTTCCATAATTCTAATACATTGTTGTACTCGTTGACCAACAAGCGGTATTCCTTTGAAGCCTGAACCATCTGCTCTGACAGTTTGTTGACCTTCAGCTGTGCCCGATACGTCTCTGTTTCATCCATTAATATTTGCTCTGTCCTGTGATTATTAACCTTCATCCAAAGCGTTTCGTATTTTTTGCGTGCCAATTCAACTTTAGACTCCAGATTCTTTCTGTGCTTAACAAGTTTTGCAACTCCCGCTTCCAAAGCTTTACCATGAGACTTGCGTTCAAGCGAGTACTGTTCCAGCTGCTTGTAAACATTGGTTGCAATCTTATTTCCCTGCGAAAAGTGGCTGTTAGCTAATTGTTCTGTCTCCTTTAAGAGAACATCAAGACTGCTTTTGAGCGTACCGTCCATTTCGTGTTTTCCAATGTCCATCTTGCGAGACAGATTACTTAGTCGTTTGGCATATTCTTCCTCAATAGCTATGCGCTCCTTGTAAAAAGCTAACACGTTATCAGTGGTCTTACAGCCTCCTTGGAAGTGCCCCAAGAGAAAGGAGCAAGAGGAATCGTCAGGCGACCAGAAGTTGCGAGAATACAAATGGTCCATAGGAAAAGATAGTGATTCAAAGTAGTTTTAAATGGGTATTTACTTTTTCCCAAATGCAGCTTAAGTGAAAAGCTGGTAATAGTTTACGTAATCTTTATGAAAAATTCCATTACTCTAAAATACATCTAAATGTAAGTGCAAGGAACTGATAGCTAACACCGTAACGTCTCATGCATCATATATCAAGTTGAACTTGGTATTTCTACACGGTACGCCTAGAGTATTGCTACGAACACTCAGCGTACTTAAGCAGCAATGGTGACCTCGACATCAACACCTGGCTCGATGGTGATTTGAGTAATCTTCTTGACAGATTGAGCTGGAGCGTGCAAGTCGATGTATCTCTTGTGGATTCTCATCTCATAGGTCTCCCAGGTCTTGGAACCCTCACCGTTTGGAGTCTTTCTGGTGGAGATTCTCAAAGTCTTGGTTGGCATTCTGACAGGACCTTTCTTGAAAAGGTTCTCTCTCTCAGCATTTTGGATGATGTTTTGAGAGACCTTCTCAAGTTGCTTGACCTTGGTGGAGATCAAGGTGATTCTGATCTTGTGGATTTCTGGTTCTTCAACAACCTTCTTTTCTTCGGACATGATGATATTGAGACGTTCAAAGTTGAAAAGAATTTAATGAAAAAATTATTTTTTCAATGGGCCTGGTGCCAGTTTATTTTATGTCACGTGAAACGCACGTGACTGTGTGTTATGTACCATTATCTAGAACACTGTTCCGTCTGCCAACAGCTCAATTGGAGGCCCTCCATTCTGGCGCAGCTTACCAGCAATGAGTCTTCCGGACTTCCAGGATCCAGCTTCAATCAGTTGTGGTAATTTTAGTTCGTACTTGGTATCCTTGACCCCCAATTTCTCGTTAACCATTGGTAAAATGTAATCGAGCAAGCAGATGGTACACGAACGCCATTCCACGATAGCGTCGTCGTCCGGAGTGTACAGAGGAATGTCAGGATTCATTGCTTGCTTTTTAGAAAGCTCCAGTCCTCGTTTGAGTGTGCCTGGCTTGAGATTAAGAACCTTGAAATCCACAAACAAGCCGCCATTACGGTACTCAGGAAGACCCGTCATGTAATGAGCATTTTTAATTGTGAAGTGGCCGTATTTCTCGAGCGGAAGAAACAAAGAGTAAGTGAGCCACTGAGTCAATTTGTGAAAGGTGACGACTTTTGTAGACTCAGGTGCATGTGACCCATATATTTGTTGTGCTTCCTTGATCTTGCTGTCTAGATACCAAGCGTCGCCAATACATTGTCCGTCAACTTTGATGCGGCCCTCTGTGGGCCAAATTGGTGTCAAACCATCCATGAGGCACATCCATAGATCTGGCAGGTCGATGGTTCCATCGGTGGACTGTTTTTTGAGATAGTCAACCAGATTGCCAGGCCTAGCGTCAGATCCAAAAATCGTGCTATTTTCCAGCAGTGTGGTTCCCAGCTTTCTCAAAAGCTTGAGACGGCCATCGAATCCCGCAATTGGATTCTGTTCGCCAATTTGGAGTCCTTCCGCAAGTTCTTGCGAGGTCAGTTTTGCAAGTTTGGCACCATTAACAACGAACTCAGGACCGTCACTAAAGATACCCTTGACGAACATGTGTAGCGATGCCACAGCAATTCCTTCAGATCGACCAATTGTAGTCCCATCCTCGGTGTATTTCCACTCATTTCCTGCACCAGCATCCAATAGCACACTCACAATAAACAGATCGATAAGCTTTTTGCAGATTTCGTAATCGGACTCTCCTGCGAGCTTGGAATTGATGAAATCAGTCAATCGTGTCTTCCCCCCACACTCGAAGTGCTGGTATCTCCCATGAACAGGAATTGTCAATAATGACTCTTTCGTTGGAAAAGCGCCCGAGATGGTTGAGACCACAAAATCCACCGCTGTAGAAAGCTTGGACAGATCCACATCGAAATTGGTGAGCTTGTCCTCGAGCAAGAGTTTTCTGGTGTTCTCGTTTGTCTCCCTGACAGACTGTATAGACAGCAAGTACTCAATAGAAGGTGTCATAAAAAAGATCGAGGGCCATTTTGCAGAATTTATAGATAGAGCAGACCGGTTGATAACCGGTGAGCGTCGGAGATATTTTTTTGATTTGTAGTAAGAATATTAAATAATTTTTGGTTGATATATGAAATGTACAGGCATTTAATCCGAAGGTATTCGCAGCCTGTGGTGCGCGTTCCATTGACCCCAGGTTCTTTTGATAGAAAGAAACTTGTTGATGTGACCGAAAAGGCCAATGAGCTTCTCCGGTCGATTCAAGATGCTCAGAGCCAGGAAAAAACTCGACAGGATATTGCAAACTCCAAGTACAAGGAAATTAGTAAAGCTGCTTCCAAAGCAGACAAGTACTCATTTGTGAGGTCCCCAATTCCGGAAGACCCTTCTGTTCAACGTGAACTCTTGAAAAGTCAAGAAAGATTGACCTCGTCTCCCCGGTATATATTCGATCCAGAACGCGACACAGTTATAGACATCACGAAACCTAAACGACCAAGACCATCAATAAAACCTCAACAGAGAGCAAGAGATAGATATGGCGAATTTTGGAACACCCTCGATAAGTATGCGGCAGTCCTAGTGCTGAAAAATGAATCGGAAGCGGTTTCCCTGAAATATAAAGGTCTAGCAGATGCCATCGAAATCATAAATGTCGCGCACAACCCAGACTTAGATCCCAGATATACTGATCCAAATGAGTTCGAGCTACATTGCGAATATTTCTTTACGACGAAAAAGAGACTCTTAGAGAAAAAGCTGGGCTCCCTTCCAGATATCGCAGACCAGAAAAGCACTGCTCTTATATGTCTGACGAACCGTGGCTTTCATGCGTCTGCGGAACCGTTACAGCTTCTGTCACAGGAGCTCAAGAACTCGTTTTCGGTAGCCTGCTGTGTTTTGAATACCCAAAAATATCCAAATCTGGCTCTCCTTGAACATTCCTCGGACGAAGTCAAAGAAAACTACTATCAGTTGGCTACGCTTGGAATCACCAAGGTTACCAAACTCCCAGACGGCTGGATTCTGTTATCAAAAGAAACTAATTAGCATAAACCTGCATCAACATGTACATATCGCTCAACGCTGTTGTCTAATATACTTGGCTATGTCCTCTGCCACATCACTCTTGGCTGTCTTGGAGCTATTCTCAAAAGCTTTTTGGTAGATTCCTTTGACATCCTTAGTGTTATCATTGACTTCGCCGTTTCTGTCCTCAGCAAACGTGTACTCGCGTTGAGGCTCATTAATATCTGGTTCAATAATACCATGTTCGTATCCCTCATCTTCGTCCTCAGCGTCCGAAAGTGTGTCCACATTTGATTTCTTGCCCAAACCCAGATCCTTCATCAGATGGGTGAGTTGCTTTTGCTTGTTCTGTTTCTCCTTCTCTTCCTTCTCCTTGATTATTCTTTCTCTTTCTTTCTGGTAATAGTCATTGTATTCATCGACTTTGGAGTCAACCGCATCCAGGAAATCGTCGAAGCCAGCTCCCGTAAACGCAGAGCATCCAACAACGTCCAAGGTCGAGTAAAACTCCTCCAACATCAGACTCATACTATTAACCAATGAAGCCATATATCCTGAACCGTTGCTGGTCTCGTCGTTGAGTTCACTGTTACTTCTCAGAGCATCTTGGAACGCCTCGAAGTCGGTCATCCACTCAGTCGCAAATTTCGAGTCACGGACATCCGTCTTGTTGAAAACCACAATCATTGGAAGCTTGGTTTTGTAGAGAATGGAACAGGCGTAAAGCATGTTTGAAATGAAGGTGGTTGGCGAAGAACTTCTTGGCGTATCGATGATGTAAGCTATGACCGTGGGAAAGGTGGATGCAAATGCCTCAGTGATAATGGAACCAGAGGCAGACCAAATGAAACACTCGATTTGCCCAGGGGTATCCACTATACAGTGTTTGTATTTTTCTGATTTCTTGTCCACCAGGTTGATCACCTGGTCAATTTTAGTTGAGAAAAGATTCAGCGACGTCACAATAGCACCGTTGGGTCCCAGGTTGTAATTCTCCATGACCTTCTTGTACTTGACGGAATCTCGAATATCTATGTTACAACCGAACGGAACCTTCAGCACTGCAGGATCCAGGTTGATAACATACGGAGCTTCCTTCTTAGCGTGCAAATGGGAGTTCAGTCGTTGGACGAATGTGGTCTTTCCAGACCCAGCCATTCCGACACATATGATAGTAGCAGGAGCCATTGAAGAAATTTATAATCAAAGAATTTTTTTGAAATTTTTTGGTTTAAAACATTTTTTCCTTTACCAATGGACGTCCAGGCCCTCCACCACTGCTTCCTGGGCACCCTCCAAGCAGACCAGATGGTCAGACAGCAGGCTGAACAACAGCTGAAGCAAGCTGAAGGCATCGTTGGTTTTTTGGGTGCCTGTTTAGACATTTTAGGCTCTGACCAGGTGCAGCCTGTGATCAAACAAGCATGCTCTATTTATTTCAAGAACAAGGTTATCAAGAGCTGGTCTACCAGCGAGGGAGGAATCGACGAGGATGAAAAACCAGTCATCAGAGAAAGAATTATTCCAACCATGTTGAAGATCGACAGAGCTTTGAGAAACCAGTTTATCCCCGTTTTAAGCGTCATGATATCTTCGGATTTCCCTAGCAATTGGCCAAGCTTTTTGGAGACCACCAAGTCTCTATTTTTGAACACATCCGATATTCAGGCTATGTACACTGGTGCTCTTTTGTTTTCTGAATTGTCCAGACACTACAGGTGGAAAACAAATGCCAATCGTCATCTAGAATTAGACTCTATCATCACGGAAAATTTCCCAAGTTTACTGCATGTGGGAAAACAATTTGTCTCCAACCCTGCTGCATATGAGAAACATTACGAAGCTGGCGAGATTGTCAAGCTGATTGTCAAATGCTACAAGTTTGTTACTTATCATGACCTCCCAGAGCCTCTGCAACAACCGGAGTTTTTCCTTGAGTGGATCACGTTCCACGTTGATATAATCAATATGGAACTTCCTCCAAGTGTGATGGATTTAGACGATGACGACAGATCTTTGAGTCCTTGGGTTAAGAGCCAGAAGTGGGCATATGCAAACTTGTATCGGTTGTTTGAACGCTACGGCTCAAAGAGTTTGTCTTCCCGATTCGAATACCACCAGTTTAGGGACTCATTCTCCAGTAAAGTTGTTCCAGGACTACTTGAGGTTTATTTCAAGAAATTGAATGGTTGGAGACGGCAGGAAATTTGGATCAGTGACTCGTCAATGTATCAAATTGTTTCGTTTCTCGAACAGTGTGTGGTTCAGAAATCGTGTTTCTCCCTGATAATGCCTCATATCCAGCAGATCATTTCCGATGTTGCATTTCCGCTGCTTTGTCCTACCGACGAGGTTCTAGATATTTTCGAAAATGATCCTAATGAGTATATCCACATGATCTTAGATATTTACGAAGAAACCAACACTTCCCAATCTGCTGTGTTGTCTTTGTTGTTCACGTTAGTTGAAAAGAGACCACAAGTGGCTTTAGAGCCTGTTCTTCAGTTTGCATACGAAAAATTGGCCTCCTTGAGCAGCGTGCCTGAGACTTTAGAGGTTGCCAAAGAGAAGGAATCTGCTCTGCGAATTATCGGTCAGATATCTCACAAGTTGGTTGCAACCAAATCTCTGGTGGACCAGGTTGAGCCATTCCTTGCCAGCTTTGTGTTACCAAACTTCCGCTCTCAATTTGGATTCTTAAGAGCCCGTTGCTGTGAGGTTTCTTCCAAGTTTGATAATCTCAAGTTTAAACAGGAGGAGAATCTTAATGTTCTATTTAATGGGGTGCTATCCTGTTTCAATGAAACGAACAACCTGCCTGTCCAACTGGAAGCAGCCCTGGCTATCCAGGCATTTATGACTTTCGACCAGTTTAAAGAAGCCCTTGGTTCCATCATCGTCGAGACCATGGAGAAGCTTCTGGAGTTATCTAACAAGGTTGATAGTGACGCTATTCCTGCTGTGATGCAGGAGTGTGTCGAGAGCTACTCGGCTCAATTGCAACCATTCGGAACTAACCTGATGGCAAAATTGAGCGAACAATTGCTGAGACTTCTGACAGAGATTTACGAGGCATCCAATAGCGGACCAGACAGTTTTGACCACGACGACCTCACCGATAAACATGTCGCGGTTATGGGTGTCTACAACACAATGGTGACGGTTCTCCTGTACTTTGAAAGCTCGCAGGAGATGATCGCAGGCCTGGAACAAAGTTTTGCCCCTGTGGTTCAATACACGTTTGAAAAAGACCTGGACGACTTTTATGCAGAGGCCGCTGAATTGATCGAAAACACATTATTTTTGACCCGGTCGGTTTCCCCAGCAATGTGGCAATTGTTTGAAAGCATGGTCACTGCCGTCATGAAATCAGACCTCTCAATGTTCTTGGAGGACATCACGCCTGCTTTGAAAAACTACCTGGTTTACGGAGGATCTGTGTTTAGAGAGAATAAGCAATACCAGGACGCCATGTTCAGAGTGATCATGGAGATCTTCCACTCAGAGGATGCCGATGCAAATGAGATCTACGCTGCTACCGACTTGGGCTCCACTTTTGCCTTGAGTCTTGACAAAGACTCAGTGGAACAGTACAGTGAAAAGTTGATCCAGGCTGTGTTGGTCCTGCTCGCTGCGGAGGACACTGCCCATGCTGCAAACTCGTACAAGATATCGCTGCTGGGAGTGGTGGTATCGGTTCTTGTGGTGAACCCTAACAAATGCTTGCAGGTTTTGGTTGAAGCCAACGCTTTGGAGTCGTTCATGATGAGCTGGTTTGGCCTGGCCCCTTCGATCAAGAGAGTCTTTGATCTAAAGCTAAGTGTTCTTGGTCTGCTGTCTATTTTGAGTATCGAGTACGATGCCCTGAAACATCTGCATTTAGACACAGTTCTGGCACAGGTGGGACATCTGCTGGCCCTGCATTTTGCCAAACTTCCAGCGGCCATAAATGACATGGAGAAGAAACGTGCCGACTTTAACCCTGAGGACCGTTTTGCTGAGAACCATTTTGAAGATGAATGGGACGATACAGAAGATACAGACTTTTCTGAGGAGTACTCCAAATTTCTCAACAACGAGAAAGACCTTCTTGAAGTTGATGACGACGACCTTGATGATGATCCGTTCTCCAACACTGTGCTCGACAACATCAATGTTTTCCGTGCTTTCAACGACTGCTTCTCTCAGCTGCAAACCCAGACGGACAAGTACAACCATGTTGTTGGTCAACTGGATGCCCAGGAACAACAAACATTACAAAATATCGTCAATATTGCACAATAAAATAATCGCCAACTAGTTCAGGGCTCTATTTTCTCGAAGTACTAATGACGTAAGATTCCATCAGATTCTATTTTCTGGCTTTTATTTTGTAAGGGTTTCCGAACTTTCCGAGCGAAATAAATAGAGCACAGAGTTCCTTCGACAGCAGAATCAGTTATCTGTCAAGAATTTAGCAAGAATGGAGAAACAGATCAATTATAGACTTCCCAGATTCATGAGAAAAATTCATGGGTTGGTGTATTATAGCCTCCCCTTCTATGTGATGACGTCCACGGAAGCTACCTGTACATTGATAACCCTTCTGCTTCTGGGTAAACTTTTGAGCTACGGAACCAACATTTTGCTTTGCAACATTGTGGTGGCCGTGCAAAACGTTGCTGGAATAGATTCCGCGTTGCAAGCGTCCTGCTCGATGTCCCCTTGACTGCTACCAAATTGGTAAAATGCTGATTGTTACCCCTGCCAGATTCCTTGCTTTCTTACCATGATTGCTTACGACGAAATGAAACAGCTACCATACGTCTGGGTGTTTACTTTTCCTCAAACACCTATCTTAATTATGCTTCCTGGAACAATATATATATATGCGATTAATATGTTCGTAGGACTTGATCTTGAGTACAATTTCCCGAACTGGTAAATTAGAGGCTTATGAACAGGAGAGTTGGGGTTGTGTGCGCTCTATCTGGCTCCACTGCATCCACATTGACACTGTTGTGGGCCAATCAAAATTCAAAAGGTGAATGAAACCCCTGTTTTACACCATAAAAAAATTCCTCTTTTGGGCATGTCAATTAGTCTCCAGACTAATCATTAAAATTGGGCTTCTGATTTTTCGAATCAATTTACCAAAAGGGGAAGATCAATGGCTTCGAGTAAGAGTTTCGCTCCACAGGTCCTTCGAATCTCAAACTTCAAAAGGTAAACAATCATACTTCAACTACTCCTGTCGATGCAGGACAAAACGGTATAAATACTCAGCATCTTTCCTAGAAGTTATTCATCATCAACCAACAATCAACAATCAATTCAAAATGCAAGCTTCCATGAACGCCACCCAAAGACAAGAGCACGACGATGACGCCGACTACGGTAACTACCACGGGGGCCACGGCATTTTCAGCTTCAGCTGCACTATCAGTTAAATTAGCTAGATCAGCTATATCAGCTATATCAGTCCGGATTTCCTTCTGATTTGCTTGCTTGCTTCAGCACTTGATGTGCTGCTCTGGATTTGCTATCAAACTCTAATTCTTCTCTGGCCAAAGTTTATAATATTATATACCCAGCTCAATTGGATCCAAATATTTCTACGCGTGCTGTAAATAATTTACTCAATTCGCCTGATCTTTTATGCCCCTTGAGAAAATCCAGTTTACCGCCTCTACGAGCAACATAGTGCCAATTTACCAGCTGATTTCGACGGTAGTTGCATTTGGCGGTAACTGCATGCTCAATATAACCCAAAATGGGTTGTGTTTCAGCGTTGTTGATAATAATATCTGCAAGGTTTATCTGACCTTAGATAAAAGGTTGTTTTCCAGCTTCCAGTTCCACCCTGTTGTCATTAAAAAGGAGCGCATTCTTTTGACCCAGGATGATGATAGCAGTACTGATGATGATGCAGATGAGACCGGACCGGAACCGAACGTCTCCGTTAACCTCGATCTTAAATCTCTGCTTGAGACCATCAACATCCATATACCCGGAGACAAGGAAAGCGAATTACGAACAAAGTGCATTATGAGCTATCAGGGAAACGGATACCCATTCATCCTAACGTTTGAGGACGACTACATCATCGAGAGATGCGAGTTGACTACATTGTTTGTTGATCCTGCTGATTACGAGACAGAAGGCTCGTTCTCCCGGAATGAACCGTCTTATTTCCACCTCGACTCCTCACAGATAATCATGGAGCTCACTCTCCAATCTTCGATAATATATGACGCATTTAAAGACATGAAGGATCTCAACACTAGAGAATTAATTTTATATTGCTCCAATCTCGAGTCAGAGAATAGTCGAAAGTTCGTGTTGGTGTCCAAGTCAGAAGATGACTCCATCGGCTACTCGAAACTCATAGTGCCTGGCAGAAAGCCGTTTTTGAAGGAGTTGAAGTTGTTTAGAATCGAGCACAATGACCAAAATGAAGCACAGATGAATCCGTGTTTAACCACTGTTTCTTCCTTCTACAACTACGGCTATTTCTCTAAAATAATGAAGGCAATGCGTCTGTCGAAGTCGATCAAAATCCGCAAAGATCTCAATGGACTGACGTCCGTGTCTCTCCTTTTGGGCTCTCCCAGTCTGAGCAGTTCAAATCTTTCTTCCGGTGACGGAAAACCGTTGTTCTTTGGCACCAGCATAGAAGCGATTTTCCTTGAATCCCTTGCCATTGATGAGTCGGATAATCAGGCAAGTCATCACGGCTACCACAACAAATTTGTGGAACAATTAATTAGGGAAGACGAAAACGTTAAGGTCATCAAAATCGCTAGAAACGGCCAGCTGACCACCATTGACGACTATTTCCAATCGGCTATCACCGATTCCGGTATGTCCATGAATGCTAACGACCCCATCAACCTCGAAATTACGAACGAACTCGCGCAATCCGTCTTGGGACACAGCCCTGCACCCGAGCCTGTGAATCGGGAAAAACCTCCTAAACCAACGAAGAAACGTAAGCTGGAGGGTCGCAACAAGAGCAAGGCAGACAAGGCAGACAGACTCCAGACCGTGGGAGGAGCTGTCGAGATCCCGCTATTCCTGTGAAAAGGGTCATAACCCGGTATTTAATCACGTGATAAAAATGTACCGGTTTTATTGATAAATTTTTCATAAACATTTTCTCTCTGTAAACTGACCAGATCACATCTGAGGAAGAAGTTATTATAATGTCTGACGTCGAAGAACAAATCCAAGTTGAAGAAGAAGTTGTTGTTGAAGAATCCTCTTCCGTTTCCATCGAAGACTGCTTGCAAAAGGTCTTGAGAACCGCTTTGGTTCACGATGGTCTTGCCAGAGGTCTCAGAGAGGCCATCAAGGCTTTGGCTAGAGGTGAGGCTCAATTATGTGTCTTGTGTGACTCCGTCACTGAGGCCAAGATCATCTCCTTGGTTGAGGCTTTGTGTAACGAGCCAGAGGAGAAGATTCCTTTGATCAAGGTCTCTGACGCTAAGCAACTTGGTGAGTGGGCCGGTCTCTGTGCTTTGGACAGAGAGGGTAACGCCAGAAAGGTTGTTGGTGCTTCTTGTGTTGTCATCAAGAACTGGGGTGCTGACTCTGAGGAGAGAAACGTTCTCTTGGAGTACTTCTCTCAGCAGTAAATATGAATACCTAATATAATAATCGGTTTCAACTGCAACTTTATTTTATCAGTAGTTTATAATTACACATTAGCGGTCATTCTGTGGCCTAGAGCTCGAAGTCCATTTCGTCCTTGAACTCTTCATCGTCTTCATCCACGATGGCAGAATCATTGGGCATGGCTGCCATGTTGTCTTCGTCGTCATCTTCAAAATCCACATCGAAAAAGTCGTCGTCTGATCCAACGATACTAGAATATAGTAGTTTAGCTTCAGTTATGATTCCATCATAAGAGATCTCCGCAGAAGGCATGTTGGAATACAGAACATCATGGTCGACGCTGGACTCTGATCCCTTTTCGAACCCTTGTTTGAAAACACTTTCGTTGACGATACCAAATGGCTCCACTGAAGTGAACTGGGTGAACATAAGTTTGAACAGGTAGGTAAGTTTCTCCTTAGGGACAAATTCCTTGAATGATTTTCCTAGTTTCACAGAGTTGATAACGGAAACGTTTCCATCCGGTCTGACAACGACGTCTTCGTCTGTCAAATCCATATCAAAACCCCCGTCCTCCGACTCGCGTAAAATACTCTCTTCCAATTTGTTCAAAGCTGATTCCAAATCCTCTCTGGCCTTCTCTCCCTTTTCCACTGTGGATAAATACCAGATACATTGACCTGAAGGACATGAGCCAGAGCCAGCTCCCATAATAATAACTTGCACTGGATATTGGTTCGTGGAGGTCAGACTCTTGGGAGGGAATACCACCACTGAAGCAGATTCGCCCTCCGTGAACCACTCCTTGCACGATTTAGACACAATAGTAATCAATCTAGTGACCTCGTAGTTTTTCTCTGGAACATTTTCAGCGTTAGCAGGAGCTTGCGATGGAGAACACACAAGTCTTTCGGTCACCTTGACCTTGGTTCCATCCGTGAAGATAGCTGTTTTGGTATTACTGTCATAGGATTGCAATTGCGAGTCCAGCTTGTAAGTTGCACCTGCCACAGCAGCAGATCTGCAGAAACCCTGGGAAATTTCCCCCGGACCACCATATTTGGAATAAAGCACAGGGAAGGCTCCGTAAACATTTAAAGAGGTCAGATATCTCCTGATTCTAGTAAGACCCTCTAAGGTTGAAATGTTAGGAATTGGAGAGAGTCCCAACGTGTAGCATAGCTCGTTAATCTGTGCCGGTGACAGCTTGTATTTTTCGTTAATAAAGTCAGTGAATGTAATGTTTTTGTATGCGTCTAATTCTTTGGCTAAGGTGGAGGTCTCTGACTCAAGAACAAATTTCATGAACTTCATCAAATGTCTCTTGGTTGCCAAGGACAGAGACTGGTCTGTGAATATTTCTTCCTTGGAAGAGGACATCTTACCAAAAGAGTCGTTTTCAAAAGTGTGGAAGTTGCTGACGGATTGGAACTCAAGATATCTGTAGACGCGAGACTTGATCAGCAGGGCCAGAAGGTCCGACTTGGCAAACATGATTCGAGGCGTCAAGTCGATACTGTAGTCTCTGCTGTTCAATTGACCCGGCCGCGGAATGTAAAGTAGGGCTTTTGAGTAACCCTGGAATCCCGGGGTATTAAGGTTCACATTGTCACACCAGGCTTTAATCTGCTCAATTGTCAGTGTGGACGAGGTATCTCCATAGTACGGATTGGAATCCACATGGAGAACGTTGGATCCCTGCCAGGCAAGGGCCGCGGCTAGAACCGACTCAACAAGACCTGTCCCGCAGATCAGGACATCGCACTGTTCTGGAGTAGCAGGGAAGTTGGGTTCCTCAATTCCTGCGAGATGGGGAATCACAGATGGACGTCTCCCTGCAGCCATCGACGGCCTGCGTTCGGCCATCGACGGACGTCTTTCTGCCAACGATGGTTTTCTGGATGATTCCACGGTGGCGGACATTGGTAATTAGAACAAACTCCTAGGATGAGTATCTGCAATCGGAAACCTCGGAGCGGGCACTAAAGGGTAAGGGAGTGTTTTCTTGTAGGACAGTATGTTATTTGCAAGACAACTCAGAAGTAAAAATCCAAATAATAGGGCTCTTTGTTTATGAGAATGTCCACTTTGTTTTTTTTTAGTCATTTCTCCAGACCGCAGACGGAGAGACCAAAAAATTTTCAGGTGCAGAGATGTCTTGGTACTGTTGAAAACCATTTTGGCAGGGGTTTACCGCTTTTTTCTCAATTTTGGCAAAAAGGGTATCCATATTGGTCGAGCTTCTGAAATGGGAGATTTCCCCTAATTAAATGCATGGAAAATGCACGGCTCTATTGTTTCCGGAGTACGAAAGCAACCTCGGATCCATTGATTGGCATCGGCTTGTTGCCTGTACAATTGGGCAAACCTCGGATAACAAGCCGGTGTGAGTGATTACTGAGTTAGGAATAAACAACACTGCAAATTCCAAGTCTATATAAGATAAGCAATGGTTACTCAAATTTCATCAAGAAAACTTTTCACCACTTCAATTCTTTCGTTATGAAGTTCACCACCTTGTTGTCCTTCGCTTTTGCTGGACTCAGTTCTGCTTTGTCCACTGCCTCTACTTCTTCTTTTTACCCGGTCAAAACTGCCGGACTCAATGACACCGTTTATGATGAGCTTGAGACTTACAAGCCTCAATTCATGATCGTGAACATGTTCAGCTACGAGGCCGATCCTTTCCTGGAGGAGTTCAAGTTGGTCCACAACGTCAGTCTTCCAGGATTGTCTCCAATCTACCCAGAGGTGCACTGTAACGCCAACTACACCTTGTGTGAGATTACCACCGGTGAGGGTGAGATTAACGCAGCCTCCACCATGATGGCTTTGAGTTTGAACCCTCTGTTCGACCTGTCCCAGACTTACTTCATGATTGCTGGTATCGCCGGTATCTCTCCAATGAAGGGAACCATCGGTGACGTTACCTTTGCTCGTTTTGCTGTGCAGATTCTCGAATACGAAGTCGACGCTCGTCAAATGCCTTCCAACTGGACCACTGGTTACTATGCTTACGGTACCACCAACTCCACCCAATACCCAACCGATTTCTACGGAACTGAGATCTTTGAGGTCAATGCTGTTCTCAGAGACAGAGCCTTAGAGCTTGCTCAGACCGCGGAGTTGTCCAACGGAACTGCTGGTAATGATGCCTTCAGAGCCCTGTACGACTACGCTCCAGCCAACAGAACTCCAAAGGCTATTCCTTGTGATACCCTCACCTCCGACACCTACTGGTACGGTTCCGACTTTGACGAGTCGTTCACCAACTACACCTCGCTCATGACCAATGGAAGTGCCACCTACTGCACCACCCAGCAAGAGGACAATGCCACCCTGGAGGCTTTGATGAGAGCTGCCCAGTACGGCCTGGTTGACTTCAGCAGAATTGTTGTTATGAGATCTGCCTCCGACTTCACCTACGCCAACTACTACAACAACGAGACCACCTACTTCTTCAACGATGTTTACCAGGGAGGAAGTTACGTCTCCGTTGAGAACTTGGTTCTTGCCGGTAAGCCATTCATTGAGGACGTCCTGTTCAACTGGGATCTCTACGAGAACGGTACTGTCTTTGCCTCTGAGAACTACCTCGGTGATGTTTTTGGAACCCTTGAGGAGACCACTGACAGAACATGGGGTACCGATTCAGAGTAAATACTTTAGTTTGATACCATTTCCGGTTCTCGATTTCGATTTCCGTTTTTTATTTCCGATCAACAATTTTATTGTAGTATTTATTTATTCTTGTCCTTCAAATGGTGGTCCCCATCCAGCAATGGACGCGCCAGGCGCGGGATTATTTATCCATTGCCCAGGATGTGTGCAATGATGCGAATAGCTACATCATGAACACCCATAAGAAGCTGCAACGCCGGGATCAACGGGTGCCTAAACTCATGTTCTATCTGCAGGCTCTGGACCAGCAGTTGCAAATACTCGAGACGATCCGCGACTCTCTGGTGATGAATCTCAACACCGTCATGGAGCGACGATCCAATGTGCGTCTGCAATTGACCAAATGTATGGAGAATCTGCAGTCGACTATCGACTCTCTGAAGGGCACCGTTGTGGTTTTCGACGGCCAATCTACGCTGTATGACTATATCAGCGAGTCCGGGGTTGATGAGCTGTTCAGGAGTGTGTCGCAAAATTTGCGTGATGTGGAAACGCTGATAAAGGGGAACCGAACAGACGCATTGCTGATCAGGCTGAGCTCCGACTTGGATAACTACAACAATGAGGTGAACGCGTTGAACAACAGGTTTCGAGATCTACGGCTCACCAACGACTCTTCAGACGTTGCTGATCCGATTTTGAAGCTGCTGGAAATCAACCACGAGCTGGAAAACGACATGGTTTCTATCCTGGAGAGCCTCAACAACCACTACGACCAGTGCGAAAAGGGACAGGAATTGCTATTTGACCCGGCCGCCACGGAAGAAGAGAAAACAGAGCTGGAATCTGTTTTAGAAAACGATGTCAAGGAGCTTCCCGATGTTCAAAGGTCCCTGGCAAGCACCGCGGAAATCATCAAGAAGAACTGTAAAGAGGTGATGAAAATACTTGACATATTTGAGGCGTTTTTTGCCAACGTTGAGAGCTTGATTGACGAGATGAAAGTGTATGGCGAACAGAAAATGTCAATTCAGCTCAAGGAGTTTGCCGATATCAACACAGAAATCACCGAAAAGCTGGATCTTGCTGCAGGCCATAAGGACGAGCTGATCCAGTACGATCAGGATTTCCGGCAGTTTATCAGATCTTACTACTCGCTGATTCTGGAATTACAAAGACGGCAGAACGTCAGCGAGCAGTTGGCAGCTGCTATAGACAAGTTCAAGACCACGGTGAACGCTATTGTTGAGACAGACCACCAAACACGGCTCGAGTTCCTGGACCATCATGGGGATTACATTCCCCAGAACCTCATAGACTCCAGCATCATTGCCAGGACAACGCCGCAGGTGGCCATCGAATTCGAGCCAGAAACAATTCCTCCGATTTCCAAAGAGGCGATTCAGCTCGCCAAGAAGATATTAAAGTGACACGCTATTTATACGATTTTTCAAGCTCCGCAAATAGATCGAGGAGCTCATCTATGTTCATGGAAGAGACCTTGCGACTGTCTCTGGAGCGTACTGAGATCTTGCCACTATCCACCTCGCGGTCACCCACAAGAATTATATAATTGTACCCTTTTTGAATGGCATCCTTAGTGCGCAAGCCCACAGTCTCTGCTCTGGCATCAATGTCCACATGGTATCTGACTTCGTTCAGAGAAGATGGAACGTCCAGCTTTGTTTCTCCCCCGAACATGTTCTTGACCTTTTGGCTGTATTCGACGTGTTTGTCGGTGACAGGTATAATCACCGCCTGGCGAGGTGAGAGCCAGAAAGGCCACTTTCCGTCGTACTCGTCCATCAACAGCGCCATGAACCTCTCGACAGACCCAAACACCGCCCGGTGGATCATAATTGGAGTCTCCATGCTGCCTTCGCCCTGGTACTCCAGCTCAAACCGTTGTGGTAGCTGGAAATCCAGCTGAACCGTAGCTGCCTGGTGCTCCTTACCTGTACGGTCGGTCACCAGAATATCAATTTTGGGACCGTAGAACGCCCCGTCCTTGTCTCGTAGGCTCCAGTTTTCGGGACCAGCATGCAAGTCCAGAGCCTTTTTCAACTCGGCCTCTGCAGCGTCCCATTCCTCAACGGTCCCAATATGGGCTTCTGGTCTAGTGGACAGCATCATCCGGTACTTCTTGAAACCGAACACAGAGTAGCACAACTTGATGAGCTGAAGATTCTTTCCTATTTCCTCGCCGACCTGGTCTTTCGAACAGAACACATGTCCGTCGTCCTGGTGGAATCTTCTCACTCTGGTGAGACCAGTGAGGGCACCACTGGCCTCGTTTCTGTGCAGACTGGACCAATCAGAAAGTCGGATTGGCAGTTCATGGTGCGAGCGAGCAAACCGACCAAATATCAAACAATGGCCGGGACAGTTCATCGGCTTCAGTCCATAAACGGTGTCCAGCTCGTTGGAAGACGAGTTACTCTCTACCCTGAACATGTCCTCGGCATAATTTTCCCAGTGGCCCGATTTCTCCCAGAGATCCTTCTTGTACATGAGAGGCGAGATGACTTCTGTGAACCCGTGTTTCTCCTGCTGAAGTTTCATGAATTGTACCAATTTGTTGAAGATGCGAGTTCCATGGGGAAGAAAAAACACCGATCCGGGAGAATTAGGGTCGATCATGTACAGCTGCTGCTTAGTAGCAATCGCCAGATTCGACGTCGATGTAGAGGCCGGCGTCGCCGTGGACATGGACCGCCAGATTCCTCCAATATATAATCGTCGAAACATTTTATAAGTATAACCAATAACTTTGATATTTTTTATGTACAATTTAATTACACTCGTAGCCAACTAAAGAACGTCTCAGTTTTCAGCGGGTTTGGATTTTTCCATCTCCTCCTTACGTTTTCTTGCAATTTCTGCGCGTCTTTGTCTGTCCTTCATTTCTTCGTCACGTCTTTCAAGTTCTTCAATCCATAATTTCTCTCTCATTCTGGCCTTTTCAATAGCGAGCTCCTGCTCAGACTTGTTCTCCCTGAACGTACGATCGTAGATGATGGAGCCCGCAAGCAGAGCAACAATTGTCAGTCCCTGAAATCCAACTCTCCATCTAAACCACTTCTGGGCACTTCTGGGATTGCCCGTACGCACTCCTTTGGCAGCAAGAGCAACGGCAATACAGGTTCCCAGACACCCTAGAGGAACAAGCGGTTGCTGTTTGGAGCGGAAGATGATTTTTTCAAAAGGAGTCATGCTGCGGTTAGTCAATGATACAAAATACATACTCATCTAGAGGCACATCTGCCGAAGACGGATAATTTTGAGAAGCCATTCTGATATAGTGCAATGGTTATTATTTTAAAAAAAACTCGGCCTTTGAATCTATTTATTTATCTATTTACAAATCGAACGTTATGCACTGAATGGTTGCACCAAACTCACATTCGTCCTCGTCCTGTATAGCTGTAGTCTTTAGGACTAACGACAAGTCCTTTGCCCTTGACAGCTCCCCTGTAAATAGTCTCGATGATATCGATGAGCTCCTGCTTGTCGCTAAGCATAAAGTTCAGCTTGTTGTTATTACCAGTACCAAAATCACACATCATGTGCTTGTTGCGGAAAAAGAACATCACCGTCATGGGGTCGAACAGCTCGTACATCTCGTTGAAATCGGGAACCAAGTCGATGTCGCACAAGTACACCACCGCAAACTGGCTGATTTTGGCAGACACGTTGTACAGCATCTCGTCCATCAGCATGCAATCGCGGTCTGTATCCCGTCCAAAACGTATAACCACCAGCCGGTCCTCCTCGGACAAAATAGCCTGGTCAACATGCCATCCAGTCCGCAAGTGCGGAAGAAACACACTGCCCATTTGGTGAATAAATAACCACACCTGAACCCCCTAAAAGTTTGGTTTCCATTTAAAAATATTGTAGTTGTGTTACTACTTCGCCTTCAAAAATGTCCGGTGCCCAAGCCTACGATCCATACAATCCATTCAATGACGACGCTCAAAAGGAACAAAATGAGCAGCCGTCCAACCAGAATTTGCACAATCTCCAGAATACCCTCCAGGAAACTGCCGGTATCATGAGAAACAACATCGAGGCCATCAACCAAAGAGGAGAGGTTTTGGAGGATATCGACACTCGCGCAAACGACCTCAGCACCAACGCCAAGCTGTTCAACCGCTCTGCCAACCAGGCCAGAAAAGATATGTGGAAGAAAAACCTCAAATTGAAGCTCTGTCTTGCTGCTGTTGTCATCATCTTGTTGATAGTGATCATAGTTCCTATTGCTATCCATTTCAGTAATTAGACTATTTAGCTCGCCTTATCATATGTGTCTCTACTATTTACTCGGTAGCCGCCTCCTGAGCAGTGGCGTTTCTCGTCACCAGCTCGATGATCCGCTTAATAACGGGTATGTTCAGCCAAGCGGGCACGTAGGCCTCAACGCGGTGGAATGGACGCAGCTCAACGTCTCTGAAAGGATCGTTGAATCGTCCCTCCGAGTTGAGCGGTTCGAAAAAGTCGGTGGCTCCTTCCGAGGTGTCGCTCTTGACCTTCTCGGCAAGATATGTCGTCACAGTTGGGCCGATCGGCACCTCGTAGTCAGCAACGGCATACTGTGCAATCAACTTCTGAACCTGAACCGGCTTCAAAGAATGGCATATTTCAAAAATGATGTCGATATCTTCTGGAGAGTTCTTGCGCAGTTGCAAAAGCTTGGAGACTTGTAAAAGATGCGACAAATACGTAGATCCGTCAGGTATTTGATGTCCATTGCACCATTCTTCCAAACGCGTCACGTTGTAGTTCAGCTGAAGACCACGTTTCCAGGATAAGAAGTTCCGTCTCATAATCAAGTCGTTGAAACAGACAGCATCCACAAACTTCAACAACTCTATCAAAACCTCATTCATCACCCGGGCCTCGATAAAGTATGCCTTCATTGCCCAGTACACGTTGTTGAAGAACGTCAATATGTCGTCCATCTTGTAGT
Organism: Ogataea thermomethanolica; assembly: GCA_030674565.1. NCBI lineage: Eukaryota > Fungi > Ascomycota > Pichiomycetes > Pichiales > Pichiaceae > Ogataea > Ogataea thermomethanolica. Next base: position 223,977 of record JAKTYW010000009.1, read on the forward strand.
TCTGGTTATTCTGGAACATCTTGCTCAAGAATGGAGATGACTCAGGAGCCAAAAATCCTGGTAGAGCTTGAGCGAGAACAACTGCGGATATACATTTCTTCTCGAGGTCCTTTTGCAACTTCTTCATCCACATGTTGTAGATATTGTACGACAAAGACTCGAAGTCTTCTCTCACGACAGCAACGAGTTTCAAGTACTCGTCGTACTCAGAATCGCTCATATCTTTGCTTATGGAATCGTTTGCAAGAATGGTGGATTGGGCATAGGCAACGAAAGAGTATAACTCATGGGTATTTGTAAGCCAGAAAGCTCCATGTTTGATAACCTCATCTTCCTTCAGTCCACTAACAATGTTCTGAATGACTCCGAGAACTTCTCCCAAAAACACTTCACTTTCCGATGTGAGGCCAAGACGCCACATATCACTCAAAATGATAATAATGATTCTGGCAGGGAAGAGAACTTCCTTACGTGTGAGTTCAGAAGCAACGGCAGCAGATGGTAATCTGACTCCCTTAAGCAACCCGTCGACGGTCTCCTTATGCAAAGCCTGGGAGTTACGTAAAAGTGACCACAACTCGCTATTAATAGCTTCCAAATCCATATCATCCTTTGCAGACGTGGTGGTGACAATTGAGGCAGGACGTGGTTCATAGTTGCCATTGGCTCTGCTGGTAACACCAGGAGAACCAGGGGCAACTTTAGGACGTGACTTTCCGAGTCCCAAAGATCCAGTCGAAACTTGGTTTTGCAACTCCACAAGTTCCTGCTTCAGTTGCAAAATAGTGCCATTAAGACTGGTGTTCTCCTTCTGAGACTCGCTTAAAGCCTCCTGAGCAGCATTCAGTTGCTTCACGTTTTCGTCCAGCTCCTTCTTCAGCTGAGCTTGTTGCTCAGTCAACTCGGTGACTTTCACGCAAACAGCATCATAGTCGGACTTGTACTTCTCTAACTCATTATTCAACAAGCGAACATTCTCTGTATGCTCACTGACGGTAGAATCGTATTTCTGGTTTAGTTCAATTTCTTTGGACATCAGGTCTTGATGCTGTTTCTGCGTATCCGAGACCTGCGCTTTCAAAGCCACAATCTCGCTCATCATCTTGGTATTATCATCCATTTTAGATTTCAGAGACTGAGTCAGCTCAATAACCTTATTCTCCAAACTGTACTGAACTTCCTTCAACTTGTTGACAGACTTTGCCTCGGCTTTCAATTGCAAGTACTGCTTACGAGCAGATTGACGTCGGAAACAACTTTGGGCAAAAATGATCGCCCAGAGTCTCTTCTTGTGTTGAGCCCTAATTGATCTGCCTCTGAGAGCAGATTGAATAAGAGTTGCCGCAGCATATTGTTGACTTTGTTTCAAGGTAGCTCTATGGCTCTGTCCTCTTATTATCGATTGTAAGCTAATAAGGGATTGTCGAGTAGAATTGAACTTGGACCGCACAAGATATGCTCTCACCAATGACTGGATCTTGACGGATGCGTCATTCTCTATTTCCCGCTGTATACGTTGACGGGCCAAAAATCCTCTGGCTAGGCATTGAGTTTGTAAAAGAGCAGAGCGAATTTGAGAGTACTCTTCACGTTGATGGTGACCCTTCAACCATTTTTGAATAGTAATTGCTGACTGTCTAATCTTATTCGATCTGTACTTTTCGAGCAACGCCAAAATTCCAGCTTTGAAGAAGATCTTGGTTTTACCTGTCTGGTATTTGTATTCATCATTGATAGTGGCCTGGAGAATCTTCTTTGTTAGTTCCACAGCTTCTGCCTCTGTTCCATTTCCTCTAAGATAAGCTTCCTTCTCGTTAGAGTGTAAGAGAATGGAATAATACCTTGCAAAGTCTGGATAAGTTGCTTTGGATGGGAACCCAGCGCAGGAGATCTTGATTGTCTCCAAAACACCACAGGCTCTCAGCTGAGATAGAACCATCAACGGGTCAAACTCCCACGCCTTCTTCTCCTCATTCGGTTTGATACATCTGATATAATGAACATTTGTGGAGTTAATGGTACTCATGAGCTCAATCAGGGATGATTTGAAAATCGATCCCAGAGTTGGCTTCTTCACAATCTTCTTGCCGGGTTTGGCGGCGGCAGCAGCAGCCTGTTCTGCGGCTAGCTTCTCGGCTTGTTTATCAACAGTCATCAAAATTTCAGAGAGCATTGGGTTTGTAGTGGCCTTCAGAACCTCAAGCTGGCCTTCAGAAACTGTGTCTCTGTTCTTTTCAATGAAACCTTCCGAATCATATGTGACATCCAAGGCGTAATGGCTAACAATAAATTTGTTGTTGCCAAATCTTGGTTTTTTGAATGATTTGTCGTTCGGTGGTTTGGTCAAAGATTGATACATTTTCTCAATCCACGATTGCTCACTTCCGGAAGGTAATCTAGATTCTTCGTCCAACAAGGAGAGGATACCCATTCTGTTCTCGATCACATCGATACAAGGTTGGTTGTCAGAAAACTCGATAAAAGACCACTCAATCTCCTCCTTCACGTATTCCTCTTGTTCTAATTTAAACACGTGCTGAGTGAACTCCTGTTGAAGTTTTTCATTCGCGTAGTTGATACAGAACTGCTCGAAGGAATTCTTATCGAAATGTTCAAAACCGTAAATATCAAGCACACCAATGAATGATTTCACTTTGCTCTTCAATTCTGGTGGGCACAAATCTGAGTTCACGTAGTCAACCAACCAGTCAAACAGAGATGAGTAGATGTATTTAGCAACAGAGTCTCTGGCCACGGTAGATTGTTGATGGTTGAGGTCCGAAACAATTTTTTCGGATCTGGTAACAATTTGCTTCTTCACGATCCATTTTGCGAATCCCGTAGGGTCTATTCCAAGCAGTTCACATGCTTTCACAAGATTTGGTTCATCTGAAGACAAAATAGCATCATTCCTTGTTTTGGTAATTTGGATATTTCCAATGTGTAACAACGCCGACAGAATCTTGAAGATGTCATGCATCTTCTCGCTTGTGATTCCAACCATGGCCAAAGAGTCGCAGGTTTCTTTGAAATCTTTGGCATCGTCAACACCAGCAATCTTGGGCATGTTTCCTTGATTTAGGTAAAAGTAATCTTCAACGGAAGTAATACCAAATTCTTTCTTGGAGGACTCGTCAAGACCTTCCACCATTTGATAAAATATGTGATAGTTCCTTTCGGTTGCAGGCTGGAAAACCAGACGAGAGCGCTCCAAAAGATAGGTTCTGATGCTAGCACCGATGATGACGACGTTGTCGTCGAAAAGAATTTCGAGATACTTTCCGAAACGCGACGAGTTATCGTTTCTAGTTGTTTTGGCATTACCGAATGCCTCCATGATAGGGTTGGTGGCCAAAATCTGCTTCTCTGTTTCGGACATGTCATGGTTGTGACTGTCCAAGTCCACTGACGCGAAGTAACGCATAATATATTTGGCCGACACGGTCTTACCAGCACCAGATTCTCCAGAAACAACAATAGACTGGTTTTGTTTGTCTGTTTTCATACAACGATAAGCATCCTCTGCAATTGCAAACAAATGCGGTTCCTCTTCTCCTCGTGTTTTCGATGCGTATCTTTGAATTCTGTGAGGTGAGTACAACTCGTCGTTTCGTTGGAAAGGATTTATTGCGATCAGCACGATACCAGAGTATGTGTAAATGCTGAACTGGGCATACCGAAGTTTAATGGCATTCAAAACGGATGGCTCGTTTAAATGAGACAATTCCGTCAGATCTTCCACTGTTTCAAGCTGATTTCTCAAAAGTGGGAGTTGGGGATTGTTTTCGTTCAAACTATCTGTCTCAATGGTAACTTTTTTAGAGCCATCCTCGCTTGCGAGATCAATCACATACTTGTCATCCACCTTTTTGATGGCCTCCACTTCAACACCAAGCCACCCGACCTTGTCGTCTGGGATCCAGCAGCGGCTAAAGATTAGTAAAACAACCTTGTTTCTATACTCACGTTCCGGCCTCAAAATGGGTCTCCATTTTCCTGTACTGCTGTCTTATTCAACTGAGAGCACGATTCTAGAAGATTACGTGCTGGTTCCAGAAGGACAATTCTTATTCGCGTCTTGTCAGGTATCAACAAAGAAAAATGTATTTTATGCTGGCGATATTTTGATTTAAAACGCGATGTCTGCCATACAAAAATGCGGTTGGGGAATAATTAAAAATAATTATTAACCTCATGTCTGGTTCCAGGGTACAGATTGTTGTGGACCGTCCAGAGATGGTTTCTGCCGGTTCGGGACAATCTGTGCTGTCTACCAATGCCACTTCTGGCAGTACGGGCAGCACAGGATATAACACCCCGAGCCGTGTGGTGGACCGAACCAGCTCGTCAGATCAGCGGCAATATTTGTACGTTCCCAGCGTTGGGGACACGGCTTCGCCGGTGAAAGTTGCTGATACAACTATTTCGAAGCTCAGCAAGCGCAGAAAATTGAGCATATGCTGGCAGATTCGCTCAAAATTCGAGGAACTCGACTCCATGGTTGCAGAAAATATCAAGAACCGGCTGGACTCAGTGGAGTTAGAGAATATAGGTCTGGCTAAGGAGCTCGAGTTCCAGCTCCAGCAAATCTCAGAAATGAACAAGGAGCTGGAGGACAATCTCGCGAACCTGGAAGGGTTTCTGAAGGTCCTGGACACCCGAAAAGATGAGGTGGACCAAATTTACTCCAGTGACATCTTGAGCAACCTCAATGACCTGGATGGACGACTCTCCGTGGTCAGACGCGAGTTTGGAAATAACAAAACCAAATTAGACACTTTCGACTCCAGCCTGCGCACGGTGGAAGGACAGAAAAAAAGCGAGATCATTGCACGCGGCGTGCACAATAACATTCTACTACTGGTGATAATATCGATTATAGGGTTCTTGTTCCGGATATATTGATGGAGATGGTACCGGTCTATTGTTCCAGGTGGTTGTAACAATAATCCATCTCCTGTTCGCTCAAACAGCTAATATATAGACACCTCGATATAAGATGTGGGAGCTTTTCATAACTGTAGATTTTGGAGTACTCGATATTGCGCAAGATGCTTTTCAAGATGCCACAAGAAACGCGGAACTTGTCGATGTTAATAAGCTCGTATTCGTCGCCGCAAGTAGTCGGACGCTCGCTGTTCACCGTCAGATCGCTCAAATCCAGTGCCACAAACGGAATGATACCTTTGGAGGCTTTGATTTGGCGAAGCTCTGCGCGGAAGTTGGAAAAGTTCCGGTCCGGGCTGCACAGATCCTTGAGCTTCTTGAACAAAAGCAAGTCTCCCACGTCCATTGCGCTCCATGTAGACTTGAGTTTCTTAATTATTGTGGAGTTCAGCGCCAGCACTATCTGGTAGACTGTAGCATAATTCTGCATCTTGAGACAATTATTGGCGATGTGAATAAATCTCGACATTGTGAACACACGCAGCACAATAGACTTACACAAAAGAATCTCGGATATGATCCAGTTCGTGGCCAGATTGAACCTCAGTGTGATAAGACGCAGACCTGTCTTGGATTGTTCGTCAAACAGCAATTTCAGCCAGGAGTTGTAAGGCTCAAGTGGTTTATCCCACTTGAGATCAATCAGTTCATGCCAGTCAATCTCAAGAAGGAAGTCCTTCTCGATCAGAGTGAGCTGTTTTGCTACCTCGTGAGACTCATGTGCCAATATAAATGGGACATGAGTCCCTTTGTACATGATTTCTTCCACAGAAAGTCCAACCACGACAGGCAGGCTTTTGATCGGTGTATTTGTGAGCGACTGGATGGTGAACTTAGAGATGTTGCTAACAACCGAGCAACGTGCGACCGAAAATCTAAATGGGGTTGGTGGATTTTCAGACGCTTTGGATGCCGGTTGGATGAAAAGATCCCGAACTTTCCGCTCGAGTTTGACTTCATCCAAACTGGATTGAGATTCTTGCGAGTTCTCGTCGTTCAACCCATATATAACTGCTGGTTTCTGTCCTCTTAATTTGAGTAATGCATGGTTGACTGGGTTTTCTGGATATTCCTCGTCAGGGATGGCCGCCAATTCGGCTATGGCTGTCTGGGAAATCCCAGGATATGGCATATGACCTGACCCCGACAGAATTATAGACGCGCTTTCCGTGTCGAGATCGAAGTCTTTTTCGTATGGTAACAAGGTGCCAAAAAATGGTAATTCGTAAAGGTAGAGCGTTTCTTGCTCGGACATTGCGTCCAGGACATCGCTTTCGGTTGTGATACTGGAGTGATCTTTGGTCACTACTTCAGACGAAGTTCCTGTAGGTAAATTTGTTTCTTCAGACGGTTGTGAATCTGGGATTGACTCAATATCAAGTGCTGTCTTTGTTTGGTAATCATCCTGGATGTCTTGGTCCCCTCTAAGGTTGGAAAATGACAATTTCTTGCGCAGCATCTGGTTGCTGCTAAATTCTCTGGACTGGTGCGAAGAAAGGTCCGAATCGTATGAAAGGTACGATTTGACCGATTTCTGTGTTCCAAGATTCTCTGGCTCGAGAATTCTTTCAACGTCCACCTCCATCACTGTACCTTCCGCAAAAGATGACCAGTTCATACTGACAGAGGGCGTTTGGAAAGAGCCGTTGGATTGATTGATGGCATTCAGAATGTCTTCTGTGTCGTCCAAAGCCCGTTTTTCCTTGCCCTTCGTGGGCGATTGGTCATAAACCTCTGTATTAAAAAGACCACGAGAGTTTCTAGGTGAGCGGGAAAATTGTTCGTTTTGGGGCTCCACATTCTTGGGACTGTCGTCGTTAACATTCTGTCTGCGGGTTATTGCCTGTCCCTGATAGTATGAAAATTCAGAAATGATTCTGGAACTCAAAAGATCCACGTTGTTTTCGTTGAGCAGTGGAATTTCGCTCTCCACTGTTCTATCACGAGTCACTTCATGCTTAGTAAACAAATTGAACCGTCTTTTTGGCTTTCGGCTCTCTTGTTGTTGGTTTTGTTGATTTTTAATCTCGGCGAGTTTTTTCAAAGGAGTCGTTGGCGTTATCTTGCCCACCTTGCTCTCTGTGAACACGTCAATCTTTCCATTGACACAAAATCCGTTTTCTTTGTCGTCGGATTCAATGAGCTGACTCAATTTTCGCACTCCCTGGATAGGCGTAGCTTTCACATCGTGGAGAATTTCGTCGTACAAGGGAGATTGTTTGTTTAGACAGTTGAGCGAGGCTTTTGGATGAAGAATGCCTGTTTCGTCAATTTGCAGAGACTGGCCCTCCACGAGAGATAGGATTTGCGACCGGCGCACGTTTTTGTCCTGGAGTTGCTGGAGACCAAGCACGCTAAAACGCAGGTTGCGTGCATTTTCGTACGCCGACACGTTGGAGGTAATGTTCTCCACAGTGTCTCTCGAGTCCCAGTAAACACCACAGGTTCTCACGTACAGTCTCTTGAGGTCCAGTATCACCTTGGAAGACAAAGAATCAGGGGCCCCGCAAAACTCCTCCCGTTTGGCTATCTCGTTCAGTGTTCCGCTTACCAGCTGTCTCAGCCTCCTGTCCTTGACAAAGTCGGGGAAGTGGTTGAGCAGCCAATGACGCAGCATCACAAACGTTCGCACTATTATTGCGGAGTAAAAAGCTGTGTTGATCTTGGGCACATTATTCTCCTGAAGGGGTTGGTCAACGTTGGCTCTTTTCAAGGCCCATGTGAGACGGCATAAGACGAGCTCCAGCAGAGAGAGCGGGTCGATAAACTCTCGATACGAAAGGAAAAAGTCCACCAAAAACTGGTAGTCGATCGATTCCGGAGAGGTCAGATGGCAAACAGCTGACTCTATGGTGCCCAGAACAAGGTTGCCGTTCTGGAACTGGGCGATCTCGGACTCGGAAGGGGCCGGAAACAGCAACGGGTGGTCGAATAAAGGCTCGTTTTCCTGGAAATTCTCCACTAACGTGGAAAACATGGTGAAGGAACGGAAAACAAGAAGTTGAAAGGTGTTGAAGGATTGTTTATATTTTGGCAATTTTTTGTTTACGTTTTGCGCAATAGAGAAGAGTGCGCCGCAAAGCCACGCCCCCCACGACGAAAAAATATTTCATAAGCGAATCTCGTTTCTTACATAAACCTTACAAAATCACTCTGGCTTCTGGAGAGCAATTCTAACGGCCTTCCATTGAGTGTAGTTGTCCAGAGCCTGTGCTCCCATTTCACGGCCAATTCCAGACTGCTTGTAACCTCCGAATGGAACCATCTGGTGGAAGTCGTTGTAAGTGTTGACCCACACGGATCCGGCCTCCAGCTTGTTGGCAACGTAGGTGGCAGTGTCGATCGACTTGGTGTGGACACCGGCAGCCAGACCGTACTCACTGTCGTTGGCAAGCTCGATGACCTCGTCAACGGTCTTGAAAGGAGTGACAACGGCAAATGGACCGAAGATCTCCTCCTTGTACACTCTCATGCTTGGCTTGATGTCAGCGAAAATGGTTGGCTTGACGAAGAATCCCTTGTTTCCGAGTCTCTCACCTCCAGTCACCAGCTGAGCTCCCTCGCTCTTGGCGCTGTCAACGTAGCCCAAGATCTTGTTGAGCTGCATTTGGGAGGTCTGGGCACCCTGGAAGGTGGACATGTCGAATGGATCTCCGACCTTGAGGGTCTCGGCAGCAGTCTTGAACTCCTTGAGAATCTCGTCGTAGATGCCCTCCTGCACGAACACTCTGGATCCGGCAGAACAAACCTCTCCCGAGTTGTAGAAGATACCAGCAACCAGACTCTTGATGGCGGTCTTGACGTCGGCGTCGTTGAACACAATGTTGGCAGACTTACCTCCGAGCTCCAGAGTCACCTTCTTGAGGTTCGAGTCAGCAGCAACCTTCATGATGTGTCTTCCGGTAGCGGTAGATCCGGTGAATGCAACCTTCTTGATCTTAGGGTGGCTGGCAATGGCGTCTCCGGTGATCTTTCCGAATCCAGAAACAATGTTCACCACTCCTGGTGGGATGCCTGCCTCCTTGACCAGTTGCGAGGCGTACAATGCAGACAATGGAGTGCTCTCGGCGGTCTTCAGAACAACGGTGTTACCGGCAGCAAGAGCAGGACCCACCTTCCAGGACCACATCAACAGAGGGAAGTTCCATGGGATGATCTGACCACAGACTCCGATAGGCTCTCTTCTGGTGTAGGTGTGGTGGGTGGCACCGGTGTCGATGTACTGGCCGGTCAGCTTGTCAGCCCATCCGGCACAGGATCTGATGTAGTTGATCACCAGAGCAACATCTCCCTGGGCCAATTGCAGGGCCTTACCGTTGTCGAGGGACTCGATCATGGCAAGGGTGTCCTTGTGGGCCTCCAGCAGCTCGGCCAGGTTCCACAGGGCCTTTCCGCGGACAGCAGGGTCGCAGGTGCTCCAGTCGCCCTTGAAAGCCTTCTCGGCAGCGCTGACGGCGTCGTCAACGTCCTCCTTTCTGGCCTCGTAAACGTGGCAAATTTCCTCCTCGGTGGCAGGGTTGATCACCTCAAAGGTCTTGTGTTGCTTGGAAGGAATAAACTCGTTGTTGATGAACAGACCAGTAGGCTGCTCGTAAGACTTTCCGTTAGGAAGCTCAATAGTGGTGGATAGGGGGTAAGAAGAGTAGAATCTGAAGCTAGCTCTGGTGGCCGGCTTGGCCAGGGATCTCAAAGAGGTTCTAAGCATTTTGGAGAATGAAGGTGATGGGTGACGGAGGGCGATATTTATACTATGGCCCCTCAAAATCCGCATTTGTCAACGTAATGACCTGGAGGACGGTCCAAGGGCACCACCGCCAATGAGATTGCTGCTAGAGCGAGGTTCGAGGTTAAAAGTGGGGTAGTTTCAGGCAGGGTGTGCAGAAGAGGGGGTGGAACGCCACGAGGACGCTGGAAAACCGGACAACGATGCGGTTACCCCTCTTTTCTGGGGCTGGGATGACTGGCTGCTTGGCACACCACCTGAGAGCACCACACCACCGCTCCCACGCAATCCAAACCGTCACCTCGTTTGCTCTTGCATGTTCGGCGCCTCGGGGTCGTGTCCCACTCAAAACACCCCCGCTGGAGTCCGGACATACCCCACCTGCTGCATTGGTACGTGCAAGAGAAGCTGGGTTCGAAGGCCTCGTCCTATTGCAGTAACGCTTGTCGACAACCTACACCCCTGGATCACCCAGTTTGTATGGGGTATGTCGTGAGTTCCTGCTCTCCACACGCTCGCGCGCGTCCCTTCCCCCGAGACCCACCACTACCATTACGTCATAGCTTATATAATCGCCCGATTCGTCGATTACTCTATAAAATTATTTTAGGCCTGCCTCGTGGAAAGCGGCTGGAAGCATGTCTCTGGACTCCAGCTGCATGAGGGTTTGTTCTGTTCCAAACACCTTGCCGTCGAAGAAAATAGTAGGCACCCATTTGCGGCCCGAAATGGCCGTGAATTGCTTCTCCAGCTCGAACGCTTCCTTGGCCGGCATCTTGTCCAGCTCCACCAGGGTGATCTGGTCCAGCACCCCGTACTTCTTAAACACCGCAATGGCATAGTGGCAGTCGGGACACCACGACTTGGACAGCATCAAAAATTTGTTCTGTTGGATGAGTTGTTGAGCAGTGACCATGACAGTATCAATGTTGTAAAATTTTCCAACGTTATTTAATTAAATCTGGGTTTTTTTAATTCTTGAATAAATTAATAATACACTTAAAAAGTTTATGAATTTCGAGAGTTCTAATTTTGGGCCTGCTCCAGAAGCCCCAGCACGCGTTCCCGCTCACGCGCGCGTTTTTCGTAATCCACCCAGAGCCCGTCCAAGTAGTTGATGTTCTCAAACCAGGCCACAAGGGTGGTTTCGTAGGTGCTTCTGGCCTGTGCTACCGAGCGTTTTGCGTCTTTCAGAAACGTGCTGTTTTTGTCGGTCCAGGTCTCCATGGCGTCTCGGTCATACAGCTTGGTGTACTCGACAGAGAAAGCCTCGATGTCGTCGTGTTCGCGCAGGTTCAGGGTCATTTCCCCAATCGAGTCGTCCCCGGCGTCGTCGTCGTAGAAAACAAACGGATACATGCCATGGGTCACCGGGTTGACGCGCAGGTCCAGCAGCTTGAGCGTCTTGCGGAACCCGCGCGTGTGGGGAATCAGGGTCTCGAGGCTGTGGATGTTGTTGCTGAGCAGCTTGAGCTCGCGCAAAAACTGCAAGCCGTGCAGACCCTTGACGGTGCGGATTTTGTTGAAGTTGAGGTCCAGGTCGGTGAGCATCGGGAACCAGCGGGACAGGTCGGGCACCGACTGCAGGTTCATCGCCGCCAGGTTCAGACTCGTCAGGGTGCTGAACACAGCCTTGGCCGGGAAAACGCTGCCTGTGAGACTCAGTTTCTGGAGCTTGAACAGACCCGCCGCGAGCACGTCGTCCACGGCCCGCGAGTCAAGATACTTGGCCGACACCTGCACGAGCTTGGGCGGCAGGCCCACGACGCGGATCGATGGATTGCAGTCGAACTTCAGGACGCGCAGCTCGGGCATCTGCGACACGTCCAGCGTCCGGATCTCGTTGTAGCTCACACACAGTCGGCGGAGCGAGGGGTTGCTGCACTCGAACTGCGCCAGCTTGTTTCTGTTGGCAGAGACGCTCACGAGCGTGGTTATGGCGTCGAGTCCTGCGATCTGCGTCACCTCGTTCTCGTCCAGCTCCAGGTCCTCCAGCATGGTCATGTGCGAGAAGTCCACCGGTCCAGACAGGTTGTTGCGCGAGAAGTTGACGGTCTTGAGCATCTTGAGGTTCTGCAGCCCCTGCAGCGAGGTGAGCTCGTTTGCCGAGACGTCCAGACTCGTGAGGTTGTACAGCTTGAGGCCGCGCAGATCGGAGAGACGGCTGTTTCGCAGCTCCAGGACCTGGAGATTGTCCAGGTTGAACATGCTCATGCTGGAAAACAGGTTGTTGTTGGCCCGCAGGACCTGGACGGACTTGGGGACCCCGTCGATGTGCGACAGGTCGTTGTCGCTGGCATCGAGAACGCGCAGGTGCGGCACAAACTTGTCGAGGTCGCGCAGCTTGTCGAGCTTGCACGCGCGCAGGTCCAGCTGCTCGACCTGCAGCCAGTCGTCCGAGGGGTACTGCTCGGTGATGGCGGAAACCAGCCGCGACTTGGCCTGCATGAACGATATGTCGTCGTTGAGGTCGGAGATCTCGTTGAACGCGTCCAGCGACTCGTCCTCGTCCGCGTCGGGAACGTACTGGTCCGCAGGGACGTACTTCTGGAGTTTTTTGTCAAACACCTTGCCCCGGAACTCGTCGCCAGAGATAAATTTGAGCCCGTGGTGCTCGTCCTTCTTCCTGATCCGCGGAGCAGACAGCGAGCGGTCCACCTCGTCCGTGACGCTGAGGTCCAGCTTGTGCTTGAGCAGCTCGAGCGACGCCGTGATGTCGGGCCGCGAGGGCGTCGGAGAGTCGAACACGCCGGACTCTGTGTCTGTGTAGTCGCTTTCGGGCTGGGACTGCGCGGGCTGGGTGCGGTTTTTCAGCTTGTTGAACAGCTCCTCGGAGTTCTTCAGCAGCATCTGCAGCGACCCGCGCGACGAGTTGGACGCCTGCGACGCCTGCGACGAGTCGGCTGACCGCGACGTGTGTGACGCGGGCTCGTCGTTCTCGTCGTTCTCGATGTGTCGCAGCATGTCTCGAAACCGCTCCGTGGTGTATGTGTCCTGCTTGCCGAACAGCTTGAGCGGCGACGACGGGATCAGCGAGTGGTCCATGCTCCGGCCAAACGTGTCGAGCTGCGGCGCGGCCCCACGCCCGTCGTGGCCGTCGTGGCCGTCGTGGCCGTGCTCGCCCACCACCCGCAGACCCCGTCTGAACTGCGAGTCCTTGTACTTCCGCCACGCGGCCTCGTCGCCTCCCTCGCGCCGCACCAGCGTGTTCGTCTCGCCCAGACTCACGTACGGGTCGCGCGAGGCCTCCGACACAGACGAATCCTCGCGGTCGGGCCAGTGTTCCTGCTGGAGCACCTGTGGCATCCAGTCGGTCGTCTCCGCAGGCTCGTGCTGCGGCGACAGCTCGTTGAAGTCCGTGTTCAGAAGATACTTCTTGCCCGAGGTCGCACGCGACGGCACAGCGCCCCGGTCCGCGTCCATCTCGTCCACGGTGTAGTCCGTGTTGTTTTGCATTGGTATTTGTTTTCGTGTGGCGCAGAATTATTTGTGGGTAGGTGTGGCACAGCAACTTTAGGTTTGTTTACCTACTTTTTTTATTGTGAAACAGGTAAACAGCTTTGTTATTTATTAGCTATATCATGTCTGGCAACAATTATCTTAGCTCGTCGCCGTCCAAGCTATTCGACCAGCTGTTTGAGGACAACGGGGTGGCGTACCAGACGTCAGGGGGAGGCGGCGGCCCCCCCGGGACGGCCACGTCGCAGGTGTCTGGAACGGGCTGGACGCCCTATATCGACAAGGTGTTCATGACCAACACGGAACGAACGCGACAGATGGTGTCGTCGCCGGGGAACGGCGAGATGAACGAGATGCGAACGCCGGCGCCGGACAAGACGCTCAAACTGGCAGACTTCTTCATGGACACCCCAACGCTTAGCCAGTACGACCTCGGGGCCCTGCTGGGGATCGAGAACGAAAACAAGGAGAACCAGCTGTTTTTCGCCAACATGGACACTCCCAGCTTCAAAACGCCGCTGCACGAGCTCACACACACGCCCCGACTGCTCCAGAGCACGAGCGTGCGGAGATTGAGCACGAAAATGAACACGCCCAGCAACCTGAAAACGCCAATGAAAGAACACCACCAGTCCTCGCCCTCCACCATAATCCTCGCCTCGGGCCAGTCTGGCCAGAAGCCGCCGCCCGCGATGCAGCTGTCGCCCACCCCTGTGGCCAAATCGCAGTTCAAAACAGGCCCCTGCCAGCTGGTCAAGTCGGCCTCCAGCATGGAGCCTGTTATTGGCATATTTAACGACCAGAGCCACAGTGCGCCTGCTCCGCCCCCACGACCTCGGCACGAGCAGGGTTCGAGCAAATTCCAGATCATCTTCACAGACATGAACACGCTCAAGGGCAGCTACGGGACCAAGAAAAACAAGAAACGACTAGCACGGGCTGCGACCGCGGTGGAGAGCTCCACCAAACGGAAGAAACTAGTGAAATACAACTCGGAATCAGGCAAGGACAATATATGGACATCTAAGGAAAAATGAGCCCCGGTTATCTTCTTCTGGGGCCCTTTGGTTTATTGAAAGTTTGCGAGGCGGGCTTGGCTGCTGGCTGGTCCTCGTGGTCAGCCACTATTTCGTCCGGGTCGCCCACTTCCACCACTTTTATAAATTCAATTCCACCGCTTTTCAGCTCGTTCAGCAGGCCCTGCTTGCTGGATGCATACACCATTCTGTCACGGACCTTGGAGCCCGACGGACAGCAGTAAATGAAGTAGTACCCGTCGAGGTTGGCCACCGTGTAGGTAGGGGACTCGGTGGGGATGGAGGCGGAAACGGCGCTGAGACCGGAAACGTGCGCGCAGGGACCCATCTGAAACTGCTCGCCGGCTCCAATCACAATAGTGACGGTTTCTCCCTGGCCAAGACCCTTGATCTTGCTCCACAGCGCTGTGTCGATGTCCATCTGCAGGCCGCTGGAGCTGGCGCTGACCAACTGCTGCTTGCGTCTTTCGATCCCGCCCCCACTTAGCAATTCCAGACGCTTGACCGTGGCCAAGGACTCTTCGCTCGAGCTCAACGGTTTCTCCTCGCTGCCACGCAGCAGCTCATAACCCTCCGCACTTAGTTCGGACCGATCGTTGATAAACACTACAGGGTGGAAGAACTCAACGCCAAGCTGTCTAATCACCGTGTTCTTGGTGGAGGCATACAGCATCTTGCTGCGAACAGGAGCGTCGTCCAGAACAAACGACACAAAGATGAACTTGCCTGGAATATCGTCGTTACGAACAACAACATACACGGCCTCGTCGGCCAATTCTCGGGCCAGCAGGTCAAAGTCTTGCTTCAGGTTATTCGACCCAGTTATCGTCCGTTTTGGGATCACCTGTTCGTTCTCAATTGCCATCAGCAACGCGCGGTCCGACGCGCCAACAAAGTCCCGGAACGCCTGCACGAGCTCTTGCGAGCCTGGAGTTAGTGGTCTCAAGCCGGCTACTTACAATTTATCCCCGATTGGTTCGACATAGCTCTGGTGGTAAATCTATTTTTCGTGACCTGTGGCTGTGTAGAGGTGTGTCACAAGCAACATACATGTTTTTAGTGCGCTGCGTCACCGTGTCAAGATGCATGAGCAGTTCTACAATTGGAATGCGAGTTGACACAACCCGCTTCGCAATAACATAACTGCGGCAGGCGGGCCGCTTCGGTTGCTGAACATACGGAACAGATGGAACAGATCCCCCAGCCGCTCCCGGCTGGAGGCACGCACGGGCTGCCCCTGCACCCAGCAGACCAGCACCACACCAACAATGTGGGATCCATGCATCCGAACATAGTTCCATAACCTTAAAACCTGGCAAATTGACTGTAATAACTTTTTTCGTCCTCTCAGCCAACTTCGCCCTAGCTAATTCCATTTCTGCCACATAATAAAATTTTGTTCTGCTTGGTTCAATCCTGCAATGGATAAAGATCTCGGTGACTCGCCCTCTAACCAACAACAGAGCTCTCTGTTGTTTTCCCCCACGTCCCCCACCACGAGCATGGCGGTTCTGTCGCCACCAGCGTCCCGGTATGCGTTCGAACCGTCCGCAACTACGGCCGCCATCCCCCCACTGGGAACCTTCAATTCCCTCGACGGCTCGCCCTTGCTCGACCCCACCAACAACACGAGCTTCAACTCTTCTGGTTATTTCATAGACAGACCCAGCTCGTCCGTTGGTTATGGCAACGAGAACGACGTGCCGGCCTTTGAGCCCCAGACCGAGCTTGTTCTCCAGGGCTTCACCCACGATTTGAAAACCTTCACCAACTGGCTCAAGCACCTCAACCCGGAGGAGCAGAAGACGTGTATGGATGTTTTCCTGTCCGAGATTAAGGACGAGGTTTGGTACTACGTCAAGAGCAAATTGAATAACTCGGCAACGCGTACGCAAAACGACCACGGAATTCTTTTCTCGCCGCCACTTTCGAGCAACAATTTGTACCAGGCGCCAATGAGACCGGTGTCGCCGCTGCTGGCGTTGAATGCGGAGTCTGCCACGCTGGACTCGATCTTGAGCGACGAGCCGGTCCGAAGCGCCATGGCACAGCCCAAGCCGGTGCACCAGGTGCCTGCGCATCTCAAGACGGGGAGCTCGATGGCCCATGCGCTGAGCATGGGCGAGACGGTGGCGCGTCCGCGCAGTGCCGGCACCGCTAACGCAGACCTCTCGTTATCGGGTATGAACGGCCAATACCAGCGAATGTCGCAACTGGGAGCGCAGAACAAGCAGCACCAGGGCCACCCCAGCGCCCCTATGCTGCGTGTTTTCTCGCCCGACGTGGATCCGTCGGGCTTCCAAAGACGCACCAGAGAGTTCATGGAGCCGAGTAATAGCGGCCAATTTGGATTGACCTCTACCGACCTGGGAGGCTCGAATGCTCTGAAGCTTTCTAACTCGTTGAACACCATCACCCACCGCTCCAAAATTGACAACAGCAAGGCCAAACAGGCGAAACAGGCCACCCCGACCACACCGACCTGGAGCAGCGTCGTGGCCAATTCCGACGACAGAGGTCGCCCGCCTGCCAACAGGGCCTCGGACGGCCAATCCAGCTCGCTGCCGCCTGCCGTCAGGGCCACCCGGCCAGATGCAACACCTAAAAACCCCATCCATTCTCCGCAACCGAGAAACGCGGGCTCTTCGCACCTGAAGTCCCCCGGCAACGGGCCTGTGCCTCCGAAATCCCCCGTGCCCAAAGACATTGCGTCGAAATCTCTGCTAGCAGATATCCCGGCATGGCTCAAGACGTTGCGGCTGCACAAATACACCGAAAATTTACAGCACCTGAGCTGGTCCGAATTAGTGGATCTGAGCGACTCCCAATTGGCTGAGCTGGGAGTCAGCACTGTTGGTGCTCGGAATAAGCTTCTTAAATCGTTCTCTTTCGTGAAGGAAAACCTGCACGATTAATATATATAGTTTGCTGGTCTGGCTACCAGAAATTCCAATTTTCTATCCAAGATCTGCCCACCCGTACACCACCAAGCGGACAACCGTTAAACGTCTTGCCAACGGTTACCCTGGCATTTCGGTGCCACAGGAATGCGCGCAAAAATTACCGGAAGCAATATTCGGGATTCTGGCACGAACAATGCACGACAATAAAAAACGAGATAAAAAGAAACGACGTGCTCAGGTGCAGTTATTGGGGGGAGAAGAAAGTAAGAGAGAAACTAGTTTGGTCTTGTTTATAAGGTACATCTTGATAACCTTTGCGCGAACCGGCATCACAGACCGTTTCATACCAGCAAAAACGAGTCGCTTTTCCACAAGTCGAGAAAATCCGCTCTTCTATTGAAAACCTGGTCTACCGTCACCTCATTGTGGCTTGTTGTATAGCAAATCGAGCGCTCTGACCACCACCAAGCGCCATGATAGGAGAAATATTAATTGTGGACTCGTCGCAATCTAGCGTCCCACCTAGCATAACCCGATATTTTGATCTTTCACGAACAAAAGTGAGCACATTCACCGACATAACCTCACTTTGTATATATCTCACGACTTACACAAATTACACATTGACGCAAAAATCGGGCGGTCTTGAGAGGATCCCGAACAAATCTGAGGAGGAACTCAGTCATTTTGTGGCACTTTTCGTCAACACCGATGAAGAGATACAAGGCGGCGAACTGGATTGCCTTCCACACGAGGAACTCAAGCGGGTTATCAACGTGCGGTTTCGCCACCTTAACCTGGTCTTCGAAACGGTTTCCTTCAAAGACGCTGCATTGGGCCAGCTATTGGAACACAAAATCGTGCCCACTCTGAAAAAAATCCACAGTCTAATTAATACCCGGTTGTTGAGAGTGCAATCGTGGGTGGGGCTGTCACCCACCAAGGACGTGCCCGAGCTGAACACCATGCCGTCTGTTATAACCTCGGAGATTGACATCCCCACCGGCATGCGCATCGTGTCACTGTTGTCCAACGACATACACTACAAAGACCTCCTGGAAATACCGCATAACGACCAGTACTACCTTGAAAGACTCGCCGACTGGGGCTTCAAGGCCTTCAGTCTCTCCAACGACGAGCTTCTGTACTGCGCGTATCTCATGATAACCAAGGTCCTGGAGGTGTATCGCGAGGACTTCCGCACCCCGGAGTTTTACAACAGGGTCATGCTCTTCCTCTTCAACGTTCGCGACTACTATAGACAGGGCAACCCGTTCCACAACTTCCGCCATGCGATCGACGTGATGCAAGCCATCAACTACTTTGTGGACATTCTTGACCGCTCCGACTACTGGTTCCAGCTCAACACGCACGAGAAACTGTCTCTCCTGCTGGCGGCCCTGGGCCACGACATAGGCCACCCGGGAACTACGAACGCGTTCTTGACAAATAACAAAACACCTATAGCACAGCTGTTCAACAACGAGTCCACGCTGGAGAAGTTCCACCTGGTGCAGTACCTCAAGATTATGAAGTGCTTTTTCGTCAAAGATGACGGGTGTGTGGAGATAACCAAGTGCTCGATTCTCGCCACAGACATGGCACAGCACGACCTTTACGTGGCAGAAATGGACCGGTTCGACCAACTCGTGACAAGACCGGAAAAACTGCACCTGGTGTGTGCCATTCTACTAAAGAGCGCAGACATCTCGAACGTGTGTCGCCCGGTGGAGGAGGGAGTCAAGTGGGGGATCAGCCTGGGCGGCGAGTTCACGCAGGTGGCGCAGCTCGAGACCGTGCTCAACCACAAGCCTCTGGACTCCAACACCTGGGAGAAGTCCCGTCTGGAGATCGACACGCTCAGCTCCGAGCAGGCGATCAAGATGGAGCCGAATCTGGGAAACTCGCAGATGTTCTTCATCAATCGATTTGCGCTCGACTTCTTCGGCAAGGTGGTGAAGCTCATCCCACCCCTCGGACCCTGCCTCCACGACGAGTTGCACAAAAATATCGACTTTTGGAAATTGACCGGAACTACAGGAATCTGACTTGGTGACTTGGAGCCAGAAAAATAATTTTCGCGCAATATATATTATACTCAGGTTTATCTCCTTTGTATCCAGTATGATCTCTACTTTCACTCGCCAATTGGCCAGAGCCGGCCCAAGATTGTTTTTGAGACACCAGTCCAACGTGTTGAACACGAAATCTGTTGTTTTCACGCACTCTGCTGGTCCTGTTGTGCTCAAATTCACCGATCAACACGAGTGGCTGTCCTACCACCCGGATGGAACCACCTATGTGGGGATCACCAAATATGCTTCTGACGCTCTGGGAGACACCACGTTCATCGAGCTGCCAGAGGAGCAGATCGGCGAGCAAGTGTCCAAGGGCGACGTTATTGGTTCCGTGGAGAGTGTCAAGTCTGCCTCTGAGGTGTATTCTCCTGTTGAGGGAGAGATTGTGGAGGTGAACACCGCCCTGAACGACCAGCCTGAGCTTGTGAACAAGGACCCTATGGGAGACGGATGGCTGGTGAAGATGAAGGTTGCAGAGTTGGACGCCGACCTTCTGTCTGAGGAGGACTACGTCAAGTTATTGCAGGAAGAGTAAGGTTATATAACCGTATTAATGTCATTTGTTTTGCTCACGATCCCATTCCGACTCGGTTTTCGTTTTCAGCTGCAGCGCGTGCACGCCATCGTTCTGCAGCTCGTGGTCCAATGTCTTGTAGATGAGTCTGTGACGCGCAGGGAGGTTTATGCCTTCGAACTTGTTGCTGACGATGGTTATACGGAAGTGCGACTCTGTCGTATTCGACGCGCCTCGGAGCCCCGCGTGATGGGCGTGCTTGTAGGAGTCGTTAGCAATGGCCAGGTGCTTTGGGGCGAATTCGGTGGTGAGCTTGCGCTTGATGGCAGATTCTATTGGGCCGGTCATTCGTAGCATTTATTTTAACTGGTAAAAATTTATTCGTTATTTAATAGTTATTGGAACCTCCATAGTTGTCAGATCCACCGTAGTTATTGGAGCCGCCGTAGTTGTCCGAGCTACCGTAGTCGTTGGATCCTGAACCGTAGTTGTCCGAGTTGCCTGAACCGTAGTTGTCTGAGTTGCCTGAACCGTAGTTGTTGGAATCGCTGTTTCCACCAAAGTTATCAGAGCCGTAGTTATTCGACCCACTGTTTCCGCCATAGTTGTCAGAACCGTAGTCGTTTGATCTGCTGTTTCCGCCATAGTTATCAGAACCATAGTCATTCGATCTGCTGTTTCCACCATATTTGTCAGAACCACTGTTTCCACCATAGTTATCAGATCCGTAATCGTTTGATCTGCTGTTTCCACCATACTCATTTGATCTGCTATTTCCGCCATAGTTATCAGAACCGTAGTTATTGGATCCGCTGTTTCCACCATAGTTGTCAGAACCATATTCATTGGATCTGCTGTTTCCACCAAAGTCATTGGATCCACTGTTTCCACCATAGCTGTCGGAATCTCCATAATTGTTAGATCCAGACCCGTAATTGTTCGATCCGGAGCCATAGTCATTGGATCCGCTGTTTCCGCCAAAGTTATCAGAGTCGTAGTTGTTGGAGCCACCGTTTCCACCGTTTCCGCCATAATTGTCGGAGTTGCTGTTCGAGTTATGGCCCTTGTACGAGTTGTACGCGTTGGTGGCCTTCTCCTTGATTTGGTTTCTGAAGTTTTCGTCGCCCAATTTCTCTTTCACTTGATCAAACAATCCCATATTGACACTGGTGCAACGAACTGCGACCACGTTGCAATTTATATCAGCAAATGAAACTCGCTACGTCAACACTGAAATTTGCCCCTAGCTGTAACAATAAGTTTGGCTGCAAAAGAACGTGACCGAGCAAGAGACATTCTCGCACATAACCTTCGCAGCATTCCAGACCGAGTCCCCCGCGTTCTGTGTGCAGCAGCCAAGAAGGAATGCAGCGACAGAAAATACGTGCGGTGCCTACCAGACGCACATAGACATAGTTCCAGGCAGACGCCTTGCACAGGTGCATCAATCGCCGCCGCACACCAGTTTCACCCAGCCCAAAACACGCGACCAGAACCACGTGACCAACTTACTACACTCTGCTCCAATTACACTCCCCGATTAGGCAATACATCAATAAAAAAACTCTCCCTCTTGACCTTACTCTTTTCCTTTATGGCCCCTTCCACCCCTGGCCATCGCACGGTTTTCAGTAATGCCAGCCCTAATCTGTACTCACAGAACAGAAACTCCATCTATGAGGGCAAGAAGATCATTTCGCCCAACTTCAACGTTGTCCTTTCGGACTGGTCCATGACCAACCAGGCCCGTTCAGATCTTGCGCTCAAATTCCCCACGCAGGACAACTCGGGGTCGCCCAAGAAGCTCCGTCGAACAAACACGGCGGATCTGCTGGATCGGTTCATCCCGTCGCGACAAACAACTTCTGGAAAACTGTCACTGGAGGAAGCGCCTTTACAGTGCCAGATGCCGTACGAACACATCGAGTCGCAGAAAACTCAAATATACCAGGACACCGTGGCCGAGGCGTGCGGGTTGGCTGTTGGGGAGAGAATCCTGCAGTTTCAGCCGCTGCCGCCAGCAAGCAAAAAACCCAGCAAGCTGAAGTCGGGCCAGTTCAAGAGCAAGATCAGCATCTCCACGGCCGCGGCGCAGGCCCGCATCAAGAAGATCCCCACCTGTCCCGAGAAGGTGCTGGACGCGCCAGGGTTCGTGGACGACTTCTACCTCAACCTGCTCTGCTGGTCACGTGACAACGTTCTGGCGATTGCGCTCGAGAATTGCGTCTACTACTGGAACGCGACGAGCGGCGATGTGGACCTTGCTGCCGAGTGCGACAGCGTGGTCACGTCTGTTCGGTGGTCCGAGACCGGTGGGTATCTCTCGATCGGCCTGGACTCTGGGTGTGTGGAGATCTGGGACCCCGAGGCCGGGACTCGGCTGCGTAGCATGGCCGGCCACCAGTCCCGTGTGGCTGCACACGCCTGGAACGAGCATCTTCTCACCTCGGGATCACGCACGGGCCAGATTTTCCACCACGACGTGCGTCTGTCGAAGCACATTGTTTCTCAGCTGAACAACCACACCGCCGAGGTTTGCGGGATAGAATGGCGCAAGGACCGGATGCAGCTGGCATCTGGAGGCAACGACAACGTGATCAACATCTGGGACGCGCGCTCTAGCGTTCCTCAATTCACCAAGACCAGCCACACGGCTGCCGTCAAGGCGCTGGCCTGGTCTCCGACACAGACAAGTCTTCTGGCCACCGGGGGAGGCTCTACATGTCGCCGGATTCACTTCTGGAACACCACAACGGGGGCCCGCGTGAACACCATAGAGACTAATTCGCAGGTCTCGTCTCTCAGATGGGGATACTCGCATGGAATTGGCACCGAGATCGCGGCCACCCACGGGTTCCCCAACAACGACATCAGCATTTACAGTTACCCATCTCTGCTACGGACCGGGGTCGTTGCTGGTGCGCACGACTCCCGGGTTCTCAACAGCAGTCTTTCTCCTGACGGCACTACTCTGGCAACCGTGGCTGCGGACGAGAACCTCAAGTTCTGGAAGATCTTCGACGTCCAGGAGGACTCCTGTGCCAAGTCGGGCAAGGACATTGCCCTGACGACCATTAGGTAAGCTCGGGGTCAGCCAACCATAATAAATACCAAACGTTGATTTTTTGCAGTCTAGGATTCGACCTTCCGCATACGGAAGGTGGTAGGAGTAACGAATTTTGATAACGATTTTTTACCTTTTAATTTTCTATCCTTCTCTACCATGAAGACCCCAACGGTTGAGATTCTCCAGTTTGCCGACTGCAAGAAAGCCGCTCGTACTTTGTACGAGTCGTTTGATAACGACGACGTTGCCAGGTTCGTTTCTCGTCATTTGGAACACGATCCCGTGTTCAAGGAGAAGTGTGACATGCTCATGTACGAAGCGTACGTCTACTCCCACATCCTCAAGGGCCTGGTTGTCGGCGTGAAGGGCGAAGGCCACGAAAACGAGGACACCTTCGAGACGGTGGCCATTTTCTCCCACCCAGATTTCGGAAGCTTGGACGACTACCTGACGCTTGTTCGTTCCGGGTTCGCCAGACTGGCGTGGATGACTGGCGCAGAGGGCCGTAACAGAATATTCGGCACGATGTTCAAAGTTCTGCATGAAAACTACGACCGCATCATGGAGGTGGATCCAAACGGCGACAACACATGGACCCTTGTGTATCTAGGCTCCACCCCGCGCTCGCGTGGCAAGGGGAATGTGCGCGCTCTGATGGACTACATGTTCACCAACCACATCGATTCGGCCAACGCCAACACATACCTCGAAAGCAGTGCACTGAGAAACCTGTCTATCTACGGCAAGTTCGACTTTGTGCCTGTGGCGGACATCTGGCTGGGAAACAAGGAGGACGAGTCCGATAAGGCCAGAATGGACGTCATGATCAGAGGACCAAAGGGCCAAAAATGGCCGTATGTTGACGAGATCCGCAAGAGATACAATTACGTTGTGGAAAACTGATTTCCTGCTAGATTTATACCGACACTATTCGCACCTAATAAATTCTATTTACCAATTAAATTTTTTTCATCTTTAAATATGTTTGCCTCTGAAGATCCAAATAAAGTCTACCAGGCAAAGACCATAAAGGCCCTAACAGACGACAAGGTGTACTCGTGGATAGTGGAGCTGGTGTACGGACCCAACAAGGAGCAGGCCCTGCTGGAATTGGGGAAAAAAAGAGAGTTATACGACGACCTGGCGTTGGTGCTTTGGAACTCGTTTGGCGTGATGACCAGTCTTCTGGAGGAGATTGTGGCCGTCTACCCGCTGCTCTCGCCGCCAAACCTCAACACACCAGCCTCCAATCGTGTTTGCAACGCGCTGGCCCTACTGCAATGCGTGGCTTCTCACCCAGACACCCGTACACCCTTCCTCAACGCCCAGATTCCGCTGTTTCTGTATCCTTTTCTCAACACGAGCTCCAAGCAGAGACCGTTCGAGTATCTGAGACTCACATCTCTGGGTGTGATTGGTGCGCTTGTGAAAAATGACACCAGCGAGGTGATCCAGTTCCTGCTCACCACAGAGATCATTCCGCTATGCCTGAAAATCATGGAGTCGTCCTCCGAGCTGTCGAAAACAGTGGCCATTTTCATTGTCCAGAAGATTCTCATGGACGACGCGGGGCTGGCCTACACTTGCCAGACCTTTGACCGCTTCGAGGCCGTTTCTAACGTGCTTAGACTGATGATCGACCAGCTCGTGGCCAATCCTACCGCACGCTTACTTAAGCACGTGATACGATGCTACTCGCGACTGGCGGACAACCCGGAGGCCAGAATCGCCCTCAAGGACCGTCTTCCAGGGGCCTTGAAAAACGACATGTTTGCTGCGCTTCTGAGAGACGACCCGGCCACCAAGACCTGCCTCTCGCAACTCCTTATGATGATTCAATAAACCTTGCTTACCTCATTTTCTTGATTTTGTATTTTTTCTAACTCGCTTTTTTCTTTCCACGTATTTGTTTTGCCATGTCCACTCATACTTACAAAAAGTTCGAGGACATCGAATCTGGCACGCTGCCAGACAAAATGACCGTCTACCAGGAGTGTCTACAGGCCTTCAATGCCAGCCCGATCCAGGCCAAAAGGTGTAGATTGTTGCTGTCGAGGCTGTTGAGACTTTTGTACGCGGGCGAGACATTCCCCAGAACTGAGGCCACCAATTTGTTCTTCTCCACATCGAAGCTGTTTCATCACAACGATGGCGCTTTGAGACAGCTGATTTACCTGGCCATTAAAGAATTGTGCTCGCTTTCGGACGACATTTTGATGGCGACTGCCTCCATCATGAAGGACATTCAGAATGGCGACATTTTGTACAAACCCAATGCTGTCAGAACCTTGACCCGTGTTCTGGATGGAACCACCATTCATGCAGCCGAAAGAGCCATGAAAAATTGTGTTGTTGACAAAAATCCAAACGTGTCGTCCGCAGCCCTTGTGTCTTCCTACCACCTCCTACCGGTGGCCAAGGACGTGGTGAAAAGATGGACAAATGAGACCCAAGAGGCCATTACGTCCAACAAGGTGCTTCCCCCAAGCCAGTACGCTATGCATGAACATTACGGGGCCAACAAATTACTGACCGCAACGTACACTTACCAGTACCACGCGTTGGGTCTACTGTATCACCTGAGAGACCACGACAAAATGGCATTGATGAAAATGATCCAGCAGTTCAACACCCAGCAGCCTCTGAAGAGCTCGTTGGCTACTGTTCAGCTGATCAGATACGTTGGAAAGCTGATTGAAGATGATTCTAGCCTGACCCAGACTCTTTGGCCGTTCTTCCCTGGATGGCTCAAAAACAAAAGCGACATGGTCGAGCTGGAAGCCTCCAAGACAATTTTGGCTCTTCCAAAGTTCCTTCCAGAACAGCAGATGCAAGCCATCAACACTCTGCAGACACTTCTTTCTGTCCCAAGAACCGTGACAAGGTTTGCGGCCGTGAGAATTCTCAACAAAATTGCCATGAAGAGCCCAGAAAAGATCATGGTCTGTAACCTCGAGTTGGAGTCTTTGATCAACGACTCCAACAGGTCTGTTTCCACGTATGCCATCACCACGCTCTTGAAAACTGGAAACTCAGAAAATGTTGACAGACTCGTCAAGACCATCAGTGGATTCATGGACGACATTTCTGATGAATTCAAGATTATTGTTATTGATGCAATTAGAACTCTGTCACTCAAGTTCCCAGAGAAACACAGCTCGATGTTGAGCTTTTTGAACGACATTCTGAGAGACGAGGGAGGCTTCAACTTCAAGAACTCCATCATCGAGGCCATTTTCGACATTATCAAGTTCATTCCTAAATCTAGAGAAACCGCTTTGGAGATGTTGTGCGAGTTCATTGAAGATTGTGAATACACCGAGCTGGCCGTCAGAGTCTTGCATCTTTTGGGAGACGAGGGTCCTAAGACCTCCAATCCTACTCTTTACATTAGACACATCTACAACCGTGTTGTTTTAGAAAATTCGATTGTTAGATCGTCGGCCGTGATTGCTCTTTCCAAGTTTGCTTTGATCGGCAAGGATTCTATTACCAAGAGTATAAAGATCTTATTGGAGAGATGTTTGCAGGATGTCGATGACGAGGTCAGAGACAGAGCAGCCTTGTCGCTGAAACTCCTGTCCACCAAGGACGTTGAGCAGGCTAAAAGCTTCATCGCCCCAACCTTCAAGTACTCTCTTCCTGTGTTGGAACAACAATTGGCCATGTACGTCAACAACCCGGACAAAGAGAACTTTGTTCATCCGTTTGACATCAAGGCTATTCCTACTATGACCGAGGAGGAGGCCAAGGCTGCCGAGTTCAAGGAGAAGACTACTCTCTATGAGGAGCCTGCTACCCAGTCTGCAGACTCCTCTTCCTCGGAAGAGAAGATCCCAGATTCCACCAAGCTGGCTCTTTTGCAACAACAATATGCCCAGGAGCTCAGTGCTATTCCAGAAATTGCTGCATATGGCACTTTGTTGCATTCCTCTGCTGTCACAGAGCTGACTGAGAAGGAAACAGAATTTGTGGTGACGGTTGTCAAGCACGTTTTCGAGCAACACATTGTTTTCCAATATGACATCCAGAACACCTTGACAGAAATCCAACTGGAGGATGTGTCGATGGTTTCTCAGCCAGACAGCGAGGATTACGTCGAGGAGTTTTTGATGCCAATCGATGTTCTGAAGGCGGAGTCGAGCGGATCGATCTACGTTTCCTTCAACAGACCTGAAGGTATCGTCCCAGCCTCGTTCAGCAACACTCTATCTTACACCTCCAAGGACGTGGATCCTTCTACGGGAGAACCGGCCGAGGGTGAGGAGGGATTCCCAGACGAATATCAAGTGGAAGATCTCAGCATTGTTCCAGGCGACTTTGTTGTTCCTTCCTTCACTGGAAACTTCACCCACGCGTGGGACGACCTAGAAAACGAGAGCGTGGCTGTGTTTAACCTGGGAGATGCCTCTACCACCGATCTTCAAGAGGTTGTTTCCAAGCTCATCAAGACCATGTCCATGATGCCTGCAGAGGCAACCGACATTGTGAGCTCTTCGTCAAGCCACACCCTCAAGCTCTTTGGTAAGAGTCTTTCCGGGGACAAGATTGCTGCTATTGTGCGGTTGGCAAGCAGCTCTAAGGGAGTTATGATGAAAAGTCAGGTGAGATCGAGTGATGCAGAGCTCAGTGAGATGGTTGCCAATTACATCGAGTAAATATAGCTAATGGAGAGCACTCTTATTTTATTAGACGATATATACAAATTGGTGTCTATTTTGTAGCTCCTGGGACTAGTTGACCTCGAAACCATAGCCCTTCATACACTTCTTGTAATCGGAGATAATGTCTTTACATTTTTCAGAGTCCGACCCGTTTATCAGCAGGCATTCGTCTCTGGTTTGCTTCTCGGTCAAACAAACACAGCATGGTTTTGGTTTGGCTGGAGTTAGTGGAGAATCTCTGAAACTTACACTGTTTGTCGGCTTCTGGCATGATGGATGATTATTAATGCGAAAGTAAAAAAAATAAAAAGCTATTTTGTTTAATAAATATCCTCAAAATTAAATTTGTGCTCCAAACACTATCCAATAGAATTAGCAATTGATCTAAAAATAAAGGCGGCAACACGAATTGATTCAGTTAAAGAATTTGCTTTTTGGACCCGTGACAAACTACAACAAGTCAACCTTCTTTACTGTGTTTGTCTGATCTATCTTGCTGTGCTGATATCTTCGAAAAGCAACGATGTCAGACAAGTGTGAGCTGCTGGGCCCTTTTTCGTTGCTTGTGCAAGCGATTCTTGGTTTGCTCGCCCTATCGTCGCTGGTGTGGAAACGTTATCGGGAGTACCCGAATCGACGGCCTTGGAAAATCTGGTTTTTCGATGTTTCCAAACAAGTTATAGGGGCATTTGGAGTACACATGTTGAATGTGTTCATCAGCATTTTGGGCGGCCAAAGTGACAACTGGATGGCACAGAGCAATGCAAAAGACCAGGTCAATTATAGAAAATTGTCATCCAAGAGAAGCCCAGATTTTCCACCGGATCCTCCCAGCCAAGACATCGATAATCCATGCGACTACTATTTCTTGAACATTCTCTTTGACACAACCATCGGAATCCCCATCCTCTGGGGCTGCCTGCTTGTGATCTACCGTCTGGCTAAGAAAGCAGGCGTCGAGGGCATCGACTCCGGCGACTACGGCAATCCTCCCCGAGTCTCGTATTATGCCAAACAGCTCGGGCTTTACTTTATCGGACTAGTGCTTATGAAGATCGTCATCTACGCTGTTCTTGTTTTGTGTCCGTTTTTGGTGCGCTTCGCCTACTGGATGCTCTCATGGTCAGATCCCGTGCCGAATCTCCAAGTAGCATTGGTTGTTCTTGTCTTTCCACTTGTCATGAACAGCTTCCAGTATTACGTGATCGACAACATCATCCAGAACCCCGAGTACTCCCGCGTTCATCTCAAGTCGCCCGAACCAATCCCCGAACAATTGCCTTCTCCGGACTGACCATGTGCTATCTGGATTACGTAACACAATATAAGATAATTCCTGCTTTTCCCAAAATAACTACCATTTCTGCACGTTTCAGTTTCCAAGATGCGACGCCCTGAGTCCAAAGGAGCACGCAACGGCGCTATGGCCCGGGAACAGACCAAGCAGACAGGCTCCAAGTACCTTAAGTTTCGTACCTTTTCTATTTTTCTCACGTGTTACTGCATCTTTGTGTCCTTATCAAGTTTTGGGCAGGTGGCGATGGGATCTGAGCAAGTTCACGATTTCGTTTTCCAAGACTCAACGAATAACCAGCTATTGGGCCATGACTTTGCTCACAGCAAGAAAAATATTATCATGATGGTGACTGATGGCACAGGCCCGGCCTCTATCAACATGGCCCGTTACTTCAAACAGTTCAGAGACAATCTGTCTGTTGATGATGTTTTGACGCTCGATAAGTACCAGATTGGCTCGAGTCGGACGCGTAGCAACTCGTCGCTCATTACCGACTCTGCGGCCGGCGCAACAGCGTTCTCCTGTGCTCTCAAGAGCTACAACGGTGCCATTGGCGTTGACTCCGAGAAACGGCCTTGTGGAACCATACTGGAAGCCCTGAAGCTTAAGGGATACAAGACGGGATTGGTGGTCACCACAGGAATTACTGATGCCACACCTGCATCCTTTAACTCGCACGCTGACTACAGATACATGCAATCTCTGATTGCCAACCACCAGCTTGGCATTGATACCTCTTTGGGTTTGGTGACAGATCTGATGATTGGCGGAGGCAGCTGTTTTTATCTGCCCAAGTCACACCCGCAAGGCTGCCGAGATGATGAGATGAACCTGCTGGAGACCGCAAGAGACATGAATTTCACCGTGGCTACCAACAAAGACGAGTTTGACCAACTGCAGTTGGGAGACAACGCCACGCTTCCTCTCTTGGCGCTAGTCGCATACTACAACATTCCATACGACCTGGATCGTGAGGACACAGAGTATCCTAGTTTGGAGGAGGAAGTCAAGACGGCACTCAAATTATTGACGGAAGCCACCAAGGACTCCGAGCAAGGTTTCTTTTTGTTGATCGAGGGGTCTCGAATTGATCATGCTGGTCACTCAAACGACCCGGCTGCACAGGTCCGCGAGGTCCTGGCCTATGACAAGGCCTTCAAGGCGGTCATTGATTATATCGATTCCTCAGAGACGGAAACTATCATGGTGTCCACCTCTGATCACGAAACCGGTGGACTTGCTGTTGGCAGACAGATCGGCTCAGACTACCCTGAATATTTGTGGAAACCGTCTGCTTTACTAAATGCCACCAGGTCCGGTGAGTACCTCACCAAGAAGTTTTCCAGTTTCAGCAAGACCACTTCGGACCAGTCCAAACTCGAGGAGTTCATCAAATCCGAGATTCTCGAGACAGATCTTGGAATCGCTGATTACACGGATCACGAGATCTCGCTGATCATGCGTCATCCTGACAAAATCCACGATTTGCTAGTGGAAATGGTGTCCGTGAGAGCCCAAGTTGGCTGGTCGACCCATGGCCACACTGCTGTTGACGTCAACATCTACGGCCATTCCAACACGAGGCATGGCCAGTACCTCTTGCGCACCCTTTTGGGAGGAAACGTGGAGAACACCGCCATTGGCAAGTTCTGGGAACTTATCACGGGCTCCGACCTGACGTACGTGACTCAGCTGCTTGACGGAACCAAACATGTTCCTACAATTACGGAGCAGGAAGACGCTTTGCATGTTTACGAAGTGGAGCACGGATTTATAGATCATCGTGGCGAAGCTCCAGAGGTTCCGGATATCGTTGTGGATCACGAGGTTGCCGAGTAGAGAGATAAAGTAGCATATTGTATCAGGAATTAAAACAGTTAGCTAATGCAATTTTCGGTTTGATCATAGGCAATCAGAGAATGACATGGCACAGAAATGTATAAACACATAGAGATTGTGTAAATTCAAGCATTCAATGATAGTTTCTACTTCTGGATCTAAATTATAGTCGTTTGACGAACCGCTATAAGTACGTGCCTACAGTCTGCTGCAACCATGGTTTATATCCACAGAATACGTGCTAAACATCAGCTTACATAATTTATCAGATTTTTCTCGAGTCTAATTTCTTTAGTAAGAAAAAATGGTTCCGTTTCCTCAGGGTTTGGTGTACGGATGAGGAAATTGGTGGCGGAGATAGCACAAGAAAAAAAAGACAAATTTATTGACCCTTGCCCACGAGTTCAGGCACATCTCCAGTTACTGCTTTCTCGCCTAGTATTGCTTATCTGTTGCCTGTATACCTAGTATACAACGCGTTAGCCCAGATCTGGTATGCCGCTGTTTAAGAAACAGGGTTTGTCGAGCGAGTCTTCTGGTACTCATCCCAGCGTGATGATCAACAAGGATGACTCAGACTTTTCTCTTTACCAGACACTTTCGAATTCGCCTGTGTCTGAAATGTCCCACAATCTGACTGGACGTTCTCGCAACTCTTCGATGAGCCAAAAATTCAAGAGCTTGTTCAATCCCCACGAAGGTCAAGCTATAAAGATGGAGAAGGGTCCCAGTGCAAATCTCGCCATCGCTGCTAATGGGCTGGCGAACGTTCCTCCAAGCAGTTCCAGTGTTTCACTCAGTGCGGCCGCAAGTGCTAGAAAGGCCGTGACCCCGGTGAAGTCAAATGGTTCTGGTACCAGTTCACCGAAGCACGATTCCTTGGGCGAACACAAAACTTTGACGAACGCGGAACTAGCAGAATCGTTAAGCAAGCTGAAGATGATGCCGCCCGTTGTGGAAAATGATCTCGATAACGTTCTAGAGAGTTCTGAGACTCACCCACGTTCTACCGTTACCATTCCCCAAAGTGCGTCGAATGCGTCTTCAGCTTCTTCTGTTCTTTCTCAGCCTGCCCGCGGGCGGTCTGGAAAGCTCATGTCCAAGTTCTTGGGATCGAATCTGTCTGAGGAGTCTCTGTCTCCTCCTGCTTCTCGCTCGAACTCGGTAAGTTCTCGCCAGCACTCTAGCTCGTTTTCCGTTGCCAACTCTGAAATAAACCACTCTCACCAAGCTTTGAAACACACAAACTCGGCATCGTACTCACAGATCCATCTGAACACACAGCGAGAAGCGAAGGACGGAATGATGAAGATGAAGAATGGCCGTTTGAGGTTGGCTCCCGATGGCTCATACCACGAGCACGATTACCTCAAGTACAAAACCCCCGTTACCAAAAGTACCAAGTCATGGTGGGGTTGGGGTAAGAAACGCGAGGTTGAAGACGATGAATTTGTCAGCATCGAGAACAGTATCAGTTTACTCCCAGATTCGTACTCTTTGCAGCTGATGGAGTTGAAGAGTGATCCTAAGAACTATAGATGGAACTACGATGACACAGATTCGGATTCGGATTCAGAGGACGAAGACGAAGACGGAAACGACGAGGACGAAGACGAGGACGAGGACGATTTCGATGACGAAGCTGACGATCAGCTGATTGAGCCAATAATTGGTAAGGACCAACTCACCTTAATGAACATGATGATGGAGAAGATAGAAAAGCCCGACAAATTCAAAGAAAAGTTGCAGAACTCGGGCAGCAAGAAAATGCATCTCAGTTCCAAATATGGTCACATCGGTGGCGTAGTTGGAAAGGGATCGTTTGGTACTGTTTGCATTTCTGCACTGACGAACGCTAGCAACAAGAAGAAGAAGTCTTTGTTCGCTATCAAGCAACTGAAGCAACGTCCAGGAGAAAGTCTCCACCATTTTGGTAATCGAGTGACGTCCGAATTCATGATATCCTCGTCACTGACCCACCAGGCCGTCATTAATGTGTACGATCTGATGGTTGATCCTCTAACCATGACTTACTCGCAGGTTATGGAGTTCATGCCGTGCGGTGATCTTTTCACTTTAATCTCAATGACAAATGGCCTCGAGGTCATTGAATGTGATTGCTTCTTCAAGCAGATTTTGAACGCCGTGACCTACCTTCATTCTGTTGGAATTTCTCATAATGACCTGAAAGTCGAGAATCTACTTCTCACAAGAAGAGGCCAGCTAAAGATCATAGACTTTGGAACTTCTGCTGTTTTCAAGACCGCATGGGAAGACGAAGTCCAGTTTTCCAAAGGTGCTTGTGGTTCTGAGCGGTACGTGTCGCCAGAACAGTTTAAACAGGATCACGAGTACGACCCCCGTCTTGCCGATATTTGGTCTCTGGGAATTATCTACCTTGTGATGCTGTATGGAAATTATGCTTGGGAGGTGGCAAAATCCTCCGACGAAAACTACGACCATTTCCTTAATACCAGGGCCGTTTACGATTACTCCCTGAAGTCCAAAACCTCCAACAAACAATACAGACTCACCAGAAAAGGAACCTTCAACCATATAGAATCCATTTCCAAGGGCCCATGTGCCAGCTCGCGAAGATACGTGCTATACAACATTTTGAATCCCGATCCGAAATTCAGGATGAGATCGTATCAGATTTGGCAGAGCGATTGGGTGAAAAGCATCCGGGTTTGTGACGCTGGGAGAGGATTGCTCTCTCAAGAAGATTACTTTGATATGGCATACCGGTCCTTGAACGACGAGCTTGTTGGCTCGAGAAGGAGTCCCGAGGTGTAATGTAATAATATTACTTGTTATTCAGATACAACTTTTCATTATCTAAGTAACTAAACCTAAGCAAGGAAGTACTCTGGGAATTGTCTCATGTTCTCCTCCAAGTTACCCTTGGTGGACAAGAATTTGACGTAAGCACCATCGTCCTTGACCTCGTTGTTTTGTCTCTTAGCAGCGTAATCAGCTCTGTTCAATGGAGTGAAACCCCACTTCTTGGAGATGATGATCTTTTGCTGACCTGGGAACTTGTATCTAGCTCTTCTCAAAGCCTCAACGACAACATCCTTGTTGGAGTCCTTGGTTCTCACAGAAAGCAAAACTTGACCGATGTCAACACGGGCAGCCAATCCGTGTGGCTTACCCCAGGCACCTCTCATACCTTGTTGCAATCTATCGGCACCGGCACACGACAACATCTTGTTGATTCTCAAAACGTGGTGAGGGTGGACTCTGACTCTCATGTGGAAAGAATCTCTACCGGACATCTTAGTGATGTATTTGTTGGCGCAAATTCTGGCAGCTTCCATAGCCTCGGAGGAAAGTTGTTCCAACTCGTTGGAGACCAAGTGCACACAGAGTGGGAAGTCATCGACATTTGCCTTCTTTCTTCCAAGGTCAAAGATTCTGATCTTTGGGTCTGGGACACCTCTGTTGTATCTCGACTTTGGGAAAGGCTTGTTCTTACAGTATCTGTAACATCTAGCTGGTCTTCTAGCCATTCTGAAAGGTTAGCGGTTGAAGATTTAGGAATGGGTACTCACTTTATAGATATTGGAGATTAGTAATTATTTCACTGTGTAAAATTTTTATGTTCTCGTGCCCTACACTCGGTCATGTGACCGGGGTTTCTGGCGGGTTCGAGTTTTTTATTTTTTTAATCCGAGCGCCAGAATTTGCCACTAGGTCTGGGGTGCTCATGCGCCACATAACACAAGCCACACATCTGATTCCCTTGCCACAAATCAAATTTTCAAAAAAAATTTAAACTGCAATAAATAAATCGCTACATAATGGGTCGTTATTCGGTTAAGAGATACAAGACTAAGCGGAGGACCAGAGATTTGGATCAGATACACGCCGACCTATCTTCTGTTGAATCTATCCAGAGACTCAAACACCAGCCTCAAGACGAAACCAAACCTGGACTGGGTCAATATTTTTGCATCCACTGTTCCAAATACTTTCTAGACAATAAAGCCCTGGGCGCTCATTTTAAGGGCAAGGTTCACAAAAGAAGAGTCAAGGAACTGAGTAAAAATCCATACACGCAATTGGAAGCTGATGCTGCAGCAGGAACGAATTTAAACAAGTTTATACAGAAGGTAAACGATTACCAGCAAAAGGAGCCAACAAGACTCGAGATGGAGAAACAGCTGTTGAGCACACAGCTGGAAGAAAACGACCAGAAGGACAGCATCTCAGAGCAAGAGTTGACTGGCGAGATGGCTGTTGAGTGAGCTCTTTGCACATTAACGCAAATCTTTGACCTTGTACGGCAGATCTTTCATGACAACATGGCCCGTTTCTGTTGTGGTTCGATGACATTCAACGTATAAGTTATCAGTTTCGTGTGGATGAAATCCAGAGCGGTTGCAATTGGTAATTGTGGGGACTCCGGGAGGGTCCGTTAAGCGAAATATACCCAAGTTGCGCTCGAACTTGGGCGAACAAACCACAGCGATTGCCTCGTTGAGCATGATCTGGTAGGAGTTTTGGGTATGCAAATCCACAGAGGAAAGAAAGCATGACTGGGTGGGGTGTGTATGTATCCAGCCAAGGACAAACATGTCCAGGTTATCGATAAAATCAAATAATTTTTCTTCGTTCTTAGTGTTGCACGTGTTAGGCGTAGAGTCCTGTTGTGGGATGACTAAGTAGTTCACAAAGAAGGCATTGCGGTTAAGCTTGCCGCAGAGGATTCCACACGTCTCTAGTTTTTTTGTAGTATTGCGCTTGGCAATGTCCAGAAAATCGTCAATTAATTTAGGCGGCAGGAATACAGTTCGCAACGGTGACCCAGACTCGGTAAAGTTCACAGTCTTATGCACTATATTAGAATTGTCCTCTGTGCTGTGCGATAGACCCGCATTTTTGGAAGCTATCAAACTTTCAATATCTGACGGAGCAGGGGCAAACGGGGAGCTTTCAACAGCCAATTCGTTGGGATATGAAATTTCCAGTCTTGCTTGAGAGCTGTTGATGCTACTGGATGAGAGCGACCGGAGTTTACTCGCTAGAGATTCGTCTAGATCGACTTGCGGCTCGGGTGAAATAGAGCTCGAAACCGAAGGTGTGTGTGAATCCTTTGTATCTATTCGACTAACCTTAGTTAGATTTCGTATCCTAGTTGCTCTGGCTGTCCTGGAATACCGATCATCAAGAACCTTTCTTATTCGTTCGGCCTCACCCATAATATGGGGCATTTTTTGGCAAAGCTTTTGATACGCTCTATAATTGCTAGATCCTTCAGGAGAAGATTTCCAATTCCGGAGTTCTGGATGCTTATACAGCCTGTTGGCCAGTAGATCAACAAACCTCAAGTATAAAACGTAGGTCTCTGTGAGGTTTCCATCTGTGGCGTTGTAACCTGCATGGTTAAGCATTGTTGTGGCGGTTCTGAGCCAGACTTTGAGAGGAATTGAGTTTGAGTACTCATAGCTCGTTGCTAAGGAGTTCAGTTTCTTGGGATTCTGCAGTTCTGCAGGATCTGTCCCTGGGTCTGAATCCATAGATTTATAGAAAATGCTTAAACCCCCAAATTACTTTAATCTATGTATTTAATGTATTTATCTTGGTTGCCCGGCCCAGGATTGACAGACACGAATCTGGGTTTATCACTCAGTCCAGCCCAGAGAAGTAAGCTCCTTTCTGACTTGAGATTCAGTTTGGATCTTTAACAGCTGCGTGTCTTCGAGGAACTCTCCGTTCTCTTTCTTGACCTTCAACTGCTCAATTGCACGCAATTTTTTTAGCAGGTTTCTGATCTTTTTCTCCTCGTAGGAAATGACACCTCCAATCACTAACGATTCGGACTCAGCTTTTGGTGGCTGAGGCTTCTCTTCGGTCTTCTTCTTCTTTGGCTTTTGGGCTTTAGGTGGCTCAACAGCTCCTGGAATAGTCTTTTTCACAGGAACAGCTCCTGGGATCTGCTTCTGACGTTGCAACGCTTCTCTTTGGGCCAAAGTTCTCACAGGCTCGGCGGGTTGGTTTCTGGCATGTGGCGGCCTGTATGCTCCAGCAGGCTTGTCAGTTGTAGACGAGATCTTGGTTCTTTTTGCCAAGTACTCAACTGCAGAAACATCGGGGGTGCAACACTCGTTCAATGCCTTGATAGGACCAAAGTCGGACAACGGTTGGAATTTCCAGTCGACGCTGTACAGCTCGGGGAACTCCTTGACGTAACACAGGGATCCACTGGCATACCAGATCTTCACACAGTTGTCCACACGCAAACGTGGCGAGGTGGTTGCCGTCAAAATGTAGCGACCGTCTGGGGACCACTTGCACACCGAGGTGTTGGAAGCCTTAAAAGATGCAACCTTGGCGAATTTATTCTGTCTATCGAGAATGTCCACATTTCCCTGCAAATTGCCAAATCCTGCCACCAGGATGAACTTCGCATGGGGAGAGAACAGAATCGTGTTGGAGGAGTTTGGTGGCAAAGAATGAATAGCGTTACCTCTTGCATCGAAGAATGTGGTCTGGGAAGGCATGTAGCCGTAGATCACAGCAAATTCACGGCTTGTTGGCGACCAGGTAATATCATGGATAGGACCCTCTTTGTCCAGGGCGATTCTTTGGTCGAATGCTCCGGAAATTCCCAATAAATACAGTGTTGTCTGTCCGTAATATGATTTATTGGACGAGTCCACATCTGTGCTGACGAGAGCCAAGATCGAGGTTCCCAGGTCGTTCCAGGTGAACTGGCACGACTCACCGTTGAAGAACTGTTTTTGGGAAGTTGGGGTTCTAACGTTTGGCAGAGAATACACCTGGATGTAAGATTGTTTTCCCTTGGAGCCAGGAACAAATAAGGCGAGGGAAGGATTTTTGCCAGGAGACATTTGGAAAGACTGGATCTGACCAATATCCTTGACGTTTATAGAGTAAAGGGCCTTTTGTCCGGACTCGTTGGACTTGAAAAAATCAATCTGGTGAGGGTTGATCAGACGACAGAAAATGGACTCGTCGCTGGTGAACTGGGCCTTCCACCCAGATTGGCTTTTGTTAAGGTATGACTGAACAGGAACTCCAGCGTTGGCGGAGAGATCCAGTTTCCAGACGGTCACATTATTTGCCCAGTTGCCCGATTCGTCGTTCAACTTTGTCGGTTTGGACCAAGTGGTCAGAAACGAGCCCTGAGGGGAAAACTGGAAATCGAACACGTCGGAAACAGAAATGGTGAACAGAACACTGCCAGAATCCGCGTTGCAAATCGTCACACACGAAGGCTGGGAGTATGCAAACAGAGACCCGTTGGGCGAGTACGCAGAACATCTAGTCTCCAATGAGGGCGTTTCAAAGCCTTCTAAGGACTTGAAAACGGGTTGCGCATTTATCAATTGTACCGTTCGAGGTTGACGGCCTGATGTTAGTCAAAACTTTGCCTTGGACTTACAATATATCTGTGGTATTTTCGACATGAGATGAAAAGTTTGAAAAAAAAGGTTGGAGAGAAAGAAATTAAATTAAATGGATTTTGGAGAACGGATTACGGGACTAATATAATGTTTATTGTTGGATAAATGAGCTTGGTGAGCTAAGTGCATTACAGTACATAGTTACGCCTATTTCAACCTGCCATCGCAAATCTAATTACAGAAGATTTACTCGTAGATCCATCCGTACATGGTTGGCTTGTAGTCAACGAGTTCTTCCTTCTTGAACCACAAAGCAATCTCCTTGTTGGCACTCTCAACAGAGTCGGAACCGTGGATGATGTTTCTACCCATGTCCAAAGCAAAGTCACCTCTGATGGTACCAGGGGCAGATTGCAATGGGTTGGTGGCACCCAACAGAACTCTTCCTTGCTTGACAACGTCCTTACCTTCCCAGACGGTGGCCAAAACTGGACCAGACATCATGTAAGACAACAGGGATGGGAAGAATGGCTTGGATTGCAAGTCAGCGTAGTGCTCTCTGAGCAGGGACTCGTTGGCAACGGTCAACTTGATACCAACAAGCTTGAAACCCTTGTTTTGGAATCTTCTCAAGATTTCTGGGATGATTCCTCTTTGAACACCATCTGGCTTCACGGCAATGAAAGTTCTCTCGGTAGACATGTTTTATTGATCAGAATTGAAAAACTGAAAATTATTGGGCAAGAGAAATTCTTTCTGTTGAATGGTCGGGTAACCTTTAGGGTCGAAGATCTAAATTTACGCGATGTTTTTTTTATTTATATGAGTGCCACGCCGTACCGCCCTGCTCAGAAGCGCTCGCCAACCACGCCGCTGACCCCCATGGTGCGCACCAATGTTCGCAGGAAGGTCGAAGATCCTGATGGAGACGACTTGCAGGCTGTGAAAAGTCAGGATGGCATCGCGGAGGCCACTGAGTCCGACGATCAGCAGGCTGTTCGCCACGACGAGCAGAGTTCGAAGTCTGGACAGGTACCAGAAACTCCCGTGCGCCAGTCGTCGACTAGACCTTCCACAGCTTCAGGCTTGTCTGACTCCTCCATAGAATCTCCACCTGCTCTTGAACTGCTCTCTGTGTACCGCCAGGCCTGGCTTAACAACCGCAAATATATCCACCAAAAACAGCTTGTTGAGTTTCTTGAGCTGGAGCGCACCTTGTCATGAATAAATATCCTTAAATACGCCAAATCTAAGTTTACTGTCTTATCGCATCTAATTACCACATTTTCTTTATAATTTATTATTTGATCCTCTTTATGGAGTTTGAACTTCAATTGCTGACCGACCTAGAATCAGCTCCAGAATTTGTGAAAGGGATACTATGGACAATTCTGTTCCATCGGTTGTTTGGCTGCGTCAATGTCTCGCACGGCGACTTCGAGGGAGTGGCGTATCCAATCGTGACCTATCCCGAGCTCGAAGAACTGGTGGAAGCCAAAACCCAGAACTTAGTATCTGCGCTGGCACAGGAGGCCCCACAGCCAGAGTTTAATCAAAAAGAGTCCCCCGTGGTGATGGGTGTTGTTGTGCTAAAGTTTTACGAGCACCGATTAGAGACGAGCAGTCGAGCATCAGCAGCAGGAAACCTATCGGGCTCGAGGCCGCACTCACAATCTTCGTCAGTTTCCATAGTGAATCAGATGGGAAAATTCGTCAATTGCTGGGAGAAATGGGTGCTCAAGATTACCGTCAGACCTCCAGGTGAGAATCTAGGAAATCGTTACAAGCAGGAGTTTGAGAAGATTCTGTTCAAAATAGTGGACATTGCCGACTCCAACAAGTCGCACATCCCTCCTATACCGAGCGTGGACCTGTGCCCGTTCCCATTCAAGCTTTTATTCGCAGTCAACACTCACGAACCCCACACGCTCAACAAGGCGTTCCGTACTTTTGAGGTTTCCGATGCCGAATCCGAAGATTTTGCAGACTACAGTATGGAATCGCTCCCCGATATGACGGACCGCAACAAAAGTGCATATACAGGACAGGAAATGTTCAAGACCGGCTACAAGCTCATCAAAAAGCTACTGGAATAAAATAAATTAAAAAAAAACATTGTTCGCGACCAACGATGGCTGGAAAGCTGCCTATTTTGCCCAACCCGGAGCAGCAGCAACAGCTTTCAAACAACCAATCACGGAACCGTGCCACGTCTAGGATCATACACCAAGAGGAAATAAAAGAAAGGCGATCAAAAGCGTGCACCTTGTGTAGGAGGAGTAAGGTCAAATGTGAAAAGGACGGAGACGACGAGAGCTGCTGCAAGCGGTGTCGTGCTCAAAATTTGCAATGCGTTTATGAATATAAAATAGCAAGTTACAAAGTAGTGGGTGAGAATGGAATGAACGCCGTTCCATCGCCCACAGCATCACCACCTGTGGTATCGGCCAGCAAGAACAGGTTTGGCCTGGCTCACATTCTGAACCCTTCGCCGCTTGCCAACGCCAACAACAAGGACCAGGCGACAAGGGAACACTCACTCGAGCCAAAGAATGGCAACAGCCATGCGCCTGCAAACCGGTATCCAGAGCATAAGCTGAAAAATGGAGACTCCGGCTGGCACACATCGGTGGAGGACCGTTTGCAGGATTTTGGCAGCAAGCTTGGGAACATCT
Organism: Ogataea thermomethanolica; assembly: GCA_030674565.1. Lineage (NCBI taxonomy): Eukaryota > Fungi > Ascomycota > Pichiomycetes > Pichiales > Pichiaceae > Ogataea > Ogataea thermomethanolica. The sequence continues at coordinate 264,553 of JAKTYW010000009.1, forward strand.
TGACCATATTACAAACACCTGAAAAACCAGAACGACCTCATCTATTGAAATCCTCTTCTGACAGCACTTCCTTGCGCAGGACGTCCGAGCCCGAGACGCTGTCCGAGATTCTCACATTTTCCGAAGCAGAGGATCTGTTCCGGTTCTTTGACTCCAACATTTCTGCCCATCTTTTTGGTTTCAATGTGTCTCAGTACTCGGTTGAGGATTTGTGGAAACATTCTCCGATGTTGCTGACGAGCGTCTGTGCGATTGCCTCGATTCACCACCCGCTTTTGAGCCATCTTTACCGGAAACTGGAACTGCTCATCAACAGAATGAGCCAACAGCTCTTAGTTAGAGCGCCAACTACAGAGCTCGATACATTCAACACTGTCTTGGCACTCTGTTTTTGTGCCCTTTGGTTTCAAGAAAATCAGATGTTCACAGGTATGGCACTCCAGCTGGCAAGCACTCTTAGACTGAACCAAAAAACAAGTAACTCGCAGGTTTCACCCAAGAACAAGCTCAAACTATGGTATTTACTCTACATTTTGGATGGACACCAGTCTCTCGTTTTCAACAGACAACCGTTGATGAATTCGAACGACAAGACTTTGAAAGAGAGCAGGAAACTTTTAATTGAAGACGAGCCCGAAGAGTCTGTTGATTCCAATTTCTCGAACTTGAGGCTGGTTTCTCAGGTGGAGTACAATCAAGCGATAAGCAAAGTCTTTGAAGGAGATGCCTGGGATTTGATGGCTCCTGCTGCGTTTGGACTTCCGTTCAAAACCAACCTCGAGCTCGATAAGTGGATGGTCCAGTGGACGGTGATGCTGTCGCCCTTCTCAAACGCCCCTATCTGGAGCAGTAAGAGCACATTAATCTACTACAACTTTGCGAAGATGCACATCAATTCTGCTGCTGTTCGATCGTTGCAAATGACGGGCGACCAGCTTCCTAGATGGAACGAGGTTGATTGCGATCCGCTGGAGGGCAGTGCAAAATCCATGACGGCCACGTCGAGCAAGAAGAGCGACTCCGACGGCGACGATGAGGACGATCTTGAAAGTGTGACCAACGAGCTCGAACTGTCACCGCAACAATCGCGTGCTGTTTCGACAGAGCTTGCATTATCTTCTGCCGAGGTGGTTTTAAATTTGGTGCTGAGCGACACAGACATCTCGGGAGCTTTGAGATACGCACCAGTTCACATACATGTGATGTTGTACTATGCTGCTCTGTTGGTGCTAAATCCTCCTGAATACCTGTACGGCGATTCCAAGAGTTTTGAGGACACGCTGAGCTCAATTGCCATGGTGAAGAAACTGCGTTCCGTGATTATGAGCAACCTTCCAATCGACAAGAGTTTCTCTAACCGACTGGTGGAAGCATTAACTCTGCTTCTTCAAGAGAAGGTGCGCAAGCTGAAGCACGAAATCGGAGACGAACAAAAAGTACGACTGGACGAAATTTTGACCCGAAAAGAGGATGGAATCCAGTCCAAAAAACGCTCTCGCCAAATCAGTGCTTGGCCTGGCTATGATCATGGGCACCCAAGTAAAAAACAGGTTACTGAAAAACCTGCTCCTTAATTTTTTAGACGCGCAGGGTTTAGTAAGATGAATAGTTCGGGAATTCAAAAAGCAGTTAGCGACTTGCCTCGTCCAGATATCGACTGGTACGATGTGACTAACGTTGTTAAGCGAGTAAGTCCATTGTGGATGTGATGTACTGACCCAAGGCCCCTCAAATGATGATCAATAAATTCAATCCAGATGATAAGATATCGGACCCTGATTTTGACAAGATTGTATGTGAGATTAAAGGTCTGGACAAGATGTTTGAGAACTTTGATGTGAGCGTTCGGAAGATCGGCATTTCGGTTTCCAAGCTACTTAAGCACAGCATTTCAATTGGCTCTTGCATGAAGGATCTGAGTGATGCTACTCTTTTCGAAGGCGCTATCATCACTAAGCAGCAAACAGTCATGTTCAGGAGAGCGTCAGTCTATCTGGAACAGTACAAGATGCTTTTGCCTGGATTGGAGGAACAGACCAAATTGTTTGAAGACCGCGTGGGTGGCCATCTGAAAAACGTGTCCAAGCACATCAAGACCGCGAACAAAGCCATCAAGGAGCGCCAATATGCCAATCTTGATTACGAAAAATACCAGATGGAGTTCAGGAAGCTTTCTGACAAAACAGAACTGTCGTTAAAAGAGCACAAACGGAAATTCGAGGTTCAGGTGAAATTGGACGACGCCAAAGATAGGTACGAGCTTCTGAACAACCGCTTGAAGATGGAGCTGCCTGTATTTATGCTTATTATCAAGCAGATAATGAGCCAGATTTTTATTATGACGTACTATGCCACGCTGAACATCTTTTACAGTCTGTACAACACGTGTGAATCGCTGTCCGAGGAGTTCAATATCAACATCGAGAAGTTGCAATTTGATGCAGAGCTCGCAGAAATGCTTACCGAGTTCAACGCCTCTCAGAATGGTGCGGTGGATAGGCTTGATAGTCTGGGTATTGTGAATTTCCACCGCATCTCGCTCAACAAGCTACAAATGAAAGTTTTGGAAACCACTGCTCCAAGCGAGATCTGCATTGCAATGTACAATTTTGAAGGGTCCCAGCCGGACGACTTAAGCTTTGTTCGGGGCGACCGGATCAAAGTACTGGATAGGAGCAATCCTGGGTGGTGGCGTGGCACCAAACTGGGCGACGGGTCCACAGGTATATTTCCGTACAACTACGTCAAGCTATTATAACGAAAAAAATGATTAGAATTATTCTTTCTCGGCGACCAAAGTTGCTTCCACAACGTCTTCTGGAGACAAGTTGGACTTTGGACCGTGGTAAACCTTGTACTTGTAGGTGAAGTAGTAGAGCAACGAAAGGATCCATGTTCCACAGGTGATGACCACAGTGTAGTTCATCGTAGTCTTGGTAACCGTTTTGGAGGATGGGAACATACACAACAAGATGATATAAGCACCCCACAGACAAGTAGTCCATCCAATGATTTCAGACCACATCGGACCCAGGTAGAACGATCCTGGCTTGAAGAGAGATCTTCCACTAGTGAGCTTGAGGAAGACAGGCGTACACCAAGCAAGGTAGTTTCCGGCAACACCAAGAGAAAACAGAGCGTTGGCAGCAGTGCTACCAGCCAAGCACAAACATCCAATCATGTATGCGACGATCGAAGAAAAGATGACAGCTCTGATTGGCACCTTGAGTTTGGTGTGAACAACCTTCACAATACTAGAGAACGGAAGACCGTCGTCTCTTGCGAAAGCCCAAACTTGACGAGACAGAGCTGTCAAAATGGAAGAACCCATAAGCCATTGACAGACAGCCATCAAAGACATAATGGCGATGGCCCACTTACGTCCCAGAGAATCGTAAACGATCTGGGCCATAGGGAAGCCAGTGTCGGACCCCAGCACAGCTGCAACGTCCTGGCTCATGCATGCAACCATGCAGAGAATAATAAAGAATCCAACAATACCACAGGTGGAGATAGATCCAAGGATACCGATTGGAACACCATAACTGGCGTTACGGGCCTCCTCGGACATATGGACACACGAGTCGAAAGCTCCGATGGTCCAGACAGCAGTCATCATGGACAGACAGAATTGCCATCCAATTGGCCATGTGTCGTAGTTCTGCACGGTACCGAAGATGAACTTTCCATCGTTGAAGCTTGCGTTTTTGGCAGTTCCAATAGGCAAGGCAATCAGAAAGAGGACAATCAAACCAGAGTTGCAGATAGTGGAGGTAGTCTGGAGCCAAGCAATGCGCTTCGAACTGAAACAAGTGCACAGGGCCTGGGAGAAAACACACGCAGCAAAGACACCGTAGGTTTTTCCAGTGGTGATTTCGAAGTTTCCATCCTTTTGGAGGTAGACAGCGGCGAGGATTTCCTCGGCATTTCCGTACGCGATACTGACCAAACCGGAACAGAGAGCCATGGAGTTCGAGAGACCGATCATGTAGGAAATAGGAACCTTGAAACGTTTAGGAGCGTAGTAGAAAGTCCAGAAATACAGACCTCCACTGGTTGGGATGGCCGAGGCAAGCTCACTCATCGAGGTACCAACACACAGAATAAAACACGAGGCAATCAGCCACGACCACAAAAACCCACTTGGGCCCGAGGAAAGACCAGTACCCGTCACAGAGGCAATAGACGGCAGCAGTCCCATAATACTGTATGCGATACCGAACACCTGGAAGGTAGAGAAGGTTCTCTTGAGCTCTTGTTTGTAACCGATCTCGTGCAAGAGGTCTTCATCGCCGTGGGCGTGTCTAGCATCGATAGATCTGACGGGCGACATGCCCGCCACCGATCTGTTAGATAGAATAGAGGTTAATGCGTGCGACATGAAATTCAATTGGAATTAAGGGTGACATAGAAATAAATTTATATTCAGCTATCAACGTCGTGCGGCACTCCATTTTTTTCTTTTGTTCTAATCTATAGTTCGATCAAGTAACGCCTATCAAAAACGAGCCGCACGGCCGCAAAAATAACCGCTAAACTGCTTTAGTAGCAAGTGTCCAAAAAGAAACCGTTTTTTCCGCTTGTGGTTGGTGCAATCCCAAACCAGCCTCAGGCCATTTTGTCGTCTCCCACAGCGTCCACCACAATTTCCTTGGCCTCATCTTCGTCCAAATTCGATTTGGGACCGTGGTAGTCTCTGAACTTGTAGACAAAGAAGTAGATAAGGGAGAGCAGCCAGACACCGCAGCTGATGACCACGGTGTAGTTCATTGTGCTGACCCCCACGATTTTGTCTGAGGGGAACATACACAGAACCAAAACAAATGCACCCCAAATGCACGATATCCAACCGTTGACGGGCGAAAGCACCGGGCCGAGATAAAACGCACCAGGCCTAAATTTTTCTCTGCCGGATGTAAGTCTAAGCAGGGTGGGCGTGCACCATGCAACGTAATTTCCAGAAACACAAAGGGAAAAAAGTGCGTTGGCGGCTGTAGTTCCGGCCAGACACAGACAGCCAATCATCAGCGAAGCCACGGTAGCAAAGATAACAGCCCTGATCGGCACCTTTAACCGCTTATCCACAACCTTGACAATTCTTGAAAAAGGCAGTCCGTCATCTCTGGCGAATGCCCATATCTGCCGAGATAAAGCAGTAAGGATAGAAGCCGCACACATCCACTGACAAACAGAAACAAGACTCATGATTCCCACGGCCTATTGTTTTCCCAATGCGTCATAGCAAATCTGCGCGAACGGAAAACCAGTATCAGTTGCCAGAACTTCTGAGACATCGGGCTTCATACAGGCCACCAGACAGATCACACAGACCCAGCCGACGAAAGAGCACACCGTGACGGCCGAGATGATGCCAATCGGCACCCCGTGCGATGCGTTCCGGGCCTCCTCTGACATGTGCACGCACGAGTCAAAGGCACCAATACTCCAGATCGCAGACATCATGGACAGACAAAACTGCCATCCGGTGCTCCAGTCCGAATACGAAGTGATCTGCGTGAAAATGAACTTGCTGTCCCGTCTGCCGAAGTCGCTTGACGAAGCCCCCACAGGAAGAGCAATCAGAAAAATAAAAATCAAGGCTGTGTTGAGCACACTGGAGGTGGTCTGCAGCATGGCGACATTGCGCGAGCTGATAGACGTACCGATGGCGCAGGTGATCACTCCAGCCACAAAGACCGCGTACGTCTTGGCGCTGGTCACCTCAAAGTCCCCGTCCTTTTGGAGCACAACAATCGCCAAGACTTCCTCGGCCAGCCCATATGCAACACTGACTAATCCTGAGCACAGAGCCATAGAGTTGGAGAGACCAATCACGTACGAAAAGAGCACCCGGAACCTTTGTGGCGAGTACACATAGGTCCAGTAGTACAGACCTCCACTGGTGGGGATAGCAGACGCTGTTGTTAGTTAGTATAGGGTAACGGAAAAATTGCGGACTTTCATCCGCAAACTTCCAGGGTACTTACCGTTTTCACTCATTGCCAGCGCAATGGTCAGAATCATAAAGGATGTGATGAACCAGCCCCACACATAAGCTCCTGGACCGCCCGCCAAGCCGATAGACGAGACGGAGGCAACTCCAGGAACAATACCCATGATGCTGTAGGCGATTCCAAAGATCTCATAGGTTCTAAATTTCCTGCTCAGCTCCTGCTTGTATCCAATCTCCTTCAACAGGTCTTCGTCTCCGCCAGCATGGAGTGCATCAACACTTCTGACGTCAGACTGAAGGGTCCGAATAACACTTAGTCGAGACTGCACAGCATTCAATCTTGGCATGGCAACAGAAAAAAGTTATCTTTTAGTGGCTCGAAATAGCGGCTCAAATATTATGCGTTATCAGCTAGCGAGTTTTTTTCGATAACAAAACTTCTCAGGCGGATCGATTACTAATCTTAGCGGCTTGTAATGCCGTTTGGCTAAAATTTCCGTCACCCGTACACCACAAACGCCAGCACTCACACCCGTGCACCGGCAAAGAGGCCGACAAAAATGTCTACCTGGTCGTGCGCGAACCATCACTGATTCTGTGCAGCACCTCAAAAAAATGTGTCGTTTCAATACAATCGAATAATCTTTGCTAGTACCTCGCATTGCTTGGATAAATCACCATGTCTGATGAGCCTGAAGCTATTTTCCGTAAGTATCGCACTGTGCGCATCCAATTCTAACCCCAGGCTCTGCGGAAATGTCTTTAGTTCAACTTTACATCCCCGCCGAAATAAGCAGGACTGCTATCTACTCGCTGGGTAAGCTTGGTCTTGTTGAATTCAGAGACCTCAACAAAAAGGTGAACGCTTTCCAACGCTCGTTTGTCAATGAAATCAGACAGTTGGACAACGTCGAAAGACAGTACAGGTATTTGCAATCGGAAATGGAAGCAAGAGGTATCCAGCCCGCGGAGTATGACTCTGACAAGCCTCCCGAGACCCTGTCCACCAGCCAGCTCGACGAGATTGCCAGTGATGCTCAATTGCTGGAGGATAGAATCAGCCAGCTCTCAACTGCTTCGGAGGACCTGCTGAAACAGCAAATGGACCTGAAGCAATACCAACAAGTTCTGGCAGCCACAGATGCGTATTTCCAGCACGTTGGGTCTCCTGACCTGATCGAGCTCAACGAGCAGGAATTCGTGGAGAACGGTGGTTCGCACGATGCCAATTTCATCACCGGTGTGATCCCGAGAAACAAGATCGACATCCTGCAGAGAATCTTGTGGCGCCTTCTTCGTGGTAACCTGTTCATCACCTCGTCAGAAATCACTCAAAAACTTTACGATCACAAATCCAAAACGTTTGTGGACAAAAACAGCTTCATCATATTTGCACACGGTGAGGTCATTCTGTCTCGTGTGCGCAAGATTTGCGAGTCTCTGGACGCCAATCTGTACTTTGTTGATCAAGACTTCAAGGGACGCACCAAGCAGAAGCAGGAGGTGAACGACAAGCTGTCTGACGTGACCAATGTTTTGGAGTCAACAGAGAGAACCTTGGAAACCGAGCTGAGTGCCGTGGCCAGCGAGTTGGACGACTGGTGGAAGGCAGTCAAGCTTGAAAAGTCTGTGTTCTCGGTCATGAACCTCTGCCATTACGACATGACAAGAAAATGCCTGATTGGCGAAGGATGGACACCGACAGACGACTTTTCCAAGGTGAAAGGAGTGCTGGAGGAAATTAGCACCAAGTTTTCTGACAGTCCGGGCGGATCGTTCCCAATTGTCATTAATATGGTGGAAACCAGCAGGACTCCGCCAACGTATCACAAGACCACCAAATTCACAGCTGCGTACCAGGCTATGTGTGATGCGTACGGTGTGGCCACGTACCGCGAGGTCAATCCTGCGCTTCCTACGGTCGCAACTTTCCCTTTCATGTTTGCTATCATGTTTGGTGATCTGGGCCACGGACTGATCATGTTTTTGGCAGCTCTGGCGCTCGTGCTGAACGAAAAGAAAATCGCCAAGATGAAGAGAGACGAGATCTTCGACATGGCGTACTCCGGAAGATATATTCTGCTCATGATGGGCTTTTTCTCCATGTACACTGGGTTCCTCTACAACGATGTGTTTTCCATGTCTACCTCGTTCTTCAGCTCGGGATGGAAGTGGCCCGAATCCTGGAAAGAAGGCGAGACCATCGCAGGACACCAAGTCGGAGTGTATCCTATTGGATTGGACCCTGCGTGGCACGGAACAGAAAACAACCTGCTGTTCACCAACTCGTACAAGATGAAGCTCTCGATTCTGATGGGTTTCATCCACATGTCATACTCATACATCTTCTCATTGGTCAATGCCCTGTACTTCAAATCGAAAATCGATGTCATTGGAAACTTCATTCCGGGTCTTTTATTTATGCAGGGTATTTTTGGCTACTTGTCTCTCTGCATTGTGTACAAGTGGTGCGTTGATTGGATCAAAATAGGCAAACCAGCTCCAAGTCTGTTGAACATGCTCATCAACATGTTCCTGTCGCCAGGAACCGTCGAAGACGAGCTCTATCCCGGCCAGGCCACTGTCCAAGTGATTCTGCTCCTGATTGCTCTAGTTGCTGTTCCATGTCTCCTGCTCATCAAACCCCTACATTTCAAATACTCCCACGCAAAACATTACGAGACAGTTCCTACCGAGGACGACAACAACAACCTGCTCAGTAACCTGGACCTCGATGACGACGAAGAACACGAGGAACACACGTTTGGAGACGTGATGATCCACCAGGTGATCCATACGATCGAGTTCTGCTTGAACTGTGTGTCGCACACTGCGTCGTACCTCCGCTTGTGGGCGCTGTCACTGGCCCACGCCCAGCTGTCGTCGGTCCTGTGGTCCATGACCATAGCCGGCAGCTTCAGCATACCAGGTCTATTTGGCTCGGTGTGTGTCTTTTTAATGTTTGGCATGTGGTTCGTGCTGACCGTGGCCATTCTGGTCGTCATGGAGGGTACCTCTGCCATGCTGCACTCTCTGAGACTGCACTGGGTCGAATCGATGTCCAAGTTCTTCGAGGGAGAGGGAGTTGCATACGAGCCATTCTCGTTCAAAATGGTGCTCGGTTCTAACTAGACGGTGTACGGATGTAGATAACTTATATTTTGCACACAAAAATTGTATCTCCAACTAGACATGGCTAACAAGAGCCGGCCCAGGAAGACGAGGGGCCAGCTGTACAAGAAGTACGTCTACGGCGCGAAGGACGATGCGAAGGACGACGCGGGTGGTGCTCGTGGCGGCTCTCCGACGGGCTCCTCGACGCAGCCCGAGACTTTCACTGAGTCGTGGACCGAATACACATGGCCAGTTTCGCAGTTCCAGAAAGTCGATGTTCTCAAGGTGTCTTTGGCCCTGAAGCGAGGGACGTGGGTTCCGGTTGAGGAGCAGATGAGGCTGCCGTTTGAGCTGATCCTGATGATTCTGGAGTTCACCGAGTCGCCCTACTGTCTGAATCATCTTCTTCTCAGTCGAGCATTCTACCTGACACTGCTTCCGAAGCTATACTACTACCCGCGTCTCAGATCATCCAATTTCTTTCAGTTTGTGGATCTGATATCTCAGCCCCAGAACAAAAAGCGTTTTGACGGATTCGTCAAGATATTGGACCTCGCCCAGATCATCCAGTCAGGCAAAAACTCGTATGTTTCGAAGCTGCTGCGGCGGTTCAGCGGATCGCTGGAAGTGTTTATTGCGTCGCAGACCAGTTTTGGACTCTCGCCGCTGATCAGTTTGCGGTTATGCCACAACCTAAAAATCCTCGATCTCCGTCTGGTCTCCGAAACAGTCAACCTGAAGGAGCTTTTCAACTCGATTAATTCCACGCCCCTACTGGAACAGCTTTCCTTCCCCCGGTCTTCGATCTCGTGCGAGGACTACGACATGAAATGGCCCGCAAAACTGTGGTATCTTCGGCTACAGGGTGGGATCTCAAACAAGTTCCTGACAGACTCGTGCTTCCCGTCCTCGATCACATCACTCGAGTTTTCTCACTGTCCCAACATCACGGGCGAGGCAGTCAACGAAATGCTCATGAGGGTGGGGTACAATTTGCGCAGACTCTCGATTTTCTACCCCATGCCGAAGCTGAAGCCTAACTCGCTGGACACCGTTTTCCTTTACTGTCCGAATTTGGTATTCCTGTACATCAACATCGAATACTTCAGCAAAGACTTATTTAACGACGAGCTTCTTCCGCACCTGGAAGAATATCCCAGACCCCTGCGCACGCTCTGCATCGATTCTTCCGGTCTATTAGGCCAGGGGTCCAAGATCCACCCCGACGACCTCACAATTGCACTCTGGGAAGAGCGTTTACCCTGTTTGACAAGTGTCAAAGTGAGCATGATGCTAGGATGGAACTACGATAGCGACTCTGTCCAGGACCTGGTCAACGAGCTCGAGGACAGAGGCGGCACTTTATACAAGATGTAAACTTAGTGTACACACATAATATATCCGATTCGCATCTACAAACTTTTGTTCATGAACTTGCGTCTGGTGAAGGCCAGCCAGTACTTGCTTGGAAGAGCCTCGGTATAAACTCTGGCAAGCAGTCTATTGGCCAGTTCCTGTCTGAATTGCGACAGATACTGTCTGAGAAACAGGGCCTCGTTTTTGTCTCTTGGTGGCTGGTACAGGGAGTTCAGTGGGAATCCAATCTCTCCCGGAATGGAGAAGTTGTCGAGTGCCAGGTTGGTCAGAATCCGTAGGGCCTCGGACTGGCTGGTGGATGAGTTTAGCGCATTCAAACACTGGGAAACAAACAGAATACCATAGATCAGCGTTCTATCGGCAGGGCCTTTGATCTCAAAGTTTTTGAAGAACGAATTGGCGCGGAACAGGTCCAACACCTCATCGATGATGTCGTAATCGGAGGATGACGGAAAAGCAGGGCCCTTGAACCTGGTGTTGAGCGGGAGCACGGCAAAATTGCCCACGAGACGCGAGTCGTTCGATTCGTCAACCAGAAATGTCGAATGGTAGGCCTGGACGTTAGTAGGTTGGCATCAAGATACTTACTGGCATAATTAAACAAGATGATATTTGTTTGGTGCTAGGTGTATCTAAGGCAGTGGCTCTTGCGGACAATGTGGCTGGTGAAGCATTGAAGTTTCATTTCATCCACGCGGCCAAGTGGCGCAGTGGAAGTGTTTTTTTTTCTCGCCGCGAATAGCAACAAGCCAGAAAAACAAGGAACAGCCAAACTAATTCCGTTGGATGGACGGATAAGAAGACACTTTTTCCTATCTTCGTCTCATCGGTACAGATCTCATAATAAACCGGGTGCCAGATCATTGCTATTTCACAGCTTAGCGCGGCACTCCGAGTCATGTATCAGTCACACCAGAAGAGTGGGCAGTCTTCCTACTCCAGAAGACCTCCACAGCTGGCGATCCCAAACCAACAACAAGACATTTCAGTCGGCTATATTCCGCCATTGCCACCATCTCGGTTCCAAAATGTAAATGCCAAGCCGACCCCGCAGAATGCCCAATCCTCGCACAGTTCTCAGGTTCACCATGTTCCTCCGGTTGCTCAGGCCCCTCCGGTTGCTCCGTATAACCACAGTTCAGAAGATCTAGCAAAGCAGCCCAGCTCGTCGATGGCCCCTCCTTCAGGAGCTCAAAGACGCTATTTTGAACAACGCAATTCTCCCCCTCCATCTCAACAACATCCTTACCGGCAAAACATAGTGTTCCAACCACAACAACATGTAAACCCTCAACCGGTCCCTGTTCCACAGGCCAAAAGTGTTTATAGCGACGAACATTCCAACCCCAATGCGATGCAGCCTCCCATGAGATCAGTCTCTGATTCTTACCCTCGCCAGATGCAGTATCATCAGTCCATGCCACAAATGCCCAGAATGCATCAACAGCACCACCAGCAACGGAGTCCTCAGTACGCTAATTTTGGTAACCAGAACGCTGTTCCTCAGAGATATTACACCACATCTTCCACGCATATGCCTCCTCCTCAGCAGTCGTCCACCCTGGATCCTAGTCAGAAGAGCCCTATAATGCGCCAGCCTTCCTCGAATTATTTGCGTGGAACCAGGAATGTCTCGTCTCCGATTCTCCCGTCTGAAAACTATGACGGGTTCCCTGAGGCCCCAGCAAATAGCGACAGTTTACGAAAGTACCATTCAACAGCATCCAAGCATCAAGTGACTACTTCGGGCAGAATAATTCCTCAGAAGGTGGACATCAACTCCAACTTCCAAGATACCCCGAAGAAGTCTCGAAGTTTCACATCCCTTACCAAACGGGTTACTTCGTCAACGTCGTTAAGAAACTCCGCGGATAAAGACAAATTGTATCCAGCAGCGTCCATAAGTTCCAAGACCATTGTCACTTCTTCGTCCACCAAGATTCCATATGTCTATCCAGCTGTACTTTCCAAGGTTGCCAAAGCTTTCCGCGAGCGGGTAATACTCGATTCCAAATACAAAAACGGATTGGAATATAGAGACGCTTTTACTGGTTCTGAAGCAGTGGATGCTATTGCGCGGATAATCAGGACATCAGACAGAAACTTAGCACTTTTATTAGGTAGATCTCTGGATGCTCAGAAGTTGTTCCACGATGTTACTTACGAGCACAGACTGAGAGACTCCACGAACGAAGTTTATCGATTTTCTGAGGAAGTGTTTGATGTTTATAATCCGGAAACTGCAAGTCTTCACAGGCAAACTTCTATGAGCTCTGAATCTCACGAAACCGAAAATGGAACATCACCTTCTATGAACAATTCTCCTAATGGAGTTCCAAAGACCGAAGTTTTGGGCGTACCAGTTGTGGGAGTGTTCACTTTGTTAACTGAATGCTACTCTCCTACTTGTTCTAGAGATAGTCTTTGTTATAGTATTGTCTGTCCAAGACGACTAGAACAACAAGCCAGATTGGGTTCAAAGTCTACATCGCTGACAAGGTCTGATTCTCGCTTATCACTCACACAGCCAGACGAACAGAAGGCCTTCTGGTCCTTAACTGTTCCCAAAACAATTCTTGATAGCATGGACAAACGAGAGATCAAACGTCAAGAGTGTATTTTTGAGATGATTTACTCGGAAAGAGATTTCGTCAAAGACTTGGAGTATCTCAGAGAGTTCTGGATCCGGCCTCTATCAGAAACCAAAATTATTAAAGAGAATGAAAGGGACCATTTCGTCAATACTGTGTTTTACAATATCAACGAGATATACGAGATTAATTCCAAATTCGCAGAGGCTCTTACGAAAAGACAACAAGCCAAATCAGTTGTCGATCAAATTGGGGATCTGTTTTTGGAATTCATTCCACGTTTTGAGCCTTTTGTGAAGTATGGTGCCGGACAGGTTAAGGGCAAATATGAATTTGATCGACAGAAGAGACACAATCCATTTTTTGTTCGCTTCATTGAGGACACAAGCAACAGGGCCGAATCGCGAAGGCTAGACGTTTCTTCTTATCTTTCCAAACCTACAACTCGTCCTGCCAGATATCCTTTACTTTTGAAGAGTATTAGAGATCACACTGACCCAGAATCCAAGGACTTTGAAAATCTCAACAAATCCATTGATCTCTTGCAAAAAATGCTTACTCGAATTAATTATGAAACTGGTAAAGCTGCTGACAGATTGAATCTGTTCCTTTTGAAGCAGAAGCTGGTGTTTAGGCCAGGTGAATATATTGATCTCAGATTGACTTCTGAGCACAGGAAACTTCTCTATCAATGTGTTTTGAAGAAGAGAAATTATCAGGAGAAGGAAAAACAAGGAGAAGTGCAGGTGTATTTGTTTGATCACGCTCTTCTGTTCATCAGAATCAAATTCGTCAACAAAAGAGAAGTTTATCGAGTTTACCAAAGACCTATTCCTTTGCCTCTTCTTTTCGTTTCATTAAGCGAGGAAAGCCCGTCAATAAAACAGATCAAAAAATCGGCTTCTACTAGCTCATTGACAGGATCAACATCTTCCTTATTACTAAAAGACACTCAACCAACAGGTTTACATTTAGCCACAACGGTTCCTAAATGTCCGATTTCCTTCACCTACTTAGGAAGGAGCGGCTACGATCTCACATTGTACTCTACACCTACCGTTCAACGGATGCTGATTGACAAGTTAGAGACCCAAACCAAAAAACTGATTGAAGATAATGACGTTTTCACACTGACTCCATTGACTTCGCACTTTTTCGACAGCAACAACAAAATCAACTGTGTCGTTCCATTTGATGGTGGAAGAAAACTGCTTTACGGAACAGACTCAGGAATTTACGTGAGCGATGTACGTGTGAATGAAAATGGATCGCGTATTGTTTCACGGCCAGTGAAGATCATTGGTAAGATCAATATTATCCAAGTGGAAATATTGGGAGAATACCAGACATTGTTAGTGTTGAGTGACAAAAAGCTGTTCTATTGGCCAAGTGACGTTCTCACTGGTGGTGATTCAACCAAGAATGCGAAACTCGGTAAAGAACTTATGACACATGTCTCTTTCTTCAAGACTGGAGTGTGCGCTGGTAGAATGCTTGTTTGTGCAGCAAAATCGTCCTCGAATCTCATCAGAATTTTCGAGCCTATAGACCCTATCAACCAAAAGAAACAAAAGAAGAAGTTTTCCGCAGACACCAAGGATGTCAGTTTCAGTTCTGAGCCGGTCTCCATAAGTTTCCTCAAGACCAAGCTTTGTGTTGGTTGTTCAAAAGGATTTGAAATTGTGTCTCTGGAAACCAATGAGATCAAGCAATTACTTGATGCGGCCGACACTTCGTTGGACTTCGTCATTGGGAAGGAAGGGCTTAAACCTTTGGAGATTGATCGTATCAATTCTGATTTCCTTCTCAGTTACTCGAATTTCTCCTTCTTCATCAACCACAGTGGCTGGCGCTCAAGAACCAAGTGGATCATTCACTGGGAAGGTATTCCCCACGCTTTTGCTCTTTGGTATCCCTATCTTCTTGCATTTGACAGTGGATTTATTGAGATACGTCACGTCGAAAGCGGTGATCTTTTGCGGGTCATCATTGCCGAGAACATTCGCTTCCTGCATTCGAGCTCCCAGGAAATTCTTTATGCATATGAGGATGAAAAAGGGTACGATGCTGTTGCTTCTCTGGACTTCTGGGACAAAAGTATTAAAAACAGAAGCCGCGGCAACACATTACAACACGCCGATGCAAGCATAACGTCCGACTCCAGCACTCTGGTTCCGCAATAAACATAATCAAACACTCTATAATATAGTATAATAAAATGGCTCTAGCACTGCCCAAAACTACTTTCCAAAAAATAGTTGTTTTTCCGAAGAGACATGAGTGTTCTACGACATGGGTTCTCTAACGACCAATCGCAGTTGAACATTCTCCAATCGCACTATTATTCACATTATGATTTGAAGCGCAATACGATGAGCGCGAATCCCTCTTCAGAGGATGAAAAATACAAAATTTCAGACTGGAAGTCACAATCGAACAAGCGGAAGACAACGACTGCTGCGCTTGTTCTATGCTTGAACTTAGGTATCCCTCCGCCTGATATACACAAGCCTGCGGAATATGCTGTTTTGGAATCTTTTGTTGACCCTACAAAGTACTCAGATCCCAAAAAGGCTCTACAGGCTATAGGTAAGAACTTACAGACGAATTATGAATCTTGCGAAGGAGTCAGTTCGAGAATCAAATACAAGCAGTCTCTGGACCCATCTGTTGAAGATCTCAAGCGTCTCTGTACCACTCTTCGCCGAAGCTCAAAGGATGAGAGAGTACTGTTTCATTATAATGGCCATGGTGTTCCACAGCCTACCCAGAGCGGTGAAATCTGGGTTTTCAATAGAGGCTACACGCAGTATATCCCTGTGAGTTTATACGATCTACAGAGCTGGCTAGGTGCTCCTTGTATTTTTGTGATTGACACAAGCGCAGCCGGCAATGTGATCGAGAATAACAAGAAATTCATTCAAAAGCGGATAGAAGACGAGAGCAATGACAAGGTCGAGAATAACTCTCCCTCGCCCGTCAGTGCCTATATCGAGTCGATTCAGCTGGGAGCCTGCCAGTCTGATGAGATCCTGCCTCTGAATCCGGATTTGCCTGCAGATTTGTTTTCTTGTTGTCTGACAAGTCCTATAGAAATTAGCATAAAATGGTTTGTTCTATCATCACCATTGAGCAGCCATGGTTACTACGAGATTCTGAAAAACAAAGAGGGAGAAATAATTATTCCAGGAAAGCTAACCGACAGAAGAACTCCTTTGGGAGAGCTGAACTGGATCTTTACTGCGATCACAGACACGATAGCTTGGACTTCTCTATCAAGACCACTGTTCAAAAGATTGTTTCGTCAGGACTTGATGGTGGCTGTTTTGTTCCGTAATTTCCTGCTTGCAAAGAAAATAATGCCTCAGGTTGGCTGTCACCCGATCTCCGATCCACCGCTGCCGGACATCAACAACCACCCAATGTGGGAGTCGTGGGAGCTGGCGATTGATGAGGTTTTATCTCAACTCGTCAAAATGAAAAACAAAGACGGTAATCCTCAACCTGAAGAACTCGATATTCCTCAGCTACAAATCCCCGAGAGTCATACAACCTCCACAGCAGCTCCACCTAACTCATCCGTCATGAATTTCCAACATTCGTCGTTCTTCGAACAACATCTCACTGCATTTGAAATCTGGTTGCAATACGGATCATCAACGAAGGAACCACCTCAACAGCTTCCGGTTGTTTTGCAGGTTCTGCTTTCACAGGCTCATCGACTAAGAGCTTTGATTCTATTGTCCAAATTTTTAGATTTGGGTCCTTGGGCCGTCTATTTGGCCTTAAGCATTGGAATTTTTCCTTATATTGTTAGACTTTTGCAAAGTCCAGCTCCAGAGCTCAAACCGGTTCTGACCTTTATTTGGGCTAGGATTATGTCAGTTGATTATAAGAATACCCAACAGGAGCTTTGCAAAGATAGGGGATATAATTATTTTGTGTCCATTTTGACTATGCAAACTAGACCTCATTTCAATGGATCTTCTAACGGAAACGGTCAGTTGGAGATAAACGATTCCAATTACGATGAACAGAAAGCTATGAGTGCGTTTATTCTTGCAATGTTTGTTCGGGATTACGAGGCTGGGCAGAAATTGTGCTTTTCGGTGGATCTAGTCAAGACATGCATATTCTACGTGGAGACCTCTGAAAGTCCTCTTTTAAGACAATGGAGCGCTCTTCTGATATGTGAGCTGTTGAAAAACAACCTAGAGGTGATATTGTTGTTCCACCGCGGCGGGTTTGTTGAGAAGCTTTTGCAAATGGTGAACGATCCTATTCCCGAAATCAGAGCTTCTATCATCAACTGTTTCTGCAACTTCATCTTGCTGAATGACCAAAATAATCTATCGGAGATCTCTACACATGAAGAGCTCAACAAGCAAGACATAAAGATTGCAATCGATATTTTGAACCTCATAAATGACGGATCTCCTTTAATTCGTCGGGAAGTCACATGTTTCTTCAGTCGCTTTGTCCTAAAGTATCTGGAATTTTTCCTTGTTAGTGCTTTCGGTCAGCTTGAAGAGGAAATAGCACTAGTGGATAATCCAAGCATGGTGGACGAAGTCCGCCGCAAGTCTCCAGCATATGGTTCAGTTTTTTCTTCAGTTTGGAAGGCGCTTCTCATCTTAAGTGAAGATCCCCAGGATGAAGTGAGTGACTATGCCGAACAAGTTGTTGACTACATTTTGTGGAAGCTTAATGAGAGCGAGTTGGGAGACGTTGTTGGCGCAATGGAAGAATATCTTCTTCAGAAGCGGACGACTAGTAACGGCGGCTTGAGCGATGAGTCGCCTTTACGTCCGTTGTCCACAAACGGAACTCTTCCTAAGACTCGTGACGGAGTTGCTGCGGGTCGGAGAGTTCAATCCATGAATTTTGAGCCGAAGTCAACCAAACCTTCCTCTTTAGCAAGACAAACTTCCACTTCATCGACCCATTCGCTAAGTGACAAGCTGCTTTCTAAATTAAGCATCACGAATCTGATGAAGTCGTTGAAAATACCAGAAGCAGGGGAATCTGATTCCTCAAGTGTTCACAAATTCAGCATACTATCACAACAGCCTACAACATTGTCCTATGGAGTTGAGTACAGACCTAAATGCCCACGGTTCCAACCACGAGCAAGAAACCAGGGCAATCCATCTCTCCCTCTAGTCAGCGGGTTTTTCCAATATAGTTGCGAGTACTTTCAGGAGCCCCAGATTGGCAGCACCGAAAACGATGAGCCTGGTAGTGAAGAATACACAAGGGGTCTTTGGAGAAGAAATAGAAACGAGTCAATAATCGCCGAGACTCAGCCCCAAAAAGAGTTGTCTTTAACTGGAAATTGGAAGAACATGATTAGCTCTCTGGACAATAAAACACAGCCAAAACATTTGAAACTAACTCAATTCGAGGACTGGTTAATCACCAGTGATGAGAAAGACAATGTTACCGTTTTTGACTGGAAGAAAGAACATCAATTGTCTCGTTTCTGCAATGGCAATAATTTTGGAACGAAAATTACCGACCTCAAGCTGTTGAATGAGGACGACGTTCCTTTGCTGCTGACGGGCTCGAGTGATGGTGTTGTTAGGATATACAAATCTTTCCAGGATCCAAGCTCAGTACAAATGATATCTGCCTGGAGAGCACTCACGGATATTCTTTTGACACCCCGTTCTATTGGTTTGATCTCCGAGTGGCAACAAAGTCGTGGATCTCTCCTGGTCACAGGTGATGTGAAAATCATCAAGATCTGGGACGCACCTCGTGAAAAGTGTATCAGCGATGTTCCTGTCCGCTCGACCTCTCTGATCACTTCTCTCACTTCCGATCAGGTCTCGGGAGACATTTTCGTGGGTGGTTTTCAGGATGGTAGCATGCGTGTCTACGATCGCAGACTGGACGCAAGAGACTCTATGGTCAAACTCTGGAAACCTAAAGATATGCAGACGCGCAGCATAATTAAAAATGTTCATATGCAGCGTGGTGGCCACCGCGAGCTGGTTTCAGGCTCTGCAAATGGAACGGTGCAACTATGGGATATTCGTCTTGACGAGCCAGTTGTTCGGTTCAGAGCTTTTGACAGGACTATGACCACAGCCATGATACATGAGCATGCCCCATTTATTGTGTGTGCGTCCAAGGAGCTGGACATATATTCCACCACCGGAAATTTGGTTAGCAACATCTCCAGCAATAGCTTTATTAATACCCTCAACGGTACGGCTAGAACAAATTCCTACATTAGTTCTCTGTCATTACATCCGCACAGAATGATGGTTGCTGCTAACTACAATCAAAGTTCTATTGTGAGTATCTATCAATGTACAGAACGAAACGAGGAGCATTGAAGATTGCTGTGAGCCGCTTACTATTCAAAAATATTTTATTAGCTGAATCTTAGTTAATTATTATTCAGGCTGTGCAGGAATTAGTAAACTGTTACTAACTCCTGGATGTGGTATAAAAGGTACTGAGATAAACTAATTGCTTCAACTTAGTTAAAAAAAAATGGTTTCTTTCCGTACAATCCTCAAGTCAATGTACTGCATGGAGCAGGCCGAAGGTGTCGGTGCTAAAGTGAGACGTTCAATTGGAACGATGGGAATGAGAAACTTCTCGCCATTCCTAATGCTAGATCACTTCAATGTGAGTCCGGATGCTGGATTTCCAGATCATCCTCATCGTGGACAAGAGACTATAACCTTGGTGATGAAAGGTCAGTTTTTCCATGAAGATTTCACTGGTTCTGCCGGTGTCTTGAACCCAGGAGACTTACAATTCATGACTGCAGGTAAAGGTATCTGTCACTCCGAAATGCCATATTCTCCAGATGGTTCAAATGTTGAGGGAATGCAACTTTGGGTTGACTTGCCTGAAGATTTAAAACACACTAACCCACGCTATCGTGACCTGCGTGACGCTGAAATTCCATTGGTGAAGCCAAATGACAAGGTGCAAGTCAAGGTGATTAGTGGAAAATCATACGGAGTCGAGTCTGTCAAAGATTTGGCTTACACTCCAGTTGACTATTACAACTTCACTGTTCAACCAGGTGGAAAGATTGAGCAAGAGCTTCCAACCGATTTCAATGCCTTCTTGTACATTTTGAGAGGTTCCTTATCCATAGATGGTACCGAAATTGCCAAGCACCATGCTGTTTTCTTCAACCGTGACGGCGATGCTATCCAAGCATCTGTTCCCGAGGACGGTGAGGAAACCAATTTTGTTGTGATTGGTGGAAAGGTGCTGGACCAGAAAATCGTCCAGCACGGTCCCTTCGTCGAGACTACGAAAGAAGGTATCTACGAGGCTTTCATGGACTACCAGTATGGCCGCAATGGATTCGAGCGCGCTCGTGGATGGCACAGTAAGATCGGAAATGGTGTGGATGAGAAGCTTTATCGCGTTTTGACCGGTGAGTCTGAAAAAGACACCTCAGTCAAGGTTGATCTGTAATTTTCATTTTGGATTTATTTAATGAATTTATTTATTGCTCTTACACACACCCTCGTAGATTTACATTTTTAATTTTTTCGGAGATAAGTTTCTACAAGACTTTTTCCGAGTATGTCTCAAATAGAACTTCTCGAAGATGACTTCGAGCCCAAAATAGAAGCCATATCTGCTCAGAAAGTGGCGTCTGAAATCACTGTTTCTCAGAGAATGCTGAGTGCTAGTGTGGGCTCCCTATTGACGTCTTTAGTGGTAACGCCCTTTGATGTTGTCCGGATCAGACTCCAACAACAGCAGCTGCTGTTTCCTGCACATCTTCGTGAGACTACTGTTTGCTGCCGCAAAGTTTTCTGGGAGGAAGTTTCGAAGCCAAAGGGTAATCAGTTCTGTGCTACCCACTCGTGCGCTCAAGACTATAAGATCGATGGTACATTCAGAGGATTGACCAAGATCGCCACCAATGAGGGATTTTTCACGCTTTATAGAGGCTTATCACTCATGCTGATCATGGCGGTTCCCTCTAATATGGTTTATTTCAGCGGTTACGAATACTTGCGAGACCATTCACCTCTCAAAGAGAAATACCCAGTGCTAAACCCTTTGACCTGTGGTGCATTTGCTAGAATTATGGCTGCTACCGTGGTTGCCCCCTTAGAACTTGTGAAGACAAGACTCCAGGCTGTCCCAACATCGACTTCAAACTCCTCTGAGATCATGAAGATGGTAATTACTAATTCGTTGAATGAGGTCAAAAAGAATGGCGTTGCTAGTCTTTTTAAAGGATTGCAACTTACTCTTTGGCGTGACGTTCCTTTTAGTGGAATATACTGGTCTTCCTATGAATTCATCAGTGGAAGCCTGAAAGAATTCAAGTGGTTCAATAATTCTGACCCAGGACATACAGAAATTTTCACAAGATCTTTCATCAGTGGATCGATGTCCGGAATACTTGCAGCCATTTTTACAAATCCATTTGACGTGGGCAAAACTCGGTTACAGGTTTCGTTAGAGGATGCCAAATCGATGGGATCTCTCGAAAAGGTTTCGCAAAGCGTAAAAGATTCCATGTTCAAATCACTGCATACCATTTATAAAAACGAGGGTTTGAGCTCACTTTTTGTTGGCCTAGCCCCAAGATGCATGAAAATAGCCCCATCGTGTGCTATTATGATATCAACGTATGAAATCAGCAAAAAATTGTTTTCAGACATAGCTTAATTGCTGTTCTTCTTAGCAATCACCAACCTTCGCCGGCACGGGATTTCAGAACACTAGGTATGCGGATGCCTAGTCTACCTGGCATTGCAAGACTTTGTGATGATCCAGGTGGATCGTTCAAATTGTGTTTAGCGAATGAACATGTGCTGGAGTGCTGTGTATGTTCATTCTTCAAGTGGCACTCGCAGTCAGGGCATTTCAGCGGTTGAGTCTGCAGAGAATTAATTTCCTCCTTCAGTTCTGCTCCTGTCAAATGTTCAGTGCTTGCTCCCAAGTCGGTTGTGTGTGCTTGATTCACAAAAGTCATGTATTTCTTCTTCGTACTCCCGGCCGGCTTGATGTCACTCTTGCGATTAAGTTGGTTTTCTTTGTTTTCGGAAGTTTCTCTGGAACCAAGGTATTGAATTTTGTCTGATGAATCGTCCAAGAGATAGCTCTTGCGACAGTTGTAAATAGAATCAGCATTTAAATATTCAAAAAACTCATTGCAACCTTCTTTAATTTCAGTGGAAACGCTTTGAATGCTCAAAACATAATCAACTAGTGAGCCTTGCAAAGAGGTATTGATCGATTTAATCAATTGCTCATCAACAACCTCAATAGAAATGTTCAGTTCCTCCAAGGCTTCTCTGGAGAGGCAAGTGTTGTGATTGTCGCCAATCTTGCGCTCCTGGTCTCTAAGTTGTTTAAAAGTTCGTGCTCTTTTAAGTTTGAGCTCTGCAGATTTACTTTCTCTTTGAGACACATGATATAACTGCAAATTAATGTTCTCCTTCTTTCTGATCATTTCTTCTTCCAGTCTTCCTTGTAATTCTGCAATTCTGCTAAATTCAACCAAAAGACGCTTGTTCTCGGCGTTGCTCAAGACATTGACCCAATGAGACACACCAGTCAAAAATTCATGTCTTCTTTTGAGCACCTTTTTCTCTGCGTTGATCAGTTTCCGTAATTTATACATCACCGAAGCAGCGCTTGGGGTGTCTGGACTTTTAACGCCAATGAACTCTAATGTTTTCAAAAATGGGTTAATTATTGTCCCAGATTGATTCATGTTTTGGTATTGCAAAAAGCTGGAGCTTGAGTCCAAAGAAGTACCTAAATTACCTGGCTGGTGGTACAAGGATGAACTATGAAGCGGGCTAGAATTTAAGGATCCAGAAGTTGCTGCCTTGTCGCCAACCTTTGAGTTGGACAGCAGAAGCTTGAAATACCCTTCTTGGTTCATGATTGATCAATAAAACAAATAAGGATAATTTTTATTTCAGGGATTTTTTTCAACAACCGCCAGAGGATTTTTTGGGATCTGAGTCGAAATTTAAAATAAATAAAAATATATCTGGTTTTTCAAGATGAGCTCCTTCCAGTTGGTCTCATCGTTTCCAGTTGAGTACGCACCAGTTACTGTCAAGAAATGGAAGTCTTCCAGAACTGGTTTGGAGTTATGTCTAATCGATAAAGAATCTCCAATAGTTAATGGATGTTTTGCAGTGGCCACGGAGATCTTTAATGATAGTGGATGTCCTCACACCTTGGAACACTTGGTTTTCATGGGATCCAAGAAATATCCCTACAAAGGTTTGCTGGATATTCTGGGAAACCTTGCTTGCAGCTCTACCAACGCTTGGACCGCGACAGATCAAACTGTCTATACTCTGACCACTGCCGGTTGGGAAGGTTTCAAGATGCTTCTCCCTGCTTATTTGGATCACGTTTTGCATCCTACACTTACCGATGAGGCTTGTTATACCGAAGTTTACCATGTTGACGGCAAGGGTAAAGAGAAGGGTGTCGTTTATTCAGAAATGCAGGCTATTGAGACCGAGTCCTCGTTTCTGACGGAGCTTGAAAAACAGAGAACACTGTATCCAAAATCTGCATATCGCTCTGAAACAGGTGGATTGGTTGAAAACCTTCGCACGCTGACGAATGATGAAATCAGAAAGTTTCATAGAGAAAATTACAGACCAGATAACCTCTGTATCATCATTTCTGGTAAAGTGGATGAGAACGAGCTATTAGACACTATAGAAGCTTTTGATGCTGAGATTGATTGTTTACCAAAATTTCCAAACAAGCGTCCATTTGTTGATTCCGAAATGGACGCCCCTTTGAGCTCCTCGATAACAAAAACGATTAATTTTCCAGATGAAGACGAAAGTGCAGGTGACATTTCGTTGACACTTCTGGGTCCAGATGGCATTGATTTGTTGAATTGTCTTGCAGTTGAAATCATTGGCAAGTACCTAACTTATTCCTCAGTTTCGCTGTTCAACAAGCATTTTATTGAGATCCAAGAGCCTTTGGCTACCCATGTTTCTTTTTACAACGATGATTACATCAGGACAGCTATTAACATTGACTTCTCCAATATACCGTTAGAAAAGATTGACACTGTTCCTGAGAAGATCAGTGATCTTCTGAAGACTCACGTCAAGGATTTAGATTTGGAGAGATTGAAAGACATTGTTGACCAGAGCAAATGGGATTTGATCTATGACGCTGAAAACAGCGACGATACATTTTCCACTGCTGCCATATTCCAATTTATTTATGGTGACAAATCATCCAAAGATCTCCCTAACTACCTTAAGGATCTTAAGGATTATGAAATTCTTATGAGCTGGGACGCAAAGCAATGGCAGGATGTTTACAGTAAGTATTTTGCTGACAATCACCCATTGTTCGTTGTTTCCAAACCATCTGTTGAACTTTACAAAACCATAAAGAAAACGAATAAACAATTACTCAAAGACAGAATTGCAAAACTAGGCAAAAAGGGTCTTGAAGATTTGGCATCCAAGCTTTCGAAAGCAACTGAAAAAAATAACACACCAATCCCAGATGAGATCCTTCAATCCTTTGGCCAACCTGACTTGTCGAAGATTAACTTCATTAAAACTCAATCGACCGCGGTTGGAAAAAATCGTGACATTGTCAATGATATATCTTTAGAATCTACGAAGAAAGTATTGGCCGATACCCCTGAAGATTTCCCTCTTTATCTGCATTTTGAGAACATAAAGTCTAGTTTTGTGACAATTGACATCTTATGCTCTTCCTTCGAAGTTGATGAGGATCTACTTGGCTATATTCATATTTTCAGACGTTTATTCAGTCTTCCAGTGCGCGAGAACGACAAAATAATCCCATATGAAGAAGTTGTGAAGCAACTGCAGAGAGACACGGTCTCTGCTTCTGTTTCGACCTCTTTTGAATCTAATTTCAATGAGCTTGTGGACTTTAGGATTGTGGCCAGAGCAGAGAACTACGCCAAGGTGATTCAGTGGTTTATGAAATTGCTATTCAAGACTGAATTCACAAAGGAAAGAGTCAAGATTTGCATCGAAAAGGTTTTGAATGCGCTTCCTGCAAGCAAGCGCTCAGGATCCACGATGCTGTCTACGTTGATCAAGAAACACGTTCTGAAAGACAGATCTTTGGCTAAGGCCGGTAAATCTTTGATTGTTGAGTCCTTTTTGAAGGAGACTTTAAAGAAGGTGGAGACTGACTTCATTTCTGTTCTTCAGGATTTGGAGAGATTCCGCCAGCAAATTCTGAAATCAAATAATATCAGGGTTCTGGTGGTTGGAGATGTTTCGAAGCTTGAGCATCCCGTTTCTGAATGGGATTCATTCATTGCCGCGTCGAATTCTGACCAAACCACTACCATTGGCCTACCATACACTTCAGACGTGCTCTCTGAGGAGGGTACCCTGGATAGTTGTGGAAAGTGTTTGGTGGTGACTACTCCAGGCTCACCATCTAGCTACATGAACATAATGACAAAAATACCAACTGACACTGCGTCGCCAGAAGCAGCCAAGATGATTCTTGCTGCGGAACTGCTTGAATGTGTTGAGGGTCCATTCTGGAGAGGAATTCGTGGAGCTGGACTTGCATATGGTGCAAATGTTTACCGCATGGTCGAGCATGGCGTGTTGGCGTTCGAAGTGTACCGTGGAGCCGACGTGGAGAAGTGTTTTGAGGTTGGCAAGCAGATCGTGGAGTCCTTTGCCACCGGTGAGACTGTTATCGATGATAAGATGCTTTTGGGAGCGGTGTCCTCCGTTGTCAACTATCTGGTGAACAATCAAGACTCGTATATCAAAACGGCATATCGGAAGTTCTATGACGATGTCATGGTCAAAAGAGGACCAGATTACGTTCAGAAACTATTAAACAACCTGTTACAGGTCACAGCTCAAGACATAGTGGAAGTGATGAACAAATACTTTGTCCGTCTATTTGACTCAAAATCGTCCATCTGTTTCATCAGCTGCAACCCATCGAAATCCGATGGAATTGAGAAGTATTTTTCCTCAAAAGGTTACGGTGTTTCTGTGGAACTGGTGACTACAGCGGATGAGAGCGAGGATGACGGGTCCGAAAATACAGGGGAAGAATCTACCGAGAGCGATGAAGACTCCGATTGCAGTGAGACCGAAGGTTCGGAATCTGAATAATCCATATTCATAGTAAAGCTAAGTATCAATTTCATTTCTTCTTCTCGGAGACTTTTTGCTCCACGTTCAAACCAGCGTAGTTGCCAATAAATTTCTTGGTGTCGTCCAAATATTTAGACACTTTCGATTCGGTTTCAACAGTCATTTTGTCTGCTTCCTCGATCATTTTAGTGGCTTTGTCATAAAGCTCGTGTTTGGATGACCAAAGCTGTGGTTGATGCTTTCTCTCAAAATTGTCAAACCACGAAGTAACGTTGGAGAACGTTGAAGGGAGGAAGAATTTGAATGCAGTCACACCGCATAGAAGAGGAACGGTTGCTCTGACCAGGATGTTGCTCCTCCGAGTGAAGACCACTCCTGTCAACAGACCAGTAACAACGTAAAGAGAGTTTGGGAAAAGCTCCTCTCTTTTGTCGTGTAAAGAGGACAAGGTGTCGGTGACCTGACGTTCCATCTGGTAGTATTGTTCGGATTGTTCGATATATTTTGTTTTTGCTAGGTCAAAGTATTCAATGAGCTGAAGTCTCGCATTTCTGATGTTGGTTTCAAGGAATTGGAGCTTTGAATCCGTTGGCTGAGACGATTTCAAATTCTCTGGTTGCAACACCTCCGTAGGAAGGCCAGGAACCGTATTGTCGGTTGTGGACTCGTAAAATTTTCTTTTTGACTCGTTTTTGAGGGTTCGACTATCCATATACATCAGTAGCGATCCCAATGGCAACGCAATCTGGTATGTTAGCGGTGGCAATTCTCAATTTACATACCTTTAATCCACGATTCATTTTGTTGATTATAAAAAGCCGGGTTTGATTTTTATTATCCAGAGTCGATCGGCGGGACTGTGTAGAGTCGCTGAAAAAATTTTCAAATACAAGTAACAAGGTTTATTTAAATTTGGATTAAATGACCGACCAAGCTACGCAACAGCCGAAATTGACGGCTGAGGAGGTTGAAGTTGCTAAGAAATATGACCTGACTCCTAAATTCGTCCAATTTTTGGACAGACATTTGATCTTCCCATTGGTTGAGAATCTCGAGTCGATCTATCCCACTCAAGAAGTTGAGGCCATGGAGTACGATCTCCTTAAAGAGACCTACATGACCAAGTTCATCAAAGAGAAATACGAAAGTGCCTACCCAGGAAAGGCCATTCCTGCTGATATTGCAGACAAGGAAAAACTGATTGAAGAGGAATATGCTGTTTTGAAGGCAGCCACAAGCAAAACCCTGGAGATTCTGGCCTCCAAGGACGTGCAAGAATCTTTGAAACAGGACAAGGCTTACAACAGGGAGTACCTTTCGAAGAACCACGGCATCGACGACGCAAAGATTTTGGAACTATACAAGTTTGGAAAGTTCCAGTACAACAGAGGAGATTACATGGTTGCCGCTGATTTGGTGAACAACTTCAGACTCTTATCTACAAACCAGGATTTGAACTTGAGCGCCACCTGGGGAAAGATATCGGCTGAGATCATCACTGAGTCTTGGACTGACGCTTTGGATGAGTTGAACAAGCTCAGAGAAATCATAGACAACAGAAACTTTAAAGGTACCACCTTGGATCAGCTCAACAAGAGAACATGGTTGATCCACTTTTCGCTCTTTATTTTCTTCAATCTGGACAACGGATTAGAGGGCCTGGTTGACTTGTTCTTCTCTTCGTCTTACCTTTCCACGATTCAAGCTTCTTGTCCTTGGATCTTAAGATATCTTGTCGTTGCGGTGATTAACTCCAAGCCACAGTTGAGACCTAAGAGAATGAAGGATTTGATAAGAGCAGTGCAGACCGAAGAATACGAATACAAAGATCCTTTCACTCAGTTGGTGGAGATTTTGTTTGTTACCTACGAGCTGGACCAGCTTCCTACTGTGATGAAAGAATTAAAGGTTGTTGCTCAATCTGACTTCTTCCTTGGAACTCTCAATACCTCAGAGCTTTACAAAAACGTCCAAGGATTGGTTTTGGACACTGTTGGAAAATTGTACAAGGTTCTGTCTGTTGATCAGTTGAAAGAGTTCCTCAACGACTCGGATATCGCAATCGCTCTTTCCAGGGAGAACTTCCAATTACAGGATGACAAGCTGCTTATTCGTGGGGCTGAGTTGGGCTCAGTTTACCAACAAGTCTATGAGAAAACTAAAGCATTCAACTTCAAAACCAACCAACTTCTCAACAACGCTTTCAGCATCAATTCCTACAGCCACAAACAGTCTTCCCAGGAAGCATAGATAGGTGTAATACGTTGATTATATTCTATTTACATTAGATCAGGCGATCAATTTGTCTCTCTTGGGACCACCTTGTAATCAGAGAAAGTTTTGTGGAAACCATTTTTGTTGGATTTCATTCTAGGCTTTGGTAGATCAGAAACTTCTTGGTACCATCTTTCCTTGCACAACTGAACTGCGTCTCTGAAAACCTGCTCTCCGTTTGGTCTATGCAATAGCAGAGAATTCACATTTTTTTCGGTGAGACTGTCAAGAGGAAGTCCCTGCTGTTCAAGTCTGGCAACCACGCGCGCAAGAAACCAGAACTTCATTTCTCTGGTGGAAGAGTCAACCAGTTCCAACATTGCCTGGGGTGCGTTGTCTCCAATCCGAGGCTCCAATTTGATTATTCTTGTGTAACCACCGTTTCTATTAGCGTACCTTTCGGTCAGCTCATTGATCATTTTCGGTATAACCACGTCGGGTTTGTATAACTCCGCGTCCAGCTTCGTACGTAATTTGTCCATCTGGCCTGTCTCTTTATAGTGTTTAGATTTGGTAATGAGATTTTCAACCAAAGCTTGAGTTCTCTTCGCCTTTGCCATGGTTGTCGTGACACTTTCATGTTCAATCAAAGAAGCACCCAGGTTTCTGAGCATATGCCGTAGCTGTTTCGCGTTCTTCCCCAACGTCATTATGATCGAATTAAAGGTTGAAAAAAGCTTTCTCGGATTTTTTCTAGCTCGCGGGCTCCCAACCGAAGTTTTTTCAGCTAATTTAAATCTGTGTCAGGAATCTGTTTAATACGGTTATAATATGGCTGGTCGTATCCATGGATTCTTGGGCGGTGTCTTGCTGACAGGCTCGCTCGCATATCTCACAGGACGTGAATTTCGCATAAACCAAGAGCTTGTTTCGCAGAGCCTGAAAGAATCTTCCCGCATCATCGAAGAGAGAAATCTTCCGATTCCTCACCAATCGAACGTTCTACAATACGAAAAGAAAACCGTTTCCGAGAGCATCAAAGACATATGGAATCACGAGGTCATTAAATCTGTGAATTACCTCTACTCGCTCGACTTTTCCGGTGTTGGAGAGTCTGTTACCAAGAAAATAGACAGGTTTATAAACAACAAAGATTAGATAATATATGGCCGTCATTGTCATTTTTGTTTAGCATCCTTTTCTGAATCTTTGCGGATCAAATGCTCATGGTATAAGTCCACTAAACGTCCGACCAGGGAGCCGATGAAACTTAAGAAAATCTGCGCAAACCACCATTCTCTAGGGTTCATACCGAGACTGAAAGAGCCCAGCACCCAGCCAATAAAATCTGTAAAAATGTAAAGACTGCCGCCTTGCAGAGCCTTAACCACTATTTCAGCGCATTTATCCGCTGGGATTGCAGGAGACATACCTTCTATCTCAATCGTCAAAGCGGGCTTTGTGAGCATTTCCTGAGCATATCCTTCAGATTCGAAATTTCCAGGGAAAACAGTGTGGACCTTGACTCCATATGGCAGTAGTTCATGTCTCATGCAGTCTCCAAAAGCCTTGATGGCGGCTTTCATTGGTGCGTACTGAGAATATCCATAAAAGGCGTAACAAGCAATCACAGAGGAGCAGAGAATTAAATGCTGCTCCCTCTGTTTTTCGGTAATCAATGGCAACATTGCGTGCACAAAATACGCTGCCGTTTTATAGTTGATATCGATACCCTCGTCGATTTTGGAAACCGGCATCTTGGTGAACTTTTGAGGATATGCAACACCAGCACAACAGATCAGGTCATCGGGCAGCAATTTTTTGTCAACAAAGTAGTCGCGCACCTTTTCGCACTCTTCATACTTGGAGAGGTCCGCAGCGACGTAATCGGCGAATTGGCCCTTGTTCGAGGACAGCGTTTGCAGCTCCTCCACGCATGCGATCAGTTTTGATTTCGTACGCGAGACTATCACGACATTGGCTCCTTTTGAGTACAGGTTCTTTGCCAGAGCAAACCCAAGTCCCTGTGATCCACCTGTGATCACGATGAGTTTTCCTTCAACTTTGTACTGATTAGAAAACATGCACGTACAGATTAAAAATCTAATATTTTTCGGTAGTGTATTTTAAACGGACTCAGGAAAAGGGGAGTGAATAAATGCAAGCCATTCTTCTACAGAATACCAGTGTCGGGGGTCCGGCTTTCAATTTCATAGCTCCCCCGCCCCTAAATCTTCATCCTATTTCATAGTAAACTCACTTACGAAGCTGTTTGGCCTGTCTGTCCATATTCTTTTTGATATCCTTGGCGTAGCCCCAGTCGAACGCAATTTCCCAGAGGACAAAGTATGGTGCTAAAACAAGCGGCTGGATGAGATTGTCAAGCACTGCAGGAGCTCGTTTCTCATAATAGCCATGGCCGAAAAACTGAGCAGTCCATCCTGAAACATGGACGATCAGCGCATAAATATTCACTTGGGAGCTTGGGTAATTGGAATGCAGGTACAACGACAATGCTGTCGCAAGGAAGACAAACAGTCCGGAGATGATACCCATCTTGAAGTCCAATAAAAGGTAGTAGAAGCCGTACACACTCATGCCGAGAACAGCAAGATTGACAGGACCAACGTGCACAGCCCCCGCCATGATCACTGCGGTGTAGAAGATCAACGGGATACAATACATGTGGATCAGCACATTCTTGGGATGCAAGTGGTATGCTCGGTAATAAGCCAATTGGTAGTCAAGGTTTAGCAAGTTAGACATGATGAACGCAAACAATAGAAGATTAACAAGAAACCTTCCGAATCTTTGCCGTTTTATTATATTGCATTGCCCAAAAATTATTTAGTTTATTTCTGAAGTTGGTATATAATTGCTTTGACCACATGTCGTTGGAAGATTTGAAAAAGGAAGTTGAACAGCTGAAAGAGCTCGTTGGAAAGCAGAGCAAAATCATCAGCCGCACTGGTGAGCAGCTCCTCCGGTTCCAAGTGAAGCAGACCGACAAGGAGCTCAATGCTATTGAAATCCCAAGTGTAGGTCCCGACGGTAGCGCCTCCAAACAGGGTTCGATAGATACCTCCGAGTTCGCCACTAATGACGACATTATTCAGCTTGTTGGCGAACTGCAAGGCCAATTGAACATCCTGGAGCAAAGGTCCCTCAGAAGAACCATCAATTCGGGTCTGACACAGGACGATGACCGTCTGGCTCCTATTCTGAATTCTGACGGAGACGAGCCTTCCGACGCGCTTTACCCGCAAACCCTCAAAGAATTTCGTGAGCTCTCGGATGACAGCATGCTCAGTCTATGCCATTTCTACGAGATTTTGCCCCCAACAATGGAGGAAGAAGCTCAATTGCGTGCTCTAATGGAAGGTAAAATCAAGTCGCTCGATACAGATGCCACTGAATTCAAGCCTGCGGCATCTGACTACACCAAAGAGACCCTCGATGGCCTGTATGATGATCTGGCTAGATTCTTGGGACTCAGACACAGAAAAACAAACAACGCATGGTGATATATATTAAATAAATTCTCGCTACCCTTATTATTCCTTCTTGCCAAATTTTTCCATAAAAGAGCGTCCGATGAAGCGGTGCATATCAGAAGTTTGCATGGATCGATAATGCTTTTCAAATGCAAGCTTTGAACAGTGTTTGGTGATGATGCTGGCGCCGAAACAGGCCAACATCCTCACTTCTGTCTCGCTCAAGACCGGCTCCTCTTTAGCGTCCTCCCATAACTGATTCCGGTACGCATACGTTCCCCAGGCCATCATGGTTGCCAACATCCCGGCCAGCGAGTCTCCCTGGCCTCCGACACGTCTCAGTCCTCCATCCTCCTCGGAAATAATCATCTGATCTCCGTCCACAATGAGGTCAACTTCACCTTTTCTGAAGATGGTAACTTTTAGTGCTTTGGAAACTGCCTTGGCTTCCAACTTTTCATCCTGCTCTTTAACGTTCAATGAGTCGGCAAGTCGTTTGAACTCGACCGGGTTCGGAGTTATCACGGCTTTCTCGTACCCGCGAATGATGTCGGGCTCCTGCGAAACCACATACAGACTGTCCGCATCCAATATTAGAGGCAGGTCTCGTTTCCGCACCTCACTGATGATCAGCTTCAAAGTCTCGACCATTACTGGGTCGCGACCAAACCCGGGGCCCAGAACCACCACATGGATGCGGTCCAGGATGGAGGTGACCTTGGGCATGACCTCCGATTCGATGTACTGGGTCGTGAGCTCTGCACTCGGGGACTTTGAATGTATCCTCAAAAACTCTTCCAGTTTGGATTTGTCTCTCAGATACGGATGCACCATCAGGTCGGGCGAATAGGATTTAATCACCGTGCCTGCTGACGATTCACAGATAACGTGCGAGAGATCACAGCCCAATAGAGCAGCAGCGTGTGCCGCAAAAAAGGGTGCTCCAGTGTAGTCTTCACAGCCCCCGATCACCACAACACGGCCGCATTGACCTTTGTGAAACGAGGGTAGTAAAGGCGGGATGATTCTTTTGGTATGGTAGAGTAACTCGTTCTTGGACTTGAGTGTCTTGAACATGATGGATATAGAGCAATCAGCAGAGACTGATTTGCGCCAAAAATCGGTAGTCTGATTCTTATTTTTCAGGTCGATCGACGCACTGTGGCTACATCCACAGCCAGACATGGGGTGTACATGTTTGTCGTTGTAGCGGCGGATGGGTACTGAGCAGAGGCCAAAACTACCGGAGCCCGTCGCTCTTGCACACCAAGACAAGTGCCTGGCGGTTGGTACCCCATAATTACGCGACCGCACTCAATTCCGAATTCCCCACCAATCATGGCTTTTCCGTTAAGTAAGCAAGCGTAGCCAAAATTTCTCCTCCGTTATTGTTTCTTGGTTTCTTTCTAACTCGCTGAATCTCGTACAATGTCATTCGTGTTACCCCACCTTGCTCGTTTGAGAGCTAAACATTTCATTCCTTTGGCTGCTGCATCTGCTGCAGGTGCTGCCTACTGGTTCCACTCCATGAACCAGCTTGCTTGCGAGTCTCCGGTTGCTTTCAAGGGCGGGGACGAATGGATCGATCTGAAACTCAAGGCGGTCAAGCAATTGTCCCACGACACCAAGTTGCTGACCTTTGAGCTACCTGATTCCGACGCCAAATCGGGCCTGATCACTGCTTCTTGTGTTTTGACCAAATTCGTCACTCCAAAAGGTAGCAATGTCATTAGACCATACACTCCAATTAGCGACATTGACCAGCAAGGTACAATTGATCTCTTGATCAAGCATTACGAAGGAGGTAAGATGTCCTCTCACGTCTTTGATTTGAAGCCAGAAGACACTCTGTCTTTCAAGGGTCCTATTGTCAAATGGAAATGGGAACCTAACTCCTACAAAGAGATCTATCTCCTTGGTGGAGGAACTGGTATCACTCCTTTGTACCAATTGGTCCATGAGATCTTGAAGAACGACAAGGACAAGACCAAGGTCAAGTTGTTGTACGGCTCCAAGACCCCAAGTGACATTCTTCTCAAGCCAGAATTGGACGCCTTGGCAAAACAATATCCTCAACAATTTAAGTTGACTTACTTCGTTGACAACAAGTCAAACACTGCTGATCCAAAGATCACTGAAGGTTTCATTACCAAAAATGTCCTGTCCCAGGAGCTTTCTGGACCTTCTGATGAGACCCATGTCTTCGTTTGTGGTCCTCCTCCTCTCTACAATGCCATTTCCGGTAACAAGATCTCCCCAAGTGACCAAGGTGAGGTCACCGGAGCTCTCGGAGAGCTGGGTTACAACAAGACTCATGTCTTCAAATTCTAGATGGTTGAGGTGACGACGCGTCTATCGACCTTATTATAGCTTAGAGACGTTAAAAAAATTCTTAAAAAATTATAATTTGATCTGACTAAAAATGGCTAAGAAGGTTTCTAAACGTTCGCGGGCTGCCCGCAGAGGCGAGCTCGACGAGGTTACAGGAGAAGTCAAGGATCTGGAAAAGGTCCCTAGACTGGAAAAGACGGACACTATAGGTCCCATGATTCGCGCCTCTGCCTCGAAAAACGAAGATCTGCTCCGTCTCAAGATGGAAAAGAAATCTTCCAAGAACTCGAAGTCCAAATCCAGCGCTATTTCCAAAGCTGTCAAGAACAAGCGAAAGAAGGCTCTGATTATTGATGGTCGTCTAGGATCCAAGATCGAGGCCAGCATAAATAGAGCCAAAGAAGTTCAGTCAACTAGAAAAGCCAATTGGGATTCCATCAATAAGGATGCAAAAGACGCAGTGAATAGAAATCTTTTGTTTAGTAAGAAACAGAACTCTCAAGAGCAGGAAAAATCTGACGCAGAAAGTGATTGGGAAGATATGGACGAAGAAGAAGAGACAAAAGAATCGTTACCTGTGAATCAGTTTAGCCTTTTAGAGGAGGTGGAAGCTTGAAAAATGATGTTTCGCTCTGTTTACGGATATATGTACAATCAATGTTTAATGATGGTGTCGCCAAAAGTCTGTGCAAATTGGTTGTCAATGAGATTCAGTGTGGAGATTGCTTGTTCTCTCACCAGAAGATCGTTATCAGTCTCACAAATGTATTTTAGTATGGTGTCCAGTTTCGGCCCATAAGTGCCTATCTTTCGGAGGCCATCTTCTGTAGAAACAATATCACTCACTAAAACGACTGCTGACCGTCTCATAACTGCCTCTTCTTTTTGCGTTTCGAGTTGGAGGATTCCAAAAACGCAATCCATAATATCACCGAACTCGTTCGAAACTAACAGAGGATAGCGGTGACACAAGGATCCCAAGAGTGACATGGCTGACATTCTCATTTTAATATCGTTCATCTTGTTGTTGCGGGCAATGGATAATGCTGTGGATATGATGGCTTCCAGGTTTTGTGGTATCCTGGCATTGGCTATGTGCCGAATGAGAACTTCGCCTATTCTGAGTCTCTCATCAATCTGTTTCTTATTGTCTGAGTAGATGTTCAAATACGACTGAAGCATCTGGGGGTTGGAGGCCAAGAGCTCCTCCAATCCTCTGATGGAGTTCAAATAGACGAATGGTTCTGGGTCTTTGAGCTGCAACATATGCTGGTTGAAAGCAAACTCAACAGACACGGTCGGGTTTTTGTCTTGAATCAGCTCTCTAAGCTTTTTTAGCCCAAAAACTCGAATAGGTGGTGAGTTGTCGGCCAAGCTCCTGAGTACTGTTTGTCGTTCTTTCAGCTGGAGCTCTGCTTTGGAATTTGAATCTGCACTATTCGTGCTCGTAGCGGCAATTATTGTCTCGATGCGTCCACTGACCTCAGGGTCGATAGAGTCTAGTAATGTCTTGATCTTTCTGAGCAGCTCTATCGATTTTTTAGATAGGCGACCGTCAGCTATGATTGTCAAGAGAATCTCTATGACAACTTTGATGTTGTCATTTTCAGCCAATTCCTCGTCGTCTGAGTCCTCCTGGATGATATCTAGAGTCTCTTTTTTAACGCTGGTTTCAGACTTTAGAACAGAGTAAATAAATTCCAGAGTGCTGTCTACCGAGCTCAGTAAGTTGGATCTGAATTTGTCGCTAAGCATCTCGATAACTTTCAAATTGATCAGACCAACAAAAGGATTTTCGTCGTCTGCAACCAGATAACGATCATGGGCATTTAACCATAACTTCAAGCACTTCAGAAAAACATACTGCACCTGGGACTCATCTAATTCGTTGACGCTTTTCATGACTTCATAGAATGCATTGGTTGAAAGTTCTAAGTCGTCCAAAATATTACCTTTTGGACTGACTCCTATTTTCTCTTTGATATATGTTAGACCATTCTCACCTGAATCATACTTCCAAAAGTTTCCTGAATCAACCATAAGATGGTCCACTAACTCATTCAGAATAGTGTAGTTTTCATCGGGTCTGGCCAAAACGGAGACTAACACTTTTTTAATCAAACCCGTATCTTTGGAGTGTTTCTGCTGGTATAGGAAATACGACCAAAATGAAACTGCTATAGGCTCAAACGAAATTCTGACAAACTCCTCATTGCCTGAAGTTCTGGTTATGGACAAAAGTACGTTAAAAGCATCGTTCAGCTCAACCTCGCTGGTTAGAACAATTCCATCGTCTTCGCTATTCTTCTCGCGCAAGTCGGGATTGAATGTAACCCAAATCTTTCTGAACACAAAATCTCTCACAATCATTGGATTCTTCGCGTAAAGCTGTTCCAACAGCTGTGTAACAATCGACACTAGTATTGGTCGATTGACGAAAACCAGGATTCGATATAACTGTTCACCGATGACTTGAAGATACTCCGCACGACCCAGCCCAGTAGGCTTGCCTGATAACAAAACTCTTAAAACTTGGTCAATTTTGGTGACGTCTACGTCCTCTCGCTCTCGAAGTCCCATGATTACTTCTATGAGGGATTGAACACCGTTATGTGCTCTTTCAACAACCAGGTCTGTGAGCCTGCTCATAACAAAACTTTTGAACCAAGGCTCGAGACTTTGGGAAACAGTCACGCTGTAGAGAGAAAACAACTCATAGGTGGACGATATAGATTCTAGAAATTCAAATGTTGGTTGGTATTGGGGTTCTTCTTTGGCCAAGAGAATGCTGCAAGTCAAAACATCTGTGTATCCAGTACCTACTAGTATCAAATTCTTCAGATCACTGTCACCCTTGTATATTTCTGTAAATGTGTTGACAATATTTATGATGATGTCTCGGCCTGTTGGATAAGGTATTTTAGTTAGTTTGACCGGGGTCTTAAAATTCTTTAGTCTCCGTTTGTTCAATGGTAACCCAATTCCAGAAGGTAAACAGGAATAAACGCCTTCAACAACAATTAGGTTCACCAGCTTGCTCACAATTTTCATGTCGTACAGAGGAATGGCGATAATGTCAGTTTCATTCTTTCTAGGCACAAGTTTGTGAATCTCTAGCAAGTACATCAAAAGCTGATCGATTACCTTTTGACGTTTTGCAACACTATCATCTGCAACTCCTTTTATTTCTAGCTTATTGTAGAGCTCCCCAATGCAATTGTCGGCATTCTGTAAGGATATAAAATCAGATATCCGATCAAATAGCTTACCAAGTTTGGTTGTTCTCTTTCGCACATAGTCTGGATCGGGTTTATATCCCTCAAGATTTCGTTTGATGTTTTCCAGATCGGGCACTTGGTGCTTTTTTTCTGCCATTGGAGCCCCGTTGGCTCGATCCTTGTTATCAACCAAAGGGTTACTCATACCAGATATTTGCCATTCAATTAATTTTTTGACTGAAAATCGAGTCTAGAAAAAATTTAAAAAAATTCAGATAAAACTATATTAGCACCATGGCCGATCTACAAGACACTCTGACGCAAGAAGAGATGGACGACATCATATACGAGGCCAGATCCGGTGACCTGGAGTCTGTGAAAGAAATATTCGAAAAACATGTGGATCCAAAAACACTATTGAGCATTAAAGACGAGTACACACTAGCCAGCCCGGTTCATATGGCTGCCGCCAACGGTCACCATCAAGTGTGCGAATACCTGTTGTCGCTGATTTCCCGCGAAGACGCCAAAACGTTGGTTAATAAGCAAAATGAATCCGGAAATACAGCACTCCACTGGGCAGCATACAATGGACACATAGAAACGATAAAAGTGCTCTGCGAGTTTGGAGCAGATCCATTCCTGAAGAACAGTTTTGATCACGATTCCATATTCGAAGCAGAAAAGAACAATAAAGCCGAGGTGGAAGCTTACTTCCTGGAAAAATTCGATATTCAACAAGACGATGACGAAGAGACAGAAAAGGTCGAGTATCGCGAGGGAACCGAAATCGAAAAGGCCACAGAGGAGTCGCGTGAGGTGGAAAAGGTGCGCCAGGAGCTTGAAGCAAAGCAGCTGTGAATAGAATTAATTAAACCGTACTACCTGCTCCCGTTTTGTTGTTACCCGGCCGTTGTAGTTGAGTAAGAGTAATGTTGAAAAATTTTGTGACGATAAATCACGAATATAGCGCAGTATGTCAGAAGATCTTGGATTTGATCCGTCATTAAAGAAAAAGAAGAAGGTTAAGAGTAAGATCGATACCGAGGAGGGTGCTGCTCCTGCAGATGACAACTTGGATGAAATGTTTTCCACTCTGAAAAAGAAGAAGAAGAAGACAAAGGAAACGGATACCCCAGAAACTGTTGATGAGCTTGCTGACGGACTAGAGGGTCTCAAACTCAAGAAGAAAAAGAAGAAGAGTACAAAGACCGCTGAGGAGGACGAATTTGACAGACAGCTTGAGAAGGCGGGTATCAATGCGGAAGACAAACTCAGTGCTTCTACTGAACAACTACAGCAATCACAATCACAAGAGGCATTCAGCAATACGGTTTTGGCGTATGAGAATCTTCTTTCTAGATTCTTCAGCATTCTGAAGGAAAAGAACCCAGAGCTGGCGGGAGGACAACAGACCAAACTTAAAATTCCACCACCAGAGGTGGCCAGAGAAGGTAATAAGAAAACCATGTTTGCCAACGTGCAGACTATCGCCTCTGTTCTTCAGAGAAATCCAGAGCATCTTATCCAATATCTTTTTGCTGAGTTGGGTACCTCTGGATCTATTGATGGTGAAAAGAGACTGATCATCAAGGGAAGATTCCAAGCTAAAAACATAGAGAGTGTGCTCAGAAGATACATCCAGGAATATGTCATCTGCAAGACTTGTAAGTCCATGAACACAGAGCTCAAGAGAGAAAGCACCAACAGACTGCATTTCATTGTGTGTCGTGCCTGTGGTTCGACGAAATCTGTTTCCTCTATCAAGACTGGTTTCCAAGCTCACGTTGGAAGAAGAAAAAGAGTGTAAATTACTTTCAATATATGGTGATTCGGGTCATGATTATGTTCTTATATTATTAGTTCACTGGTTGGCCGTGGTTGTACTTGTCGCTGAGATATTGCATGAAGTCGTCATTCAATCCGCTCACCACATCCACATCCCTGAGCTGCTTGTATTTTTTGTAATTGAAGTAGAGATTCATCAAATCTTTGAGAACCACCACTACCACACATCCGATCAGGTTTCTGAGGAACTCGCCCTCGTCTGGCGTGTTGATATACTTGTTCAGGAACAAGTTAATGTTGGGAATTTTTGCAACCAAATGGCGGCTCACAAGCTCTCCAACGAACGGCCAGGAGAGAGTGGAGGCCATGAAGAGATAGAAGTGTGAGCTTTGAAACACTTTGGAGTAGTCAAACTTGAAACAGTTCACCAATTCGCGTCTGAGGCGAGAAAAACGAATATTTCTCAGTATCGAATTTGATCCAGAACAAAGCATCATGAACAGCCTATGAAGAAGACCTGATATTCCTTTTCGTGTGTCCTTTGACTCTTGTGGCTTGGATGTCTCTAGATACTCGTGCTCCTCGCGGTTTTCCTCATCAATCCTCTCCAGCTCCTGGAGAGAGAGCCTATCTGCGATGAAACACGGCTGCACTCTCTTGCACCATTTGTAGTAGACTCTGTTGAGTGTCAGGCTGTATAGAGCTCTGTATAAGTACTGTAGCGGTAGAGTCATCAGTAGGAACTTCTTGGCTGGATTATTATTCAAGTCCTGGTAGTCTCGAAACAGTAAAAACGGAAAGATCCGTCCTAGCAGATTCAAAGGTGCCCATCCAACAATATTGCCTCGCATATAAACCAAATATAAGGGAATGGAGGCTGTTATGGTCAAGAATTTGGGGATAGGTATCAGACCTTTTTCGAGAGCAGAGACCAGTGTGCGTGCAGACGACTGGTTCACATCAAACAAAGACGCCTGCACACTTTGTGGCGTCACCATCTGCATGAGACGAACCCCCGTGGCGCTCAGAGTGACTAAGAATCCCATGCTGACAGATGCAACCGTCGACGAGATTACCGTCGACGAGATGCCCACCCGCATTATGTTTGACAGTCCGGTGTCAATCGTCTGCTTGATATTGAGAATTCTCGAGTTTGGAGTCTGGAAACAAAGCTGGCGTTTGCATTGGGGACAGTCGATAAAAACAGTGATTATCTCCGACTTGTTGATCAGAGGCAAACCAAACATCAGACTTTGTATATTGTAGTTGAACATCAAAGCTCCTGACCTTGGAGAATTGTTTGCTTCATCAGTGAACGTTCTCTCTTTGCGCTTTTGAAGATCTAGACTCGATACCCAGGACAAAAAGCACTTGCGATGCGCCACAAGCGAACATTTGCACGGCTTAACCCAGTCTCTGGACTCGTTAAGGTCGCAAAATGGAGCCAGCTCGTCACTTCCTGACAGACAGATATAGCACGAATTGCTACTGTCATGGCTAATAGAGGACAAGGACTGCATGAGGGTATTTTATTTGCACTCTTATTATTTTCGTCTAATTTATTCCTCACTGGGGTAGCAGCACAGCCATAAAACTATACAATTAGCGTCCGAACAATCCAAAGAAACCCTGTTTCTTTTGAGATTTGGAGCTGCTCGACGACGTCTGTGACATGTCAGCATCGTAGTCAATGTAGTTGAATGCGATATCAAAAAGAACCGGCTTCACTCCGACCGGTTTGACCCGGGCGTCCAGATCAGCAACCTTAGAGAGCAGGTCCTTATTGGAGAGCTCGGGGAAGCTGTCCACGTCCTCGATGAGGTAATCGCACATTTCTGCGTCCTTGTTCTTATTTGAAGAATAAACAGCCAAAACGTGGACCTTGGTGAGTAGCGATTTGGTCTCTGATCTGAAGTCTTCGATCTGAGAGTTGGTTGGAATTCCTCCTTCGAACTGCTCCTCCAGAGGCTGCACTTCGCTCATCACATCGCTGGTCTTGCTCAAAAGAGCCAGAGACTCTTTGTATCTGTTCGCTTTCAGATAAGTCTTAGCCAGCTTGTGAGTCTTGAAAGCAATGTACAATTTTTGCAGACTAATCAGAGACGAGTAAAGAGTCTCGTTGTGTGCCACACCAGAAAGCTCGGTCAGCTCTTTAAAAGACGAGATGATATCGTCAAACAGTTTGAGCGACTCTCTGGCATTTTCCAGCGATGATGACTTTGAGACGTTCTTCTTTTTGGCGAGGTTCGCCTCGACTTTCTTGAGAAGAGAAATATTTCTTCTCACTCTCAGAAGAAGCTGGTGGTAATCAATGTATGTCATGATAACGTGCTTGTCCTGGTTATCCTCATCAAAAGAGTCGATTCCGCCCTTCAAAGAAGCCTTGTGAGAGATCGAAGCATCGGTCCAGAGCAAAAACGATTTATCGAACGAGGCTGGATCGGACTCCTGCACGTGTTTCTCTTCAGCGAGTGCTTTCGTGATGGCTCTGGCCAGATCCAGGTCCTTGACGGACGCGGTAAAGTCAAACCACGAAACTGAATCCACCAAAGTTGTTTTAGAAAGCGGCTTCATCAAATCCGCATCCTCAGACTGCACAATATCAATGGCTTTACTGAGATACGTAATAGTGTTCTTGGTGGCATATTGCTTGGATATTTGCAAAAGGTCTGGGTTTCTGTC
The DNA here is from genome assembly GCA_030674565.1 of Ogataea thermomethanolica. NCBI lineage: Eukaryota > Fungi > Ascomycota > Pichiomycetes > Pichiales > Pichiaceae > Ogataea > Ogataea thermomethanolica. Next base: position 306,427 of record JAKTYW010000009.1, read on the forward strand.
GTTTTCCAATTTGGAAGCACACACCTTGAGCCCTGAGTCAATGTAACCTTCAATGATCTGAGTGTACAGATCAGAGTTTCCAGATTGTGCAAAGTATTGCAACGAGCATCTGGCCACGGAGAACGCATACGCGGATTCAGACCATTTCGACCGGTTGAAGGCAAGTTGTCCCTCAATGTAAGCAGCCAAAACATACACGGCCAGGGTTTTGAGTTGGTCTTTTTCGTTTTCAAGTAAGGTGAGCAGCTGCTTGGCGTACCGTGATGCCTTCTTCAGCTTCGAGATGCTCAGGATTTTCGTACTTCTTGAGTACTCTGACTGTCCAAACGTGATTTCTTCCACATACAGCAAATTTCTCTCAATCAAGTACAACAGCACGTCGCCGTATCTGGTGTCCATTTCATAGTTCTCTGCACTGATGGACGAGATCCTTTGCTTGGACTTGTAATTCTTGGTGTCTTTGGTTTGAATCTTCAGTGAGCGGCGCAATTTTGCCAATCTGTTGGACACTCTGTGTCTCAGCTTTGTGTAGTCAAAGGACGAGCTTGGAAATGACTCTAGACGTTCGCCGAACGTCGAAATTAAAGGATTCTCCATGGTGAATAAAATGAATTAAATGTTTTTCGTCCACTCTTTTAGAAATTGCACTACTTGGTCTGGGGCATGTCAAACCAATGGATTAATATTTTGGGCCGCACCTTGGAAGAAATCAAGCTCGAAGACCTGGATCTTCGCCTAGAGAGTTCCAAACTCACCAAGCTGAAAGAATGCGAAATTTACAAATTCGTAGAAGATGGCATAAGTCTGGTATTTGAGAACAAGCGTCTCGACAGCATCGACTTCTATCTGAAAAATAAATCATATTCAGCCTGTAAACACCAATTGCCCTACAATATATCTCCATCTGCAACAGGAAAGGATCTGGTGAGTCTCTTTGGCGAGCCTGTGGAGAAAGGCGGAGGCTTAAGATCAGGAATTAACATTTGGCTGAGATGGACTAATCTACAAATCGAGCTTGACGATAAAAGCTGGGATTCCGCTAAAAACGCCCATATCAAGTCCATCACCATATATAGCAACTAAATGTCTAGGATATGATTATTTGCTCGTGGTGGCCGTTTTCCTGAACTTTTCCACCTTCAAAGTTCTCACGAACTGCAAGATAGTGCTGTAGCTCTTCTGCCGAGACTGATGGAATCAATTCGTTCCGCGCCTTGTCGAAATCCTCTGCCTGGACTTGCACCTTGATGTCATCCGGCTTGGCAACATTGTCAAACCAGTATCTGGTAGATATTTTGTCCCCGGCTGCAAGGTCCCTGTTGAAGTCTGCGATCTTTGACTCTACGAGCTCTGCAGTGCGCGTCATGGCATTCAACATCGCATCAGAACACAGCGCGTAGAAATCGGCTCCAGTATAGGTGAAAGGACACGTCTGAGCGACTTTTTGGAGGTCGACCTGGGGACCAAGCTGGAACTTTCTCGTTAATGCCTGAATAATCTTGGCCTGTTTTTCATGCGTGTCTGATATTCCCAGATAAAGCATTTTGTCGAATCTTCCTGGCCGCAAGAGAGCCTCGTCAAGAAGATCAGGACGATTGGTGGCTCCCACAACAAACACACCATCACCGCCTTCAGCACCGCTCATTCCGTCAAGCTCTGCCAATAATTGAGAGACAATACGGTCCATCACTCCCCCAGAATCACCTTGATTACCTCTCTTTGGAGCCACCGAGTCCAACTCGTCAAAGAAAATCACACACGGTTTGGCGTCGCGCGCCTTCTGGAAAACTCTCCGCACGTTGGCTTCGGACTCTCCAATGTACATATTTAAAAGCTCGGGGCCTTTAACAGAGAAGAAATTGAGAGCAAAGTTGGTTGCAATTGCTTTGGCTAGCAACGTCTTTCCGGTACCTGGAGGACCATAGAACAGGATTCCACTTCTCTTCTTCATTCCCTTGCTGAAGAGTTCAGGATGTTTCAGAGGCATCTCGATTGTGTCAAGAATTTCATCCTTGACTAGATCAAGGCCACCGACGTCTTCCCACTTGACATCAGGAATCCGAGGAGCTCCGATCAGGTCACTGAACTTGCTTCTCGCAGTGTTAATGGATTTTTCAAAATCCTGGGGAGTCAGTTTCACCTGTCCTCCGTTAAAAGCTAATATCTGGTTCCATTTCATATCATTCTCTTCGCACATCTCTTCCATTCGGTCAATTGCAAGGTTTTGAGTGTTGTCGACAATCGAAACCAAGTCGTTGGCCGTTAAACCTGCACTCTGTAATGCAAGCGTGTCCAGGGAAACATCATGACTCAGAACCACCTTGTACCCTTCTTTAGTGATTTTCTCTGCCAGCAGGTCTTGCAAAATGAGCCTACGCTCTGGTTCTGTTGGAACGTTCAGACTGATCTCAAACTTAAGCTTTGAACGCAGAGATTCTGAGAGCAGATCAACATCGTTCGTTGATGCAATGAAAATCACACCCTTGGAGGTATACTCTTCAATAAGCTCCACCAGTCTCAACGACAGAGTGTCTTTTTGTTGTAGGCTGGGGTCTGGCTTCCGGGCCAGAGCCTCAATGTGTCTGATAAACATAATCACTGACCCACAACTTTCCACAACGCGGTCTGCTTTACCCCTGATAGTACCTATAGTTTTTGTAGTTGACGATGGGTGCAGGAGATCGTACCCGTCCAGCTCTAGCAGATGAAGACCAGTCTCTGCGGCGATTCGTCTGACCAGCGTAGCTTTTCCAACACATCTGACCATACTGGAAAGTAAAACGGTTGTTTTCATTCTAGAACCCAAAGAGCCTAGTGATTTGGTGCGCACAGAGGTTCTTATGATTTTGCGTAGCTGGTTTGCGAATGGAAAAGTCAAGGTGCTGGACTGAAGGATGCAGGGGTAGCTAAAAAAGCGAGAAAGTCCAAGATAATCCATGATCTGGGGATAGCTGATGCCTTTCTCGAAAGTAACGTTGTCAGACGACACGCCTGTCTGGATCATGCGTGTTTTTGATGAATCGATTATATATTGCTTGCCCATCACCAGCTCCTCGTCGTTTTCCTCTGTCGAGCCTCCTGTAATTTTAAACCAAGCAATTTCGTTGGGAATACCCTGTGGAATAATGGTCGGATACAGATCTTCACCTGAAGCTTCATAGGTGCTGAAAAGCGACTTCGCAAGAACCGTGTCGATTGGAATCGGAATGTACTGGTCTTTCACAATGATTCTGTGGCGTGACTCAAAATGCGACTTCAAATTGGAGAGAAAAAGATGCTGCAGTGTCCTGTCCAAGGTGACTGGGGAGCCAACCCTAGCAATCACGATTTCTTTCGCAACAGGCACGAAGCTGTTAAACTTGCTTGATGGATACACCCCATTCTGCTCCTGGTTGATCCTTCTTACGACAACCTTGCTTGGGTTGCCCACGCTGTTCAAAAATAATGGAGAAAAATAAATCTTGTCCTGTTGGTACTCGTTGGGGTCCACAAATGAAAATACTCTGACGTAGAGCTTTCTTTCAGAGCGTGTTTCGCATGCGCAAAGCAAGCCACTGCCGCAATCGCATTTCAGCAAATTGATCTCAACAAGGTCTCCGCTAAAACAGCTCAGTTTCTGCAACTGGTACGAGCAGACACACGCAAAAAGCTGATCGTCGTCGTGGTCAAGTTCGGGACCCAAGTCCAAAATCTGCGTATATTGGAACAACATGTCCCTTTCAAGAGCTGCAGTTTCCAGCTCTAGTGGAGCAGATTTCTGGGTCTCGAACAACGTGTTTGTTTCAATCCCAAAAGACTGCAGTCCGTAGTCAGACAGAGAAAGTTCGTCCATATCGATCGGACTCGTCTTCTCGGTCCCCCGTTCTGCGTTCTCATGTTCCTGGTGATTTCTGTCTTTAACAATCACTATGTTCGTGCTCGCATCAACATATCCCTGGTCGCATGGATCACAGTGGATCACTTTTCCGTGAAGGGCGTTGAACTCATCCTTGTTATGGACAATTATTCTGTCTATATCGTCGCCTGTCTCTTGCGCCATGATCTCCAGTAGACGCTCTTTTGGCTTGCTTTGCAGTAAATTGTAAACCTCTTGCGGAAAACTGATCATTACAGAGGTCAATGGCAACAGCCGAGAAATTGGGGTGATAATGCACTTGTCAAGAGTGAAGTCGACGCCGTAAGCGGTCGATAACTTGAGACTATGCAATTCCACCATGTCTTCATCCAGATCGTCATCCATCAAAGCTTTGTATATTCGGCTGTCGCTGAACTTGGCAGTCCCAAGCAGTTGTAAGGACACCAGTTTTACCTCATCGTCTACCGACTCGCCATAGAAAAGCTGGTACAGGTTCCTGTTCAGTTTGACGAATTCAACAACATCTGTATCTTCATACGAGAGCTGGATTTTCGTCTTGACGGGCTTCGAGTGTAAAGCCTGAGGAAGCTCCAGAAGTCCCGGCATATTAGTGTAATCTGTTCCCCAAAGAATAAATCAAATGGAAATAGCCTCAGGAGAATCAAAAATAACACCGCCTGAAAAATATGAGTGCGAAACGTTACATATAAAAGTACATAATAGGCGATTATGGGGTCTGCCCAGAATCTTCGTGACTAGGAGTACCAACAGCAGCAGCAGCAGCAGCAGCCACTGCAGCGTAGTCGCCAGAGTAAAGAACGTTTTTGACATCAGTCTCAGAGTCTGAATCAGAGGTATCTTCGTAATTATGAGAGTCGATGGTCTCACCCTTGGTGGACTGCATCAATTCCTGTTTTTTGTCGTTTGTCAGCTTTTGAGCCCATAAATCCTTAACTGCAAAATCAAAAAGACTCAGAGTCCCAAGTGCATCTTGTGCGCAGAGCCGCTGCTCCCGGATCCACATGTCTTTCTTTGCTTCGTTGGACAGCGTCATCCAATTCTCGTATGCAGTCTTCAGTTTCTCTTTGTAGGCATCAATCCCCACGCTGAATGAGAGGAACGGAAGTCTCAGGTGCAATTCTGGATCCGAGTCCAGGCGACGAGACAAAGTCTCGTGGGTCTGAAATGTAGGTGGATCATGGGGCCATGCCGAGGGAGGCAGGAAAAAGAGAACCATCCTGGGAAAGGACGGGTGTGCGGCCAGAACTGGAGTGTTTACGGTCTTGTAGAACTGTAGCTGAGCGTTCTCCCGCACTCGATACACTTTGCTCTGTGTTCTTCTTCGCTCCCTGTTACGCAGCTTCACGTAATCTCGTCTGTTGTATAGACGGGCACGTTCTGCACGGCGGGCACGAACCTCTTCCGGGTTGCCGCGTCTAGCCACGTTGGAACGTATCTGCTCGATTTGATCGGCAGGGTGCATCGGAGACCCTTTGCGATTGTCTAGATGGCGGCCCAGAGATCCGGGATGGGCAAACGTTTTTCCGCAAAAGCGACACATCTTTTTGGGATCCACGTTCTCGGGAACTTCAATCAGACGAAACGGGGTGCTATCGCTGGAAAGCTTTTTCTTATCGTTGTGTTTCCTCTCGTTGGCTCTGTGGTTTTCCTGGTAGGCCACCACCGCAGCAGCCGCGGCTTTGAGGCTCTCCTGTGCCTGCTGTTTGGCGTCCTCGTTTGCGATTGACGGATCGATGTGAAAGTCGTCATTGTTCAGGGTTGCCAGGTCGACTCCGAAAGTCGGCATACGAACTTCAGTCGGCACGTCGTCAACATAGTGTATATTTGTTAGATATTCATTGACCTGGCTGTCCAGCGCCTGATGGTCGTCTTTCTGGTCGTTTGTCTGTCTACGTCGCTTCAAATTTTCGTTGTTAGGCGACATTAATCAAGCACTTTCTTGAGAAATGTCTAAAAATAATAAGTCTAAAAAACGCATCTAATAATCGAAATAAATGTCCTGACTTCAGATCTAAATAATATTTAAATATTATTTACATAATGACCACTCCACAAGTTTTGACCCGATTTGGCGACGAGGATCGAAGTACGTAGACGCCGATATTATACTAATTTTTAGGAATTACGGCTCTGATCGATGATGCCGCAAAAACCTCCGACTGGACCATAGTGAAGAACGAAATCCAGAACGTCAAACAGTGGATCACCCAGGTGCACGAGACAGGAGCGATCGCTATGTACGACCTCAAGATGATAACCCAAACGATTGACGCCTGGGTCTTGAAATTGGACGACAAGAAGCGCTCGCAGAACCCGCGGAAGTTGGTCTTCAGCTACAAGCCGGCCAAGAGCGTGCATGCTGATCGACAACAAGCTGTGTCCGTGTCGTCGTTCGAAAACCCCACGTTGCAGAACCAGAACGGTACGGTTTTCACGGTGGATGAGAAAAAACGCAAGGTCCTTTTTTCAGGCATCACGAACTCGATTCTACGCGTTCCTGCCGCGCTCGCTGCAGGGGCTGTCACCTTAAAGAACTGTCACCGGTGTCTAATTGTTGTTCACTCGGAGTCGTTTTTGTACGCTGAAAACGTCACGAGCTGTGTTCTGGTGGGTTCGGCGCAGCAGATGAGAATCCACAAGTCAGCAAGTCTCCTTGTGGACGTGCAGATTAAAAGCACACTCAACAAAATCATCATTGAGGAGTGCGCCGCTCTGCGGTTCGTTGACCACGATTCCGTGCAGATAGACGATTTCAGCCATCCCGCTAAAAACAGCCCCAACTACACTATTGGTGACCCGCTTCTGGGCCCAGCCGCAGTGAGCGAGTGCACTCTGGGCTCGCTGGACCAGGTTCTCGACTCGATGTGTCCGTGATTCAAGGCGGTGCGAGATCCGAAATATTTTTTCTCTTCATGACGCCTTCTGACACGAACGCCAAGATGAGTGCCAGCGAGAAGCTCGAACAGCTGAAGAAACAGCGCGCGCAACAGATTCAGAGCTTTTCTTCTCAGCAGCGCAGTTTTCTGAGCCCCAATGGGCCGGTGTACTCGTCAATAACGCCTACTAGCACCCCGATGGATAGTATTATGTCTGCCAGCTCGCGGCGGAAGGTGCAGCTAAAGCCAGGACACTCGCCGCTGGACTGGGAAACAACGAAAAAGAGCAAAAACATGAAGGGGCCCATCGACCCCAGCGAATTTCCTCTGCGTGTCACAAAACAGGAGCTCGGCAGACACAACCACCAGAATGATTACTGGATCTGTCTCAACCACAAGATCTACAACCTGACACCGTACCTCGACTTCCACCCCGGCGGTGTGGAGATCCTAATGAAGTGCGCGGGAAAGGACGGCACATTTCTGTTCAATAAGTACCACCGGTGGGTCAACTACGAGCGGATACTGGACGAGTGTTTCGTCGGCTTTCTGGTTTAGTCATCAGCATTAATCACATTATTGTACACTAGAAATACTATTCTCGAATTCAGAGCACACCTGGTTCACCACGGCCACCAGACCGTGGTCATAACTCTCGCTGCTGTCCAATAACCGGGCATAATGACGTTTGAACGCGTAGAAGTAGGACTCCTTTTCTTTCAGCGGCAGCGACTCCCACATGGAGCTGTCTCCTCCCGCCAGCCGTTCGTACAGCTTCTGCGGCGTGATTATCTGGTACTTGTACTCTGCAGACTCGGACAGCTCCTTGTACCTGCTGTCCAGAAACATGCCAAACCGTTGTTTCACGCTCAGGTTTTTAGACTGGTGCAGGTCCATGTCCGAGGACTTTCTTTTCACGTTCATCTCCTGCAGAGCGTTGAGCAAGATCTGGTCCTTCTCGATGTCCGGCTCCGACAGTTTCAGTTTCTGCAGCTTGACAGTTGCGGCCAAAAGACTGGTATCGTCGAGATGCGGATCAGGCTTGCTGTCTGCGCGGTCGCCCAGAAGCAGTGTTCTGCACGACTTGCCTGCCAGCTTCTCGAACTTGTGTATTTTGTCCGGAAACGACAGCTCCTCGAGGCGTTGTTCTTCCAAAGTCTTGCGCACCTTGGACGGCGTGGACGTGAGGTTGATGCCCAGCAGAGAATTTCCGTCGTAGTCCAAGATGGACTCCTCGGTGGTGTTGTCTGTGTCGTTTCGATGCGACTTCTCGTGGGTTCGCGACATATCTGACTCCGACATGTACGGAGCGGTTTCGGACGAGTGGTGGCTCGAGTCGCACAGAATGCGGTCGAAAGACATCTCAGACACCAGCTCCGGGTGCACGTTGTCCAGCTGCACGGACGGCATGAACGGAGCCAGGTCGAGAACGGCCGTGGCAGGAGACGCGAAACGCTGGTACGACTCCTCGTTTGTGGTCTCGACCTCGGTCTCGGTGACCAGGTCCGAAAACTCCTTGGCCGGCGAGCTCTCGATCATCCTGAACAGCGCTGTGTCGTTGTCGAACGAGCTGCACATGTCGATCTCGGACCAGTCCTTCTTATTCTGCAAAAACGAGTACTCGCGCAACGAGGTGGTCCAGAATTCGATCAGGCTGGACCTCGTGGCTGGGTATTTGCTGAAGATGTAATTGCGCGTCTCAATGCAGTGTCGTGCAAAATTCGTCAGCGGGGTGGAAACGTCCAGGAAGACTCCCGGGTTGCTGTTCAGGCTCATGAGTCTGTCCTTGAAGACGTCGAAGTGCGGCTGTACCTTGTTTCGCGGCGCATCGATGCCCGACTTCGACAACTCGAACGTTAGCTTCTCGATCAGATGGCCCTTCTCGCACGAAAGTATGAAAACAGAGGCGAGGAAGTCCATGTTCCGGGATATCTGTATTTTGGAGTAATCCTTGCGCATCGAACGCAAAGAAAGAGACTTTCGGAGCCGGCTGAACTTGAACAGCTTGTTTTCGGACTTGCGCACCTCTTTGAGCGTGCAGCGCAGATACTCAATGTAGTCGTTGGCCGGCTCCATGAGATACTGGTTGGGCACCTTGAAGTGTCGGATGATGTCGTTGAACGTCGAAAGGGCCATCTCATAGTCGCTCTCACTGTAGCCTGTGTTGAAGTTGAGCGGCCCGCTAATTTTAACGCGCTCGACGCTCACGATTTCCACGTCGTCGGAGTAGAGGTCCTGCGAGGGCTCGGGCGACGGAGCCGCAACTTGTGGTGCAGCAGGGAGAAGCGGGAGCGTCAGAGATACAACTGTAAGCTGCGAAGGCCGCACAAAGCGTCTGCGGAGCTTATGAATGCCTAGTCTGCCCATGATGTAGTCACCGGGAAGACCAAGAGACGATATATGCTGCAAGGGCTCTGTGGAATAAAAGGACTCGAAATACCCGTTGTCGAGAAAGATATGGTAGGAGCCGGGACACCTGAAGAGACGCAGCGTGACCCGAAATATAAGGTGCAATGGATCATTGCTGGGATCATATGAGACCATCATGAAACATGCCAGTTTGGGGGTTTGGAATTAAAAAATATGTGATTAATTCTATTTACCAACATGTTTATATTTTTCCGCATGGGTGATGTCGCGAGTGTGCTTACGTGATTAGACTGGGTTGCGAGAATAAACTGAGATAACAATATAATCATAAATTAGACTTGCAGCACGAGGAGCCAGAAGAGGCTTCTGGGTAATACTCGGACTTGTTGAAGTTCTGGCTGGACTGAGGAACGTCCAGGGCTGGGTTTCTGTCGAAGAAGCCGAACGGAACGAGCGAGATCTCGTGTGCTTCCACAGGCATCACAGGGAAGTCCTCCACTCTTGGGATGTGGGTGAATCCCAGGGTGGCCCAAACGACAGGGTCGTCGTTTCTCACGTTCTCGTCACGCTTGGCCCACACGCCCAAACCGGTGTCGTTCTGCGACTGGTTCGTGAACTCTCCGGCCGCGTACAGCTCGTTGTCCCGGTACTTGGTGACCCAAACTTGTTGGGTAGCAAACTGGGCTCTTCTGTTGTTGTAGGACTGATCGCCTGCCAACAACATCTGTCTGGCCGGCATCATGATCTTGTAGGCAACAGGCTTCTTGGAGATCGGGTTGATCTTGTTCTCGTTGATGATCTTGTACGATCTGTTGGTGAACGGAGATTGGTCCACGTAACCCGGCTTCTCCACCACGGTTCTCTCGGTAATAAAGCCGACGTTGTAAGGGTTGAGCGAGGTGTTTGGTTCCATGCGCTTGACGTCGTCAAACACAACTGTGTTCTCGTAACCGTCGACGGCTGGGTCAATTCTGAACGACAGCATGTGCTGGTGGTAAGCAGCCATGACTCTTGGGCCGACGTTGGTTCCCCAAGGAACGGTCACGTCCTTGTCGATAGGCATGGTGGACAGAATACCCGTGGCTCTGACGTGGATTCTGATCTCTCCGGCCTGGTCGAAGATGATGTTGAGCATGTACTCGTAGTTGGCCACGGTAGCAATGGTCTGGACGACGAACTCTCTTCTTCTGGCAATCACAGGCGAGTTGGTTCTGTAGTTGGTGTGCTTGTACAGCAGACCACCGTCCTGCTCGTGCAGACACACCGTGTTTGGAATCAGAACAGACTCTCCGCTGGTGTTGACTCTTCTGCAGTCCATGTACTTGATGACACCCAGACAGTCGCATCCCAGGGACAGACTGTTTCCTGTGGCACCGAAACCGCAGTCTCCCAGGTCAAAAGCCTGTTTTCTGTGGTATGGAGCTCTTGGGTCTCCGTACGGAACAGTCATCTCAGACAGAGACAGTCTGTACACGACAGATCTGCCCTTGAAGTGGATGTTGTAAATGGCAAAACCTTCTCTTGCGGTTGGAACCACAAAGAACTCCCAGCCCTGCCAGGTAATCTTCTGGCCGTCCACAGAGAAACTTGGGCCCTCTGGCTGCTGGACAATCAGCGGCTTCAGCGGTCTCAGGGTCTCTCCGTTGAGGTCTGGGTGGTACTCCACGAATGGGAACTCGTCCCATGGCTTGGTCTCGGTGACGCTCTCGTCAGCCCCGCCAGGCAGGAAGTCCATTCTGACAAACTTCTTGGTCAGACACTCGAACACCGGCGAGAACTTGAGAGGAAGGGAGTAGTGGTTCGACTCTGGGTGAGCAGCGCTGGCCAGGTACATGTAGCACTGGATCAGCAGTCTGTCCTCCTCGCAGTCGGTTCCGTTCATCCATGGGTCGCAGACGACTCTGACGTGCGAAGGCAGCTTCAGCTTCTCAATCTCGGCCTTGACGAGCGGGTGCGAGGTGGCAAGCTTCTCGATCTCCGCGACGTCCTCGCTGATAAGCGGGCCCATGACACCCTTGGCCTGCTTCTGGTTGGTGATGATGTGGCCGTAGGTGACATTGACCAGCGCCTTGTAGAACTGCAGACCGATGTAGTAGTACACGTAGGTGACTCTCGAGATGTGCGGAAGCGATGTTCCAGCCTTCTCCGCCTCGAGGTATCTAATCATGTCTTTCTTAGGAGGGTCGAGTCTGTCGATCTGGATGAAGTGGGGTCTTTCCGGACCCTTGGTGGCGTCCTTGATGAGCTTGACGGTGAGCTCGAGCTCTGCGTCGGAAATAGGGTCGAATGGGTGAACCATGATTTACGAGTGAGTCCTACAGGTGGTGCGATGCCAGCTTATATAACACACCCCGGAATAATAAATTTTCAGCTTCTACTGGCGAGGACCTTCCGAATCCGGAAGGATGAAGCAGGAGGTTGGACTTGTCAATTTCGATTAATCAAACCACACACATCTTATCGGAATTTATTCGCGGGCATTTGCGCGCATTCGCGCGATTTGCGCTCGAGCACCAACCAGCGCACGTCCACCAGCCGCCTACAGGGTCGACCTGCAGCACGTAGACCCTGCGCTCGAGTCCGGGTAATACTCGGACTTGTTGAAGCTCTGGCTCGACTGAGGAACGTCCAGCGCCGGGTTCTTGTCGAAGAAGTCGTTCGGCACTATCGCGATCTCGTGCACCTCCACCGGCATCACAGGAAAGTCCTCCACTCTAGGAATGTGGGTGAATCCCATCGTGGCCCAAACGACAGGGTCTGCGTTTCTCACGTTCTCATCCCGCGCGGCCCACTCCTTGAGCCCCGTGTCGCTCTGCGACTGGTTCGTGAACTCTCCGGCCGCAAACAGCTCGTTGTCCCGGTACTTAGTCACCCACAGCTGCTGCGTGGCAAAGTGGGCTCTCTTGCTGTTGTACGATCCCTTGTCAGCCAGCAGCATCTGTCTGGCTGGCATCATGATCTTGTAGCCGACAGGTCTCTTGGAGATCGGGTTGATCTTGTTCTCGTTGATGATCTTGTACGATCTGTTGGTGAACGGCGACTGCTCCACGTAGCCCGGCTTCTCCACCACGGTCCGCTTTGTGACAAATCCCACGTTGTACGGATTCAAGGCGGTGTTGCCCTGCATCTGCTCAACGTCGTCGTAAACGACCGTGTTCTGGTAGCCGTCGACGGCCGGGTCGATTCTGAACGACAGCAGGTGCTGGTGGTACGCAGCCATCACCATTGGCCCCACGTTCGTGCCCCACGGAACAGTGAGGCCCTCCTCGATCGGCATCGTGGACAGAATGCCCGTGGCCCTGACGTGGATCCTGATTTCTCCGGCCTGGTCGAAAATCACATTCAGCAGATACTCGTAGTTGGCCACCGTGGCAATGGTCTGGACGACAAACTCTCTTCTACGGGCCGTGACGGCGCTGCCTGTTCTGTAGTTCATGTGCTTGTACAGAAGGCCGCCGTCCTGCTCGTGCAGACACACCGTGCTGGCCACCAGTTGCGGCTGGCCCTTGGAGTCCGTGATGGCGCAGTCCAGGTACTTGATGAGTCCCAGACAGTCGCATCCGAGCTTGAGGGTGTTGCCGGTGGTTCCAAACCCGGAGTCTCCGAGATCAAAGGCCTGTTTTCTGTGGTACGGAGCTCTTGGGTCGCCGTACGGAACAGTCATCTCGGACAGCGAGAGTCTGTACATGATGGACCTGCCCTTGAAGTGGATGTCGTAGATAGCGTATCCTTCTCTTGCGGTCGGAACCACGAAGAACTCCCAGCCCTGCCAGGTGACCTTGGAGCCCTGGATGGTGAACCCTGGGCCCTCTGGCTGCTGGACAATCAGCGGCTTCAGCGGTCTCAGCGACTCGCCGTTGAGGTCCGGGTGGTACTCCACCAGCGGGAACTTGGTCCACGGCTCGGTGTCCGCCACGTACGACTCGTCGAGTCCAGCAGGAAGATAGTCCATTCTGACGAACTCCCGGGTCAGACAGTCGAACACCGGCGAGAACTTGATTGGCAGCGAGTAGTGGTTCGACTCTGGGTGCTTGGCGTTGGCCAGGTACATGTAGCACTGGATCAACAGTCTGTCCTCGTTGGGGTCGTCTGTACCGTAGATCCACGGGTCGCACACAACCTTGACCCAGGATGGGAGCCTGAGTTTCTTGATCTCGGCCTGCACAACCGGGTGCACCGTGAGCAGCTCCTCGATCTCGGCCACGTCCTCCCAGACCAGCGGGCCAACCACGCCCTTTGGCTGCTTCTGGCTCGTAATCAGGTGGCCGTACGTGCAGTTGACCAGGGCCTTGTAGAAGGCGGTGCCCACGTAGAAGTACGCGTACGTAATTCTGGAGATCTTGGGCAGCGTCTGGCCTGTCTTCTCGGCCTCCAGGTACTTGAGCATGTCCTTTTTAGGAGGATCGAGTCTGTCGATCTGACAGAAGTGCGGCTTCGGGCCAGCACCAAAGGAGTTCTTGATCAGCTTAGAGGTGAGCTGGATCTCTGAGTCGCAAATTGGGTCGAAAGGATGGCCAACCATATTTTCTGATAATTAGAAACAATTTGCTGCCAGATAACACGGAAACTATATATATGTGGAATTTCTGGGGGCCGCTGCGTGGGGGCAGATAAGGCACGCCAGCAAAAAAACGGAGTTTAGGAGGTTACAAGAGCTTCCGCCAGGCTGGCACATGCGAGATAAGCGCTAAATGCTCCAGGGCGCAAGCGGATATCGTGGGATGGATGCTTTTATCAGAAAACCAGAAATGGTAATTTTTATCTACGAAACCGAGCCTGTGCCAATTGCCCGATTCGGCCGAGTGCCAGTTGCGTCGTGCTAATCGAAGAAATCGTCCTCGTCGTCCTCCGCCTCGTCCTCGTATCTCGTCTCGCGGCGGTCAAACACGATCTTGGTCTCGTTCCCGCGTCTCTCCTCCTTCGACACCTTTTCTAGAATCTCCACAATGTCGCTCTCTGAAATCTTGCTCCGGATAGCCCCCGATTTGAACAGACGTAGCAGGTAGCTTTCCACCGACGTCACACGCTCGGGCTTCACCATTCGCACCCGCGAAAGACGCTCCTTGGCCTGTGGCTCCAGAATCTGGCTCAGGATGGACTGTGTAGGGTCGGGCTGATCGCTGCTCGTTAGTTGGTTCTAGAACTCCGCTGTACCTACCTCTTGTTCTCTTGTGACTGTGCGCCGCCGCCCTGCGCGTTTCTCTGTAATTCCGCCAATCTGGCCGCTCTGATCGCAGCAAGCTCTGAGTCTTCCATGGTTTCCAATAAATGCTGCTGACAAAAATTTTCGCGTCGATCGGCTCATCTTTTGAAACCAGATAAGCATTTATCTGCGTTTGTTTATTATGTTTGGAGACCACGACTCATCTACAACGCCGCTTGTCCATGCTGGCGACGGTTCGCTGTTGGATGAAGATCAAATTGAGCTGGTGGACCGCAAGCATGTTCAAAAGGTGTCAGTCCAGCAGATAAAGACGGCAGACGATATTGATGAAGCAGATAAGGAGCCCCTGCGCAAAGTTCCTGGCTCGATCCCCGCCGTCGCGTACCTCATCTGTTTGGTCGAATTGGCCGAGCGCGCGTCGTACTATGGCCTCACAGGGTGTCTGAATAATTTTATCCAACGTCCCTTGCCGGCCGGCTCAACCACAGGATCTGTGCCAGATCCGAACTCAAACGAGAGCGCAGGAGCCCTGGATCTCGGCCTTGGTGCGGCCTCGTTTCTCACCCAGATGCTGAGTTTTCTGGCGTTTTTCTCGCCGCTCTATGGGGGGTATGTTGCGGACACAAAGTACGGAAAGTTTAAAAGCGTGTGGATTGGAGTTATTATCGGATTTTTTGCGCATCTGGTCCTGGTCGTTGCCGCTCTGCCGTCCGTCATTCGCACAGTCTGGCTCTCGCTGGCCCTGACTGTTGCTGGAATTTCTGGAATTGGCTTCAGCTCGGGGTTCATCAAGCCCAATTTATTTCCTCTGCTGGTAGACCAATACACAGTCCAAGAAAATTATATCAAGAAGCTACCGAGTGGAGAGAGGGTGGTGGTTGACCGTGATGCCACGTTGGAGCGTATGAGTCTCATTTACTACTTTTTTATCAATTTTGGGTGTTTTGTGGCCATCTCCTCGTCGATCATAGAAAGAGCATTTGGATTTTGGATGACGTTCGGACTCACGGCCCTAATTTACTCCCTTCTTGCTCCAATGCTCATCTACCTGAAACCACGATTGCGTCTGGAAGCTCCTGCTGGCAACTCGGTTTTTGACGAGATCGCCGTACTGGCCAGGGAGCTCGTGCAACCGGGGTGGCTTTCCAGACTCAGACGGGGCACTTTTTGGAACATCCAGCTTTCGGCCACCGCGCAGAGTCTCACCCCGTCGCTAACTCTCGAGGACCTCCGTACAACAATTAAGTCGTGTGTTGTTTTCCTGTACTTTATCGTCTTCAACCTGAACGACGGGTCCATTGCCTCCATCCAAATTAACCAGGCAGGCTCCATGGTTACTAGCGGGATCCCCAACGACTTGTTCCAGTCGTTCAATCCGCTTGCGATTCTGATCGTGATCCCAGTGCAGGACTACGTGGTGTATCCGTTTCTTCGCAGACGACGCATTCCGTTCCACCCCGTCCACAAGATTACGCTGGGATTCTGCATATCTGCCACGGGGACCCTGATAGGAACAGTCATACAGTACGTCGTGTACACTACCAGCGAGTGCGGGTGGAACGGCGCGTCGGACTGTCCTGTGGTTGCTCCAATTTCTGCGTGGTGGTGCTCGCTCATGTTCGCGCTCCAGGCAATCGGCGAATGCTTTGCAACGGTCACGGCGTACGAACTGGCGTACACCATGTCGTCGCCCACGATGAAAAGCTTTGTGGTGGCGTTGTTCCTGTGCTCGAACGCTATCTCCAGCGTTCTGGGAGAAATCATCAGCTTCTGGGCACACGACCCTAACCTGTTCACCATTCTGCTCACCTGCTCGCTGCTAGGATACGCGTTTGCGCTGGTCTTCGCAATCCAGTTTAGAAACCTCCATAAACAGATGGCTGCTTGACCTAACCTCCCTTATATTCTATGTTCATATATACATAATTACACCTGTGTAAGTCCCTGTTGCTTGACTTCGTTGATCTTCTCAAAGTCGATCTCATCCAAAATAGCCTTGGCTCCGCCATTTATCAACATCAGGGCTAGCTCGTGGCCCAAAGCAACAGCCTCCTCGTAGTTGGCAACCGACTTGGCGAGCGTCTTCTCGACGTGCTGCGTTCCCTCCGGGTTCAGCACAATACTTCTCACGCTGAGGACTTGTGTCTCGGTATTGTAATCGGACCAAACACCAACAGGAACAGAGCAGCCTCCCTCCAGTGTCCGCAGAAGCTCTCTCTCTGCACGGCAGCTCATCGACGTCGATCTGCAGTCGAGACGCTCACAGATCTTCTTCATTATCTTGTCGCCCTTGCGGATCTCCACTCCAAGGGCACCCTGGCCAACGGCATATAGCATTTCGTCTGCGTCCAGGTATTGCGTGATTCTATGTCCCAGGTTGATGCGGATCAGACCAGCAGCGGCAAGAATGACACAGGAGTAGTCTGAGTCAGGGGCATCGAGTTTTTGGAGCCTCGTGTTCAAGTTTCCTCGAATGCTCTTGAAAACCAAGTTGGGATGGTTTTTCAGTAGCTGTGCAGACCTTCTGACGGAAGAAGTTCCAACAATCGATCCGTCAGGCAGGTCCGACAAGCACTTGTACGGAGAACCGGTGCGCATAATAAGAGCGTCTCTAGGGTCTATAATGTTAGTAAATGATTGCGATCATCATCAGAATAAGATCTTTCCTCAAAAAAATTAGGAAGTCTAACGTCTAAAAAATCTTTGAGCTCATCACGATGATCCTGTCTTCAACTTACCTTCTCTTTGGATGATGCATCCTAGCTCAAACTCGTCTGGCAACGAGGTAGGCATGTCCTTCAGCGAATGGACAATCATATCTATTTGTTCGAATTCTCCGAAGCTTTGCAAAAGCAGAATCTCCAGTTCCTTAGTCCACAAAGATTTACCGCCAAAAGAATATAGTGGTTTGTTCTGGACCTGATCGCCCAAAGTGCTGACTTTAACGATCGGGGTCTCTAGGTGCGGGTAAAACTTTTGGATGCCCAAGCCGACAATTTCAGATTGGACCACCGCAAGCTGGGATCTTCGGGACCCAATACGAATGGTGTTTCCTGGTATTTGAAGCTGTTCCTGGGCAGCAGTGACTGTAGGAACAGATTTCGAGTCCTGGTCGTCCAGTTTAGATGCCGATGCTGTCGGATCAGAGACAGTGCTATCTGTATTCGCACTTGAACCGGCCAACGGATTAGATTGGGGCATTTTTTGCTGCGACAATGAAGAGGCTCCTAGGGAATGGATGGTATGAAAATTATTCAGCGGTGATTGGTGAAGCGGTGACGACAACATTGAATGTATAAAAAAGTATAATTTGAAGTAATCCGACCAGAGTCAGAGTATCTTGACCAAGAAAATTAAAGATCCAATGCTAAACAAGAAGAAAAAACAATTCCGTGATCCTCCTGATCTATAGATTGTGTCTTAGTCGATTACCTTTCAGTTTTATAGGCTGTTGAAAAAGTCTTTTTTTTTACTCGCAGGTGCAAGGAGTCGGTTGTTGGACTGGAAGAATATTCTGAATTTGGAAACCTGCGAAAGCACCAATTAAAAAAAAAAAATTTGTAATAGCCAGCCTGTGGGCCTCCCCCGGTCGGCAAAAAAAAACCTGCTGGCCGATGATAGGTTAATTTTAACTTTCCAGTAATACTTGGTAAATTGCAAATTCAAACTTTTCAGAATTTGCTCACACCTTGCACCGGTAGTAGAGACCAGACTCCTCGGACCGCACCTCGAGACTTTAACGCATTAAGTGCGAATCGTTGTTCTGTCCAAACACTCAACTCATTCGGTATGTCTAGGTTGATAACGATTTTACTGTACACGTTGGTGATGGGAATAAGGTAAGTTTGGGCTCCTCAGAAATGCTAACAACACAGTTCCTTTGTATCTGGACTTATTCCATTGGCAATCGAGTTTTCCAAAACCAATCTTCGCAACGTCTCCATCTTTAGTGTGGGCTTGTTGATCTCCACAGCTTTTGTCCTTATTATACCAGAGGGCCTGGAGCATTACACAGTGCAGTATCCCTTTGGATTATGGCTGCTATCAGGATTTGTGCTACTGTTTGTCATTAGCTCAATCACCAGCATTTTGCAATCCGATGTCACCAGTTATCAACAAGTGGGGTCTCAATTCCAAATGTCTGATTTCGACGAGGAATTTTCACGGCCAATTTCTCCTCCGGAAACAGCGCGCTCTCAAGTTGAGCTGGAAGCCATCAGCATACCGTCACCTCCAAAAAACCTCATATTCGCACCATTCAAAAACCCCAGCACGTTGGGTTTAATCATCCACGCATTGACGGATGGAATTGCATTGGCATCTTCAATAATGTCGTCTCCAGAAGATACAACGAACATTTCCTCCATGTTTGTTGTGTTCGCGATCTTTGTGCATAAACTTCCAACCTGCTTCGCGCTCTCGTCCCTTCTGATGGTAGCTGGAATCTCACGAACAGAGATTGTTTTTCATATTGCTGTATTTGCTCTCTCATCTCCATTTGGTGCACTACTGACCTACTTCATTGTCAGCTTCGTTTTCCAAGCCGATTTGAACGAGTTTGCTGGTGAATTGCTAGTGTTTAGCGGAGGAGCTTTCCTGTTTGTTGGATTTCACGCTCTTCATGATACTCTGGATCACAATGATCGCACCATGAACAAAAGAAACAAATTCAAAGCCTTGGGCATATGTCTACTAGGAATGGTCGCACCTGTATTTATTACGCTAGTCAAAGACGAGGTCTGACCCGGTCGCTCTTCGATTTATACACACAGAAAGTATACAGCCCCCAATAGCGAAATCTTATCTGCGTTTCAGACTTTTCCGGTTAAGCCATTTATTTTTCTTCGACTGGATGTTGCTTGTCGGGACGCTAAGAAGGCCCTTTCTATTTCCCAGAACTTGAACTCGCACCGGTCCTTTTTTCACTAAAGTTTTATTTGCAATCCTGGCTTTCTTGAACTTAGCTTTTAGTATATCTTCGTGGCTCGGTTGTTGTTCGTTATCGTCAAAAACTGTTTTCTTTGGTTGTTTCGCCTCCTCAACCTCCGCTCCAAATGACTCCAATAATTCGTCTGGTAAGAACTCAGATGATTCTTCCTCCTCTAGGGTTTTTTCTTTGCGCTGTTGAGCTTGGGACTGGTTTCTTTGGACAATTTGCCTTCGTTTTGCTTTCTTCTGTTTCTCTATATCCTGGATCACAGCTTGCTCGGCCTGGATCTTCGCAACCACCTTTGCTTTTCCCGTACTCAGCGACTCCTCTTCTGGCGCATCATCGCTATCTTCCGGATCACTTTCAGGTGGATCAACAGTGGTCCTTTTGTTCTCAATCTTTGGCTCCCTCACCTCGCTGTCAAACTTCGTGTGGCTCCTCAACTGTCTCGCAGGCATATTATTCTGAAATATTTATCAAGCAAAATTTTTTTTGAATATTTTATTGCGTCGATCGACGCAGGATATCATCACCCTTACAATCAAGTATACCAAATGAGCAAAGAATTTTGTACCAGAGAACGGCAATGGTATCAGAATTTCCCGTGAAATAGAGAATAAGACTGATTAAGATCAAAACAACAATGCTGCCAGCCATGAAATAGGCTCGGTGGGAAGTAATGAATGATATGACTGGTGAAGGAAGCTCCCCACCCTCGTCACAAATTGTGTGACATATGGCTTCGCCTAAATCCTCTCCAGACACAGATCTGTTTGACTTTTGGTTTGATCTGCCTGCTTCCAGTAAATTCTGGGTACTCAAAAATTCCTCATAATCGTTGTATCCCTTTGGTATCTTTTTGGAAATATCAAACTCAAGATTCACACGAGGCTGGTATTTGGAGCTAGAGATGTATGGCTCGGTGATATCCAAAGATTGATGATCTGCTGTTGAGCCGTAGTTGGTGGACGACATATTAATTAATACCTCTAGATTAAGCGCTGCTCCCTAATTTAAAAAAGTTAAATATCAAAATTCTCAGGATGAAATATTTCAGATCAACATTTTGACAATAAGAGAAATCATCACTATTATCAACAATCCAGATCCAGCAATATATACTTTCACTCTATTCCGAGTAAACACCTCGGACACTTTACGAAAAGCCGGGGGGTGTGCATGCAAAACTGCCTGGTCTCTTGACGAAGGAGCGCAGTCGGATTCACAAAGGGGTAAAATTGGTCTGGTCTCATCATCACTAGCGCCAGAAGTGAGATAAGACCTCAAGGAGTCAACAACAATGGTATTTCTGAACGAAGGACAATTGTCGTTCTCTTTTCCTGTAGCTTGCTCTGTGTTGACTGGGGTTTGGTTGGTGGAAACTGGTATAATATTCTCAACATGAGACAACATACTACGAAATGATCCTCTCTGGCTATTGTATTCCGGAATGGATCCGTAATTGGTATTATCATTCTTAGCTTTTGGTGTTGGGGAAGGTGATCCCAACTCAGACAAGTTATCAAAAGCAGTCTTTATTTTTTTAGGGGATTTGGATCTGGTTGGCGTGGTCATACGACTTTGGAGCCGATTCAATGTCGAGGTAATTGAGCTAGATGATTTTGGACGGCCCTCAGTCTGGCTACCTCTCAATTGAATTAAAACCATGTTTGTAGAAATTATTATGAATAAAGAGATCTTTTTAACGCCAAAATGGGCGCTAGAAGGGATCCGCGACTTTTTTAGTGTCGTGCACAGCCGTACCTAGTAATATTTATTTTTCATGTTTGGGAGCGACGCTGCCGTTTATTCGAGACCTCGGCTTCAGACCCGGACTTTTCCACAATTCTCTTGAGCATTGCCTTTCCTTTGAGTTTTCCTCCACCACTAATGTACTCCAGACGATTCAAGTTGAAACGGAGAGTCTCAGCAAGAAGCTCGTCTTTCAAACCATCAAGCTGGTACCAGACGTGATACTTATTCAGTCTTTGTCCATTGGCCATTATGTCTTT
Source organism: Ogataea thermomethanolica (assembly GCA_030674565.1). Taxonomy (NCBI): domain Eukaryota; kingdom Fungi; phylum Ascomycota; class Pichiomycetes; order Pichiales; family Pichiaceae; genus Ogataea; species Ogataea thermomethanolica. Next base: position 327,656 of record JAKTYW010000009.1, read on the forward strand.
CATTTTGGCCTGAACCTCTGGAACGGGGCCAGCACTATTTTTGATCAGATCAGCAAATTTATACGGCACCTCAACTAGACGTATGGTAGTTGTCGAATAGACAGGAGTCGGTTTGACGTCCTCATCTCCCAGATCTTGTGGCTCGAGATCCTCGTCATTAACCTGACGCGAAGTCCGAGTCTGTCTCTTGGCAGGCCCCCAGTTTCTTTTTGGTCTCCTCTTTTTCTTCGCGTTCTTTTTCTTATCATCTGTATCCTGCTCCACATCGTTATTTTCCAGTTCCGCAGATTCTGCGTCTTCTTGCTTAACCTCGCTGTTTTGGACAGCTGCTTTTTCGTTCTCCTCTTTCTCCTTTTCTGCTTTCAGTCTTTCCTCTTCTTCTCGCTTTTTGCGTGCATCATACGCGTCGATTTCGGGCTGGTTGTGCACAATGATGAATGAAATGAGTAGCTCAACAAACATATTCTTGTACTTTTTGGCCAGGTCTGAAACCGAAGCCGAAGGTGGTGGGGACACAGAGTTGGCAGGTTTCAAAGAAGTTTCCTTTGAAGTGTCCTGTTGGCTGCCGTCATTGGCATCGTCCGCCTTGTCTCGCTCGTCGATGATCTCAATGATGGAGTCTTTGGGGAAAAAGAATCTAGAGGCATTGTTCTCATGAAACTCAATAATCAGCGTCGCATCCTTGACATATCTTTCCTGGAACGCTGTCAGTCTGTCATCTCCTTCCAAAAGCTTTTCAAGTTTCGCCTTTTCTTCCAGTCTCTTCCTTTCCTTCTTTTCTCTTCTCTCTCTCTCTTTGTCCATCTCAAACTCATCTCCAAAATCAATAGGAGCCAAGTTCAATTTCTGCCGCTCCTGACGCTCTCTCTCCAAGCGGGCCTTTCTCTCTTTACGTTCTTGTCTTTCTCTGTCTTTCTCAAGTTTCTCTTGTTCTTTTTGCAGCTGCTTCAAACGCTTCTTCTCTTCCTTCTCTTTGGCTTTCTGTTCCTTTTGCTCCTGTTTCATTTTTTCACGCTCCTCTTTGGTCATTGGTCTGCGATCCAGCCCGCCATAAGATTCTTGCTGTCTTCGAATAGCCGCTTGTCTATCATCATTCTGTTGCTGGAGTTTTTTATAGTACCCGGATGGATCTCCCATTTGTCGAGCACGCTGTATATATCGCTGAAATTCTGCAATTTGCTCACCAGAGGCGCCTCCAGACGCAACAATTTTCATGAGCGTACTCAAGTGAGCATCTGTGCGAGCAATGAGGTTTAGATTTTGGATCATCATTGCGTTTTCCGGATTGGCCATCAGATCGCTCGATTTTGAATCTTCAGGAGTCTTGGAAGTCTTGGGATTCGCGTCGGAAGCAGGCGGTGGAGCGGAGACTGCAGAAGAAGTGGCCGGAGCAGTATTTGTAGCATTGACAGAAGTCGATGCAGAAGTGGTGGTCGGTTTTGTGACCACAGGAGCTGTAGGAGTTTCGCTCGAGGGTGTAGGTTTCGGCGGAGGAACAGTAGCTTTCTCCTCCTTTACCAGCGGCGGAGGTCCAATTTTGGGTGGAAGTATAGGCTTGGACAGGCGCTCTTCTCTCAACTTCATCTTCTCTTCGCGTTTGCGTTCTAGCTCCTCAAAGTATCGTTTTTCTTTTTCTTCTTCCTTCAAGATGAACAATCTGATCTCAAAAGTGTGCGGACCAGCAACCAGTTTCATGTCGCACATCTTGCTCAAACGATCTTTTTTTCGCCCTTCAGCAGGTGTCATGTATTGTTCACGTCTCGTCCAAAATGTTCGGAACACGTTGTGCAGCCAATGGTGACGAGACACTATAAGCGAGTTATACAGTGTGGCAGAGTCTCGAGTCGTCAGGGGACTTTCCAATTTCTCGTAGTCAGGCTCATCCTGTGATAAAGGAAGGTGCTGTATTACCTTAAAAGGCCTGTTCATTCGTTGTTTATATGCCGCTTCTTTGTCTATAACCTCTGCCTGCTCTATTAATATGACATTATTTGATCGACTGAGTTTATGCTCTGTAGCGGTGGCGCTGATTGCGCCGTCGACTGACGAGCCCGGCTCAGTTCCAGACATGAATTGAATATTATTTTTCAGAATACTACGATTTTCACCCTCGCACCTTTTTTTTGGTTTGCACGCGTGAGATCAAAACATCTTCATGGGGACTCGATTTGCGTCGCAGGCGGCGATGGATCTGAATTCTTTCACCAAAAAACTGAAGCTTCCGCATAAGCTGGATCTGGAGAGCTATGATGCTGGCTCGATTTTGAGGGTGAAGCTTCGCAACTTCATGTCATATTCTCTAACCGAGTTCCATTTTGGGCCCTCTATGAACCTGATCATCGGACCCAACGGCACGGGAAAATCTACTTTTGTTTGTGCCGTGTGCATAGGACTGGGAGGGAAACTGGAGTACCTGGGAAAAGGATCCATGAATCTTGATCAATTCATCAAGTCCGGAGAGAAAGAAGCCTCCATCGAGCTGGAGTTCAAAGGTGCAAGTCAGTTTGAAACGGTGACTGTTCAGCGTGAAATGCTGCGAAAAGGGAAGACAAATTGGTATGTGAACAAAAAGCCTGCCAACGAATTGCAGGTGAAGAAGCTGCTTAAAGATTACAACATCCAACTTGACAACCTCTGCCAGTTTTTACCGCAAGACAGAGTGGCCAGATTTGCATCTTTGAAGCCGGAAGAGCTATTGAAGGAGATTGAAAGACTTTACGAAAACGGCGAGCTTTTGGAGCAACACACTAAATTGATCGACCTGTACAATTTGCAACAGGAGAAGATCAAGGCGCTGGCTGAAGTGGAGTTCCAGCTGAACACGTTGACAGAGAAGAGGAAAGGTCTGGAAGAGCGCGCCCAGCAGTACCAAGAATACCAACAACTTGAGAGCAAGTTGCATAAACATGAAATGCTACGTCCTTACGTTGAGCTGAGCTCCAAAAAACAAAAACGCGAGCAGTTGAAGATGGAGGCTGAAGAAATGAGCGCGAAGATTAAAGAGTTTGACCAGGAAATCCTTCCATTGAAGCAGAAACTGCAACAATCGCACCGGAATTTAGGAAACACAGAGTCCCGCATACAGGAGTACAATTCCACCAAGGAGAAATTTACTGACGAGATAAGTAAGGATCTTCAAGAGCTCGCCAAGTTAGACACCAAAATTCAGGACCTTAAAGACCAAAAAGTCTCGTTGGCTACAAGTTTGGAAACTCATCGAGAAAAGTGCAAGCAACTGACTGAAGACCTTGAAGCAGTGAAGAGAAAACTCAATTCTTTAGAGCTTTTGAGTGATACTGAAATTCAAGAGCTTAGACAGCGCCGGACAGAAATCCAAGATCAGATCCTTGACGAACAGGAGCCGATTGATGGGATGGAGACGGAGAGACGTGGGTTAACTAGGTTTAATGATCAGTTAGAAAATCGCATCAAAGCAAGCGAGCAGAGTTTGAACTCCAAGGATCGACTCTTGTTGTTGGACACTAACCGATTTGCCAACGTCATTAATGCCACCAAGTTGTTGAGGGCCAATAGGAAAGCACTCCAGCTACAATACTTCGAACCTCCTGTGATTTCCTTGACGGTAACTGACCAGAAGTATGGAGCTGCACTTGAGCGATCCATCAGATTTCAGAACCAGTGCGCATTCACGGTGAAAAATAACGAGGACTATCGTAAGCTGGCCCACTTCCTCTATGACCAGCATCCTGAAATTGGAAGAAACATTGGTATACGTACTTTGAGTGACAATTTCAGCTTCCAGCCCAGAGTCCATCGTGAAGACATCAAAAGTTATCACTTTGATGGCTACCTGGTGGATTTCGTGGAGGGCCCACGTGAGGTGATACAAATGGTTTGCGAGAATGATCGACTCAACAATATACCTGTTTCCCACAAGGATCTGAACCCTTCGATTAAGGACGCTTTGACAGACAAAATTAGGACAGAAGCCCTGGCTTTGAGCGAGTTCATAGCGGGAGAGGCTTACTACTCATTCAATAGGTCCAACTATGGCTCCAAACAGGTCACAACCAATATTCGAGGCTTCTCATCTAACAAGATTTCGGTTTTTTCAGGCGGATTGCCAGATGATAAGCGTACAGAAATTCAAGGTCAGATCGATGTACACAGGTCAGAACTAGCAAGCAACCAAGAAAAGTTGAAACGGATTGTCGCTGATATCAAACTGAAGCAAGAACAACTGAAAAGTCTGATCAAAGAACGCGACCAGACTACTGGAAGGATCAGTCGCCAGACACGAGCCGAGAAGGATAAGGAAAAATATACTACCCACATGGAAACTATCAAAGATAGAATCAGATTCGAGAAAAGAGAGATCAACAAGATCAAACATCAAGAGCACGATGGTATGGCGTCGAAACTGCTCGTAAAAATAGGGGCTCTTCAGGCAAAGAAAGTGGATATGTTCAAGATTATTGAACCCAAAATTTCAGCGATATACCAATTGAACGAGCAGCTGCTGGATGCGCAGATTTTCGCCATTCAGGAGAATAACAAGTTTCATACCATCGAGTCTCTCAACGAGTCGATTCTTGCCACGCGCGAAGAACTTTTGGCAAAGAAGGATGAAATCAAAGAAGCATATTCCAAGTCTAAGGAAGAGTACACACAATCGTTACGCGAATACAAAGCTCAGTTGGAGACGCTTTCGGATGAGGACCGTGAAGATCTTGAACAGCTGGTTGCATCGCTACAAGAAAATGATATTCTGAATGAGGAGGGTCTGGATGCTGAAATCAGCCGTATCAAGTCACAAATGCGACTAAGGCGAAACGGAGCAGGAGCTGACTCCCTTAAAAGGCTGGAAGATGTTGAGAAGAAGATTCAACAGATTGAGGACAAAATTCCCGAGTTTGATGTGGACATTGGAGTTCTGAATGGCCAAATCAACGAGGTTGTGACCACTTGGAAACCGAAACTGGAATCTGTGATCCAGATAATTGCCGACGACTTCAGCCAAAATATGAAGGCTGTGGCAAGCGCGGGCGATGTGCTACTTGAGTGCGATTCAGACAACTTTTCTGAGTGGAAGCTTCGGATAATGGTGAGTTTCCGGGATAGTAATGAATTGATGCAATTGAACGCAGCTCAGCAGTCGGGAGGCGAGAAATCCGCTACAACGGCAATTTTCCTGAATTCTCTACAAGGACTCACCAATTCTCCGTTCCGCATTGTTGACGAGATCAACCAGGGAATGGACTCAAAGAACGAACGGCTGATCCATGAACTGATTGTGCGTAAGGCTTGCTCTGGCACGAGCTCTCAATATTTCCTAATCACTCCCAAACTGCTAACAAACTTATATTACGGCGACGGAATGAAAGTGCATTGTATTCTGGCCGGTAGATGGTGCCCTGAATACGAGGACAGGGTTGAATTTTTGGAGATGGGCGTCACAGATAAATATACTTAATTCCTTGCAACCAATAATAAATAATGTCTACCGCACTGCAATTTATTTAATATTATTTTTTGTGCTGATGGCCACCTTAGATAGACAATTTACAAAATTGGAGCTTCTTGAGGAGGAGCTTGTACCGCTTATAGATGACTATGAAACATTGAAACAATCAGGATCATCGGTAACGCTTAACACGAACGAAGAGCTTCTCCTCACGTTTGGGAAATTGAATAATGTTATGAAATACGTGGAGCTGTTATTAGTTGAGAAAGTGGAGTCGGACGGTGTTGTGCGCGAGGTAGATCGATATCGCAAATACTTAGATCAGTACAACCGCCAGCTAGAGAGAATAAAAGGCGATCTTCCGAAGGATGTTAATTTGGAGATTTCTACTAGCCGACTTGACGAGACTATCCAGAGACCACGACCTAAAATCAAGAAAGCTAAATCTGTGAGGTTCAAACAGGATCTGATCGACCCTTCCGAGTCGCAGAAGAAAGCACAAGCTTTGTCGAGGAATGGATACCGCGATGAACCTGGAAAAGAAGACTTGTTCCAGACAGACAACATATATACAGATGTGCCAGACGAGGCCAATACGCCAGCAAGTATGACAAACTCGCAAATCTTCGTTCAAAATCAACAGGAGATTCTGAGCCAGGATGAAGTCATCAGTTCGCTGTCGCACTCCGTGGGCCGGCAGCACCAGATGTCGCTACAAATCGGCGAGGAGGTGGAAGAGCATATGGTTTTATTGGACGATTTAGAGAGCGGTATAACGAGAGCGAACGCCAAAATTATTAGAGGAAGGTCCAACATCGACCGTTTCAGACAGCAGCTCAAGGCACATGGCGACTGGTTCACCATCTTTGTGCTTGTGGTCATCCTGCTCGTTCTGCTCGTGGTTTTGAAGTAATTAGAATTAATTGGAAACGATGCGCATTCTGCCTGAGGACTTGTCCTCGGCCATGGAATATAGTGACTGGAGCTGTTCAGCAGCTTTGGAAGAAACAGTATGAAGTTTTAGAGATGACTGGTTCGATGAGGTAGCTTCAGAGCCTGTTGTTGGGGTATCCGAAATGTAATTAAAAGTATGATGCTTTGATCCATGCTCTGCAGACGATTGGATACGCTGTCCAGGGTTCTGCGGAAGGCCAAAAGCAGGAAGCTGCTCGAGTTGCGGCAGCTTTGGTTTTTGGTGAGCAGCAGCAAGGATCTTAAACAGCGAGGTGGAGTCTATCTGATTCAAGTTTTGGGATGAGGCCAAAGTTGGGCGATGGCTCTTCGTGTAGCGCTGGGAGCTGACTAGAGGGCAGAATTCAAAGTCTTCCTCGGCATCAAACGACTTGTAAGTGTTGAGTTTGGCTCTGGCAAGACGAACTTCCTGCAGTTTCGGTGTTTCCTGGCTGGACGTGCTCTTCAACATGACAGGAGATATTCTATCCCGCTTGAATAAAGAAGAAGAATTAAAAACGCTGAAAATTTTTGTACGTGCTCCATTTTGCTGCTTTAAAGATAGGAGATGTGGGAATTTCGACGGTTGGCCACTCACCAACGGTTTCTGACGCGCTTGAAAAGCGATTCGCAGGCAAGATTCTCACTGAGAAACAGAAACGGCTCGTTGAATGATAAAAAAATCTCCGATCTGAAATCGAAGCACACAAGTCCAGCTCGCACAAGGTTCGCGCCTTCTCCAACAGGATTTCTTCATCTGGGGTCACTGAGGACCGCTTTGTACAACTACTTGTTTGCCAGGTCGACTGGCGGCCAGTTCCTGCTTCGATTGGAGGATACAGATCAAAAAAGACTGGTTAGCGGTGCTGAAGAGAATATTTACGACACACTCAGGTGGCTCGGAATCACAGTTGATGAAGGCCCTCAAGTTGGAGGACCATATGGTCCCTACAGACAGAGCGAGAGATCTGCGATTTATTCGTCATATGTGGACACTCTTCTCGACAAAGGTCTTGCGTATAGATGTTTTTGTTCCAAATCGAGACTGGACGGACTGCGCGATTCTGCTCGGCTGCTCAAGCCGCCAACAACCGTCTCCTATGACAGACACTGCCACAAAAAGTATACTAAGCAAGAATCGGACTCGAAAGCCTCACAAGGAGAGGAATATACAGTTCGGTTCTTATCTCCAGACAAATACCCACAATTCAAGGATTTGCTGCACGGGACCATCAATTGGCAGCCACAAGTAAATCCTTTTGACAGAAGATACGAGGATCCTGTGTTGATGAAAAGTGATGGTTTACCGACTTATCATTTTGCCAACGTAGTGGACGATCATCTGATGAAAATCACTCATGTGATCAGGGGAGAGGAATGGCTGGCTTCAACACCTAAACATATTGCACTATATCAGGCATTTGGCTGGCAGATGCCCCAATTTGTGCACATTCCTTTGCTTACAACTGTGGACAACAAAAAGCTGTCCAAACGGTCTGGAGATATTGACATTATGTCCTTGAAAAAGCAAGGCTTCCTTCCGAATGCACTCATAAACTTTGCCGTTCTTTTTGGATGGGCTCCAAAGAAAGATCAAGGACTGAAGGCTAGTGAAGTGTACGATCTGGACTTTCTTGAGAAGTCGTTCAGCTTGGACGGCCTGACTGTGGGTAACGCTAAGGTTGACTTCCAAAAGCTCACGTACTTCAACAAGCTATATTTGCAGCAGAGTCTAAAGGAGCCTCAGTTTTTAGAGCAACTGAGTTTGCAGGCCTACGAAAAGCTGAAAACTGATTACGCGGTCTCTTTGGACTACGTGAGGAAGGTCATTGAGAAAGCTGGAGGATCGCTTGCTTCTGAGAACATGCTTTATGGGGAGAGCTTCAAATTCTATTTTACACCCCCAGAGTACAGCAAGGAAGGGTTTTTAACAACTTTGGGCGCTGAAAGTTTACCGCTCGTGAAGAGTCTTGCTGAAGAACACGATTACTCAAATTTGGATCACGTTGTGTCGCGTGCGCTCGAACTACACCCCAACCTGAAAAAGAAATCCGTTTACCAAACAATCCGCTATGCTATTAGTGGTGGACAGCCTGGAACAAGTTTGCCTGTAATGATAGATATACTTGGTGGCGACGAGCTTTCGCGCAGATTGCTTTCGCTACAACAAATACTGTAAATAAGAGCATGAATTCATTAATTTAGATTATCTAGGAATTTAGGATCGTTCGCAAGCTTCGACTTAAATTTGGCCCACCAATCGTCAAATCTCTTGATCGGCACGTTACCAGTGGCATCAATAAACGAGCTCAAAAAGTCGTAAGCGTTTTTGATGATTTTGTTCGACACCGACTCCACCTGTTCTCTGCTCAAAGGTATGTCATTAATGGATATATTTGGAGGAGCTGGTAGAGATAGTTTAGGAGTTCTTGAAACTTTTAGTTGTTGCAGCTGAAGATTGACATTTGCGATGGGCTCAACTGTAATACCGATTACCAACGTTGTATCTGGTGTATTGGAAGTTTCGGATTCAACATCCATGTCGATGTCTCCTTCTTTAGTAACCGGTAATTGGTTCTGAGCGTTAGAAGTGTGCGATTCAGGATTAATTTTGAATATTGCGCTTTGTTTTGTTGCATCCAGGCCCCCTAAAAGCCGGAAGTCTGCTAATGGAACGCCGTCTTTTTGAAATTGATAATAGATGAGAGCACCGTAGTTAACATCGAAAGGAGCGTTGGGAACTATGAATATAGACAGATGGAAAATGCGAGAGGCTGAAATCGAATCGTATGTTGTGACATAATTGAGTGGATCAAGCTGATCAGCAAGCTTGACAGGTCGTCCAGCCAGTGTGGTTCCAAACATTGAGACAGGAGTGAATAGTATATCTTGGATAGTTAATTATTTTAATGCTGCTATTGTTCTAGAAATTTCAGATCACATGACTAGATTTTAATAAAAAAATACGCGTTCTTTATACTGAAATGGTCCGGATCGATCAATTCTTTGGGAAGGCAGCAGTTCAAAAGGTAAGTCAGGCATTGAGAAGAAGTCTGCTAACATAGAAGAATAAGACCAAGAAGTCTACTAATGGAGTATCCTCCCAGGACTCCAGCATGGCTGCGAAGAACTCTGGAAATCTCAAGTCTCCAGTAAAGGCAGACCCAGACGTGATCTCGATCGATTCAGACGACGAAATTATAACCCATGGACGAAAACGTAAAATTGACCTTGTGGATAGTGATGAAGAGGTTACGGAAAAGAAGCCAATTAAAAGTCCAACCAAACAGAGTCCCAAGAAGACGGCAACGCCAAAAAAAGCAAAAAGCAACGGCCCTACGCCGACACCAGCCGGCGGATTGGCTACTGCTCAGGAGATTTTGCTGACGATTGCTGATGCAGACCCAAAATACCTGGAGATTGACGCCGAGACAGAGAACATGAATTTCTTTCAATTGAAAGCACGTTCGTCAGAAGCACCTGCTCCTACGGGTGACCGATTTTTGCCTGAAGGACGTCCCAATTGTCTTACTGGTCTTACTATTGTTTTCACAGGAATTCTTCCAACTATCGACAGAGACGAGTGTGTTCGTATAGCGTCCAAATATGGAGCTAAAGTTACCAAGTCTATCAGTGGTAAGACTAGTCTGGTTGTGATTGGTCACGATGCAGGACCCAAGAAGGTCAAGATGATTCGGGAGAAGAAAATTAAGTGTATTGACGAAGACGGATTTGTCGAATTGTTGTTGAAAATGCCTGCTGACGGAGGCAGTGGTGAAGCGGCACAAGCTGCCAAAGCTAAAAGAGACCTGGAGGAGAAAAAGGCAATAGAGGAGGCCGAGCGTGAGGAGCAGGAGCAAAGACTAAAGGAGGAAAAACTCAGGCAGGAGCGAGCCAGTCAGCCTAGTCAGCCTGACAGACCCAGCGACAGACCAGACTCTGAAAAATTGTGGACCGTCAAATACGCTCCTACGGACGTGAAACAAATTTGTGGAAACAAGGGTAATGTCGAACTTTTGCACAATTGGCTTCAACATTGGTTTGAAAACGCCAAATCGGGTTTCAAGGGCTCTGGAATTTACGCGTTTCGTGCAGTCTTGATTAGTGGTCCACCTGGAATAGGTAAAACGACAGCTGCGCATTTGGTTGCAAAATCCCTGGGTTACGATGTGATTGAAAAAAATGCATCCGATGTGCGGTCAAAGAAGTTGTTGAATGAGCAGCTGAAGTCTTCTTTGAATAACACCTCTGTGGTTGGATATTTTAACCAGCTCAAATCTCACGATTCAAACAACCGCAAGTTTGTGATGATTATGGACGAAGTTGATGGTATGTCGAGTGGTGATCATGGTGGAGGAGCTCAACTTTCCCAGTTTTGCCGGATAACAGATACACCTCTAATTTTGATTTGCAACGACAAATCTCTTCCGAAAATGAGAACATTCGACAAGACCTGCTTTGACCTTACTTGGAGAAGACCAACAGGAAAAGAAATGAAATCCCGCTTAATGACGATAGCACACAGGGAGGGCCTAAAACTGGACCCCAATATTGTGGATCAGTTGGTTTCTGCCACCAACAACGATATCAGACAAATTATAAACATCATGTCAACGGTTGCACGGACACAGAAAACACTGAACTACGAGAATAGTGATCAAATAAGCAGATCATGGCAGAAGGAGGTTATTTTGAAACCTTTTGATATTGTTGGAAAACTGCTCAGCGGAGCCAGCTATGGGCCCCACGCACGGTACAATTTGAACGAGAAAATTAACCTGTATTTCAACGATATGGATTTCACTCCACTGATGATCCACGAGAATTATCGATCAACCAATCCTTCGCACCTCAATGGTTCTGGAAATCGAAATCTCGCACACTTGGAATTGCTACAGGAAGCATCCGATGCGATCTCGGAGGGTGATCTGGTGAACCAGCTCATCAGAGGTAGCGATCAACAATGGTCGTTGGCCCCATTCCATGCTGTGATCTCGAGTATTATTCCGGGATCGAAGGTTGCGGGGGGAATGACAGGACGTACGATGTTTACTTCGTGGCTGGGACAAAACTCCAAGAAGATGAAATACGATCGATTACTGCAAGAACTGCAGTACCATTCGTCCACGAAGACGATGACAAATACGCAAGAACTGAGACTGACTTACGTTCCATTCCTGATACAAATGCTATCGAATCCGCTCATTAAGAAGGGTACTGAAGGCATTCCCGAGATTTTGACGATGATGGACGAATATTACCTGACGAAAGAGGATTGGGACTGTCTGATGGAGTTTGGCGTTGGGCCTGGTGGAAGAATGGATCAGAAACTGAAATCTGTCTCCACGGCAACGAAGTCGGCATTTACCCGGAAGTACAACTCTTACACACACCCAACGGTGATCTACAAGACTGGAGACTCCGTCACCAAGAATACCAGAGCTCCTGCAGTGAAACCAGACCTGGAGGACGTTGTCGATGACGACACTGCAGACAACGGGGATGACGATTCTCCGGAAGAACAAGACGATCTCAAAAAGGACAAGCTCATCAAGCAGGTGAAAAAGCCCTCGAAGAGCACTAAACCTGCCAAAAGGCGCAAGTGAGCTTGGGATGCAAGGTCACGCTTACGTAATTTTATTTAAACTTTTAAAAACGTGAGATTTCTACAATAGGTATACGGAATTTTAAAAGCAAGGGGGACAATTTGGGGTTCACTTTTCGCTGTGATATTTACCAATTTTTTTCTCGAAAGGAGGCACTTTGATTGATTTGTGCGAAAGCGGATTCACAACTACACGTGATGTCTGCTCCTCCTTTACTTCGGCCGCCAGGCTCGAAATTTAAGACTGCCTCTCGCCGACAGAAGATACCCTCGCTCAAGATTTCGACACCCTCGGTTCAAGCGCAGGTTCCGTGGCTCAAAAACGCCAATAAGGCCCAAAATGCGCTTGATACCGATCTTTCTACTCCCATGATTGTGAGCCAATATGAGCTGGGAGCACAGGAAACCGTAATACGCCGTTCCAGCGACTCGATGACAGATTCCAATCCATCGATTGTGAGCAACACAAGCACAGACACACTTGTGACGGATCTGAGTAACTTGAACATCGAAAACAGAGACAACGAAGCACTACACAAAATAACGAAGAAGTCACTCGATGAACTGGACGAAGAGGAGTGGAGACAGCTTGCAGAACTACAGCAGATCCGGACTCTAGAGGTGCTTGGTGAGGGAAACGGAGGATCCGTGAAGAAGTGCCAGCTAGTTACTACAGGAGAAATATTTGCATTAAAAACGATCACCGTTGATCCCTCGCCAGGTTTCCAGAAGCAGATAGTGCGAGAGCTGAATTACAACAAGAAATTCCAAAGTGATCATATTGTGAAATACTACGGCACATTCTTCAATACTGCAGATGCATCGATCAGCATTAGTATGGAGTACATGGGAGGTCGCTCACTAGATGCTATATACAAGAGGTTCAAAGAAGAAAACATGAGAATCGGTGAGAAGGCTTTAGGAAAAATGGCCGAAAGTGTTCTACGTGGACTTTCGTATTTGAACCAACAAAAAGTGATGCATAGAGATATTAAGCCACAAAACATCCTATTGGACTCGATGGGGAACGTCAAGCTGTGTGATTTCGGGGTCTCTGGTGAGGTGGTTAACTCGCTGGCTACCACATTTACAGGAACCTCGTTCTATATGGCACCAGAACGTATAAGAAACGAGCCATACACAATCACCTGCGATGTCTGGTCTTTGGGGTTGACCCTGCTCGAGGGAGCAATGGGCATGTTTCCCTTTGCATCACAAGACCCGAACTTGCAAATATCTCCGATCGAGCTACTATTGATAATACTTGAGTTTGAGCCAGAGCTCAACGACGACCTAGAGGAGAACATTAAATGGTCTGCCAGTTTCAAGGACTTTCTGAAAGTCAGTCTAACAAAAGAGAACAAGAAACGACCAAGTCCGCGGCAAATGCTGGAGCATCCATGGATACGTGGACAGATGAGCAAGAAAGTGCGGATGGACAAGCTTGTTCATTTTTGCTGGGGTAACAAAGACCCGATTTCGTAACACATATCTATTTCGCTTATAAATTCATATCATGCTACTTATTTGCTTTGTTGTAGAGATGTTCTCAGAGATGTTTTTGTCCATGAGTTTGTTCCTGCTACGCATCTTGTCGATTTTATGTCGCGTGCTGTCCTTATTCACTTTTCTCTTCTTGTAAACATCGTCGTCCGAGTCCGATTCGTCCAGATAGCGTTTGCGATTCTCTTTTTGCAGGAGCTTAATGAATTCCGTTTTTTCCTTATCAAGCTCATCACGTTTTGTTTCAAGTTCGTAGAACAACTTCTCAAACTTGCGTTTATTTAGCTCACTTTCGATCTTCAGCTGTTCGTATCTTTCTTCAAATCGGGAACTAATGAGGTCTTGAGACGCCCTAAGTCTTAGAATTTCGTCCTTCAAATCTGCCATTTTCTCCATAACTGAATCTTTGCTTTCTGTCTTCAGCTCACGGATGAGATCCTCCAAAGCGCCCAATTTGGTATTGAGATTCTTTTCCAAGCCGTCTGGGGTCAGTCCTCTGCGTTCATTTAATGCCAAAGGCTCAATTGGAGGAGAAGATCTCAGAAGATCTGACCTTGTGGGATTCACCGTGTAGCTCTTGGGCTTGGGTTCATTGTCGGGCTCTATATTTTTATCCTCGTTGTAAAGAACCGACTGGAGAAGTCGCGAACCCATAGAAGTCAGAGACCCCAGAATTCCATCATGAGAGCGGGCAGTAGATGGTTTACTGATTTGTGAGCGGCGATCTAACAAAGGATGTTTTTTTTTCTTAATCGAACTCAGAACCTCGTCTGTTTCGAACCGGTTGGCGTTTGGAATATTGCGGATAGGCGACTCTCCCAAGAGCTCGTGGGATTTGCGGTCGTAAACAGATGATCTCAGGATTGATTTAGGTGAGCCAAAACGCGCTTTCGTTGAGGACCCCACCGTGGGTCTGTATCTCTCAGATCTTTCAGATCGTTCAATTCGACTAATGCGGTCCAGTCGATCTCTTCTCTCGGAATCATGATCCGAAAGCGTGCTTCCTTGCAGGAAGTTACTAGCAGCTGTTGACCTTCTTCTCTTCTCAATGTCTGACAGTTTAGTATCGCGTGCAAACCGCACTTTTTCCGACGAGGACAACCGTGATGAGTTCATAATATACAATAAATATTTATTTCAGACGCGTAATTTGAGACAGGAAAAATAATTCAGTTTATTATCATGGAGAATCCAGCAGTGCTACCGATATCTCTAAAACCATCGAATTTACGACCCCTCGCATACCGCGTGCTTTCCAAGAAACATGGTCTGAACATCCAGTCAAGTGCATTGGAAAGGTTGAGTGAGTATGTGGGCAAGAAAATAGGTCAAGAATGGCGTGGAGCTAAGACAATCGCGTTTCTGGAGGATGTTGCCAGGATCTGGAAAGATCAGAGCAAAGGTCTATTCTTGGATGGTGAAAATATAGACGTCATCATTAAGGAGATTCTCCTGAAACAGGAGAAACAAGAAAGAGCTAGCAGACAGAATTCTGGTATTGATCCAAAACCTGATCTGGCTGGTCTGGTCACCAACGACTTAAATAAGCAACAAGCAGTGGATATTCATAGAGATTCACCAGAACAGGACTCAGTGGACCAGGTGCAGTGGAAAGACTTCTTCAAAGCGGTGGATATAAAGAATTATAAGAAGTTCAAATACAATCATGTGAGAAAACAGTTTGACGTGACCAACATAAGCAAGAACAACTCAAATCTTGACCTACCATCCTTGGATGACGATGTTGACCTTTATATACAGCGGTTTCATTTACTTAAAGATCGTTTACTGAGAAATGAGAACTTCCAGCCCTCTACCTTCAGTTCTCTTAATTCCTTTTCCAGCATAGGTGGAAGCCAAGAGCACGAGAGTCAACAGATTACTGCAATTAAAAATCTACTGGGTCGTCACGGTCAAAGATTCTTTTTGTTCGGTCTACTCACCTTGAGTGCCCAAGGACTCTGGCAATTGCAGGATGACACAGACTCCATAGAGCTAGAACTAGGACAGACGCTTTTTCCTGAGAACTGTTATACCACTCAAGGAAATTTCGTGATTTGCGAAGGAATTTATTCCAACAGTGGGAAGTTCTATGTGAGCACAATGATACATCCACCGGCCGAGAAGCGGGAACTATCTTTGGAGGTTCTGGGTAAAATTGACTTCAACTCGACTTATAGCAATAGCGGCCGCATCGACACTGCTTTACGGAGCAAACTTTTGCAAATTGAGAGAGAAATGAAAGAACACAAACTTGTGATTTTGGGAGCAGATGTCGATCTGTCTAATACCAAAGTTGTGGACGGTCTCAAAAAACTCTTTGCGAAACTCAACGAGGAATTGGACACCGGGGAATCGGAAACTGTCGCCCTAATTTTCTTTGGATCCTTTTCAAGCCAGCCATTCACCCCCTCTCAAACCTCATACAATAGTCAGATTACATCTTCAGGAGAATATAAGTCGTATTTCGACTCTCTGGCTTCAATACTGGAACCATTCGACACTCTATGTATTTCATGCAAGTTCGTGTTTGTTCCTGGAGACAATGATCCATGGTCGTCGGTGGTCACCAAGGGCTCGAACCCAATATGGCCAAAATTCAAGCTGCCAAAAGTTTTTGGTAATCGCTTGACAAGGCTAGTCAAGGACATTGAATGGTGTTCTAACCCTAGCAAGCTCGTTTATTTGACACATGAGATTTTATTGGTGCGCGATGACCTGGCAGATAGATTTCGTCGAAATGATATTAGCCATATTTCTAAGGTGAAAGATGTGCATGAGGACTCCGAAGATCCAGAGCAGTTGGAAATCGACAAACTGGCGAAAGCCAAAATCTCTCCCGATGTGCTGGAAACACGAAAAATTGTCAAAACTCTGCTTGATCAGGGCCATTTGTCGCCCTTCGTTCAATCGGTTCGCCCTGTGGTTTCCAGCTATGCCAATATATTAAACTTGGTGCCACTTCCAACTTTGTTGATTTTGGCTGACACTACCTGTCCACAGTTCGATCTCATCTATGAAAACTGCCACGTACTGAACCCAGGTAACTTCCATCAAAAAAACAAATTCAACTATATGGAGTATTTTCCCTCCATCAGGAAAGCCAAGTTCAGAGAACTATACTAATCATAAGGGTATTTTTTGATTGTGTCAGTCACCGAATAAGGCATGCAATAAACTGGATCGATTGGTACAAGATCTTCATATCCCAAAAGACTGAGTCCTGCAATCCCAAAATTAGTGTGATAGACATCCACTTGGTTTCCAGGTCGATCACTTATCCCTCCGCCTTCCAGATCTTGACATTCGAGAATAAAATCTCGCAGTTTTTCTCCATTAATATAGTCCAATTTCTCCAGTATACTCAGACACGACATCACCCACCAACTGTAACAAACGTCGGGCAGCTTTTCTGGACGTCCGTTTAAACCACCGTTCGAAACCTGCCTCTCACTCAGCCACCATTCTAAAAGCTCCCTATTTTGTAATTTATCTAGTTTCCCAGCAAGAGCCAGAGACGCCAGACAGGTGAAGATTTGAGCAGAATGCGACTCTGATCCAGGAACAAGTCCAAATCCACCGTCAAAGTTTTGACACCTTAGTATGAAATCCGTGGCCGGATCAACCACCTCGGGCGTGAGAGACTCCAGTATACTCAATGATTGAAGAGCGGTGTACACGAATCTAGTGTCCACCTCCCCAAACCGGTCCCCCTGGAAAGAGCCATCTGGTAATTGAAGACCTCTGATGAAGGTCAATATTTGCTCTTTTTTGTCCTCCAAGCGATCAAGACAGCCGTACATCTTTAGCAGCTGCAGAGCAGATAACGTTGAAAGCAAGTGCGCGTCGTGCTTGGGGAACGCGCCAAACCCTCCATATTTGCTATCGAAACACTTCATAATAAAGGTCACCAGCTCTTCTTTATCGAATTCATTTTCTGACTTCATTAGGAACAAAGCACACGCACCCCAGTATATACCATTCATTCGTAAGTGCTCGCTGAGCCAGTACTCAATGAACTGTTTCTGGTCATCCAACGATTTGATGTACTTGACATGCTTGGCCTTGTCTAAAGAAGACATTAAGAAAATATTATTTGCACAGCCCTATACATAATACAAATCACAGCTTGTTGGTAAATCTACCAGGAGACGAAGACGACGACTCTTTGGATTGCAGAGTGGACTCTGAATCAATAATCTTGGAGCGCAGACGTCTTCTGTCCATCAACATAAACTGTATCTGCTGTTTGATCGATGAAAGCACGGCGTTCTGATTATGGAGCTCATCTTTCATTTGTATGTTCTCCGAAGCTAAATGGGATACCACCTGCTTATTCAGTTCCAGTTCTGAGGCCAATGATCTGAATCGGTTCACATCTGTTTTCAGAACCTCGAATTCCATCATCAAATGGATAAAATCCTTTTCTTGCAGATTATCGAATAGCTTGAATGGGTCCAAACCTTGGTTGCGGTCCATTATTTCCTCCAATTGCAACGAGTATCCCAAGTTTGTGAGTTTTCCCTGAGTGATGGAGTCTAAAATGGTGGAGAGCTGAGTTTTAAGCATCTTGTTCTCGTCCACAAGAGTGTCTATTTTACTCTCCTGTTTTTCTAAATATCCAGAAAGCTTAAGGAAGATGCACTCGGATGCATGTATTTCGGACATCAATTCTCTGCTTCCTCTCCACTCGCATCCATATTGCTTTCCTGGACATTTGATATGGATCTTTTCACAGTAAGCCTCATGGCTTTCAAAGACCTTCTCTGGGAACTCTAGATGACACCCGTGACACTTACGGACATTCTTCGGACATTCGGTCTTAAGATGTGTTTCCTGCATCACATAACTGATCAACTGATCACATTTTTGGCAGTTGAACTGCTTATGAGGACACTCATTTTCATAGTGTCTGCGCTCTGCCAGCTGACCACATATTTTGCCATCTACGGTGTAATCACACACGAATCTTGTGTATCCACAATCATTGACAAGGTGCTTTTTAATGCTCCATCGTGGACCTGTCCAATCGCAACCCCGACAATCGTTCAGACAGCGCACCTGAAGATCATCAGTGATGTTGCTCAATATGATGGGAGCAGGGAAAATATCGTCCAAGTTAGTTTCTCCTGCTTCTGATGAGTTCTCATTATAGTTTAGTTGAATGCGATCCAATGGACACTTGCTACCCAGGGGGGATTTCAGCGTTTCTAATATACATGTCTTGCAAAATGTGTGTCCACAGATGGTGGTATAAGGATTGATGAATGGCAACTGGCATATGGGACAATTGAGATGCTCTGGGGTTGAAAGATAGACCAAAGAACGTAGATCGATAGGAGTTTCCGTTTCGAGGTCGACCATATCGAAACCGCTAGTGTTAACGGAGTCTTGTTGACTGATAAGTTTAGTCCCGTCATTTTCGGTCCTTTCTGCTGAAGATGGCGACTCTCGAGCATCACTGTACGAGTCTTCATGATTTTGCGCTCGATTGCCCAGCTCCATCTGGGTCAAACCATGAGCAATATTATCCATTTTCGATATCTACTCAGTTTAATTGCTAAATTATTTCCAGCCGCAATTGAATATTCAAGTAGGCTAGATCGGCTACTGATAGAAATATAATTATGTCATCTTAATATTAATATACAATATGTTTATAGAGAAGTAAATAGCGACACGTCTAGTTAGTCTCTTAGGCAAGGACAACAGATGCGGTGGAGACGTTTGATTGAACTTCGTCGACGTGCTCTAGATCAGGCTTGGCAATGGAGTTGGCTGGAGAAAGTCTCTGCTTTCTGCGTCTGCTGGCCAGCTCCACAGACTCCTTGATGTTGAAGCCTCCCTTGAGCAAGTGTTGGGTTTCTTCTAGAGAAAGACCAGAGAGCTCTGGATAACAGAAGAACACGAATACAATAGCAATGGCCGTCAGGGCAGCAAACAAAGCAAAAGTTCCCGTTGGAGTGATGTTTTCAAGCATGGTCAAGAAAGTGGATGAAATGACCAGCGATCCACTCCAGTTTGTAGCAGTAGCATAAGAGGCACCAGTACCTCTCACGTTTTGAGGGAAAAGCTCAGATTGTTGCCAAGGGACATTTCCGATACCAATAGCGTAGGCTGCAACATACAGAATCATGAAAACCATGATAACGTAACCCCACGAGTTAACGCTGTCGCTGACCTTGGCAGAGTGATTTTTGAATGTGATTGGAACAAAGTGGAATGCCACAGCGTTCATAATAAGTGCGAACATCATAATTGGCAGAGAAAACATCAGCATCTTTCTACGACCGACTCTGTCGATAATGAAGAATGCAATAACTGTCATGATGAAGTTAGTACCTGACACAATGATGGACACGGCTGTAGAGTTATCAAAACCGATAGCCTTGAAAATGGTGGAGGAGAAGTACATGAGAGCATTAAATCCTGTGAACTGTTGGATTCCCTGCAGTCCACATGCAATGACAAGAGCTCTGAAATTGGAAGGGACGCGATGGATTTCTTTAATTCCATTCCAGGCTTTTTCGATCACATTGTTTCCACCCAAGTCAGAGCAGGCGTTGATACTCTGGATCTCGGCAATCTTCATGTGGATGAGTGGAGTAGTAGCACCACGGTGAGTTCTCGAAATAACCTTGGCAGCTTTTTCCACCATGTTTTTCGAAATGAGGTATCTTGGAGTGTCCGGCAAAAAGAAGAAGGCAACCAGCTGGATTGCAGAAGGAACCATAGAAAGTCCAACCTGAATTCTCCAGCCGTTGTTGACATGAGCTAGGCCGGCACCAATACCGTACGCGATCAGCTGACCGCCCGTGATGCCCATACAGTTAAGGATGACAAGACGACCTCTAAATCTAGAAGGAGCCAGTTCGGAGATGAAGAGTGGAGCGATAAGCGAGCCAATACCGACACCAAATCCCATCACGAATCTACCTGCTATCATAGTCCAGACAGTTTCGGCAGCGCATTGGATAATCGCGCCGACAATAAAAAGGGTGTTCGAAAACATCAACAAAGGCTTTCTACCAAAAGCGTCGGCCAGAGATCCAGCAAACACTGCACTGATAAGAGCACCCAACGAGGTGGCTGCAGTAATGAATTCCTGTTCGCCATACGTGAGTTCTTTTCCTAAGTCAGTTCCTATAGAGACCAAGGCTGAGGAGATGTATCCCGTGTCATAACCGAACATGAACCCTGAGATGGATGCAAGACAGACAAGCGCAATAACAAGAGGTGTTGGTTTGGCGCTTTCCATAGCAACCATCATGTTTATGTTTTGTTCGTCTTCGGGATCGAATTCAGATCCCAGCTTAGTAGACAGGACTTCGTCTTGCTTCGGAAGATCGGACATTTGTATCAATTCGGAGTTGTAAATCTGTGAATAAGGTAGGGAAACAAACACTTGTTATATAGCGGATGCGGTAAGGAAATATGTAGAACTTTGTGTTATCTCGAATTTTCTGAGGTCGGGAATTTCACCGAGTATGTTTTGGGATGGTAGCTTTTTTTTCGGAAGTCACACCGTTGGACGATTTCTATTGGCCACTGCTGCGGGGTTTTTCCCGACCGCGTGTCAGATCCCGACCAGGAAAAATCCCTTCCCTTTCGTCCGGGTAACAGTGACAGACGACAAGCCTGCTGACGCGAAAACAATTATTCCCAAAAAGGAAATC
This sequence comes from Ogataea thermomethanolica, assembly GCA_030674565.1. Taxonomy (NCBI): domain Eukaryota; kingdom Fungi; phylum Ascomycota; class Pichiomycetes; order Pichiales; family Pichiaceae; genus Ogataea; species Ogataea thermomethanolica. The sequence continues at coordinate 348,816 of JAKTYW010000009.1, forward strand.
TAAAAAGTTTCAAATCTCCTTCAGCTTTTTTCCATCTTCCTATTCTCCCAGTTTTACTTTGTACAACATGGCTGCTGTGGCTCCGGGATCCAACACCGGAATCAATTCAATTCTACCCACCATCGATCTAAACTTCAAGTACTCCGAGATTAGGTCCCAAATAAAAGACTTTTTTCTTCACTTCAAATCTTCCGCTGGCCTTCAAACCGAAGACGATGTCTACGATTTCCAGATAAGCGATGTCCAAATGGACGAAAATGAGATTGGACAAGGTCCCAAATACCTATATCTGCTCCAGCAAATTGCCAACAGAGAACTGACCACCTTGTATATCGACTTAGACGACGTCAAACTGTACGAGGACACTCAAAACATGACCCAAAACATGTCGCAACAGGTGTCGCGTGGGCTGGCAGAACTGATTGTCAAAAACACTCACCACTATGTGGAATTATTCTCACAGGTGGTGGACGAAATTATGCCTCTTCCAACAGTGAATATTTCTCACAAAGATGACGTGTTAGACGTGATTATCCACCAGAGAAAACTTCGAAACGCAAGAATCGAAAACGAGCACCGCGAGGAAATTGCCGAGTCCCAGCTGGGAGACGAGACTGAGGATCTTCGTAACGTGGAATCTCCAAACCTATTTCCTCCCCAACTGACCAGAAGATACTGTATCTACTTTAGACCGCTAACAGTCACCGCCAAGGGAGGTAAAGCTTTGGCCGTTAGAGATGTGAAGGGCTCGTTCCTGGGTCAGCTGATCACTGTGAGAGGTATCGTGACCCGTGTCAGTGACGTGAAGCCAACTGTCAAAGTGACTGCATACACTTGCGACACATGCGGGTTTGAGATTTTCCAGGAAGTCAACACTAGAACATTCACGCCTCTGACAGAATGCACCTCAGAAAGATGCACAAGTAACCAGCATCGCGGAAAGTTATTCCCGAGTACTCGTGCTTCCAAGTTCTCTGCTTTCCAGGATGTGAAGATCCAGGAGCTGGCCAATCAGGTTCCTGTTGGTCATATTCCAAGAACCCTAACCATCCATGTTAACGGAGACCTGGTCAGATCCATGAATCCTGGAGATATAGTCGATGTCACTGGTATTTTCCTACCTTCTCCTTACACAGGGTTCCGTGCTCTGAGAGCTGGATTACTCACCGAGACCTATCTGGAAGCTCAATTTGTCAAACAGCACAAGAGAAAGTATGAATTCCTGGGACTGACTCCAGAGGTGGAACAAAAAATCATCGAGATCACTTCTCAAGGAGACGTGTACAACAGATTGGCCAACTCAATTGCGCCGGAGATTTTTGGTCACACAGATATTAAGAAAGCTCTTCTCTTACTACTTGTTGGTGCTTCTGCCAAGGAAATTGGAGATGGTATGAGAATCAGAGGAGACATCAATATTCTGCTGATGGGAGATCCCGGAGTGGCTAAGTCCCAGTTGCTCAAGTCTATATCCACGATTGCTCCCCGGGGAGTTTACACCACTGGTAAAGGTTCTTCTGGAGTCGGTTTGACAGCAGCTGTCATGAGAGACCCAATCACAGACGAGATGGTTCTCGAAGGAGGTGCTCTTGTCTTGGCCGATAACGGAATCTGCTGTATTGATGAATTCGATAAGATGGAAGAGGGTGACAGAACGGCAATCCATGAAGTTATGGAACAGCAGACAATTTCCATCTCCAAGGCCGGAATTACCACAACTTTAAATGCAAGAGCCTCCATTCTCGCTGCTGCCAACCCGCTGTACGGCAGATACAACACAAAATTGTCTCCTAACGAAAATATCAATCTTCCCGCTGCGCTTCTATCGAGATTTGACGTCTTGTTCCTGATCTTGGACCGTCCAAGTAGGGAGGACGACGAGAGACTTGCCGAGCACGTCGCTTACGTTCACATGCACAACAAGCCACCTGAAGCTCGCGTTGATCCTATAGACTCGACCACAATGAGACAGTTCATCTCTATGGCTAGAAGATTCAAGCCGGTCATCAACAAGGAAATAAGCGATTATGTGGTGCAAGCCTACATCAAAATGAGAAAGGAAAGTAAAGCCAACGAAAACTCGAAGAAGTATTTCAGCCACACAACCCCAAGAACACTGCTGGCAGTGCTTAGATTGTCGCTGGCTCTTGCCAGAGTCAGATTTAGCAATGAGGTGGTTGTTCAAGATGTTGACGAGGCTTTGAGACTGATGAACGCTGCTAAACAGTCTCTTTACCAGGATGAAGCTGCAGAGCTTGAGGAGACTCCTACTGCTAAGGTTTTCAACCTCATCAAGGAAAAAGTGCACGATTACGTCTCTACCAACGGCGTCAAGCTGATTCCAATGTCTTACTTGAAAGACTCGTGTCTAGGTAAGGGATTCACCGAGAATTTGTTCCAAGAATGTATTTACAGATATCAGGCACTGTCTGTTTGGCAGGTTGTGGACGATGGAGACAACCTGGCCATTTTTGACAATATCGACGATAATGATATTGATATGTTATAGTGACTATTAATTAATTAATTTCTGGCTTAATTTAATCCCAGGTCTTTCATCACCATGGCCCTACAGATTGGGTGGTAGCTCTGCTCGAATCTTCTGAACGTAGCAACGGCAAGATCCTTATCCACTTCGTTCAACAGCACGTATCCAGGTCTGACAAACTTCATTCTGCCCACTGTTCCCAGCCAGTCTGCCAATTTTTGGTATTCGGATCTTATTTTGGCAGTTAGCAGAAGACGGAACCATCTGAACACCACCTCGGCGTTGCTAGAATTTCCGTACTTGCTGTATTTTTCGGTCATTACTGAAATTGCCTTTTGTCCCTTAGGAGAGCTCCAGTCAAATCCTCCTTGTCCCTGGTAAGAAACGAGCTTGTCGAGGAAAACTCCGTTTTGGTTCGAGGTAAAGTTCTCGATATCACTTGGAGCAAACTCTGAGCTCAATGAATCTGGGATGTCCGAGGTGACTTTGACCCATTTAGCAGCCAAAGAGAAACATTCATCAGCTAAAGTTGTGTCGAACTTAGGTTTTGGAGGGAGGCCAGGGGTATAAAGCCAGGTTTGCCAGTCAATGGTATCCAATAGTTCTTTTTTGTCCGAGTAGAACTCGTAGAGAGTGTCTAGGAATTGGTAGGTATCCAAAGATCTGTATTTGAATTTGTTGAAGTAGTGTTTGATGAATGGATCGAATGCTTCCTTGCTTCCAAGGGTCTGCTCAATGTGGAACAATAGATTGAACCCTTTTTCGTATGGAACAGTGCTGAAAGAATCATCAGGGTCATCGCCGTTCTTCAAACTGATCACCAGCTTACTGTACTTCGAGGCTGCTTCTCCCATGGCAGAAATCGAGTTCTCCAGATCAGTCCATCCAATGATCGAACTAAAATGTCTGTGCTTTTCACCATGCAGTCTTTCCAGGATTCTACGTTCAAGGTAGACAGTCCATCCCTCATTAAGCCAGAAATGCTCGAACGAGCAGTTGGTGACCAGGTTTCCCGACCAGCTGTGACTGAGCTCATGAGCAATGACATCAACATTTTCTCTGTCTCCAGAAACCAAAGTTGGAGTGGCAAAAGTACAGTTTGGATGCTCCATTCCACCAAAAGGCATGGATTGCGGTAGAATCAGAACGTCATAGTCCTTCCACTCGTATTCAAAAACGAGGCTCTCCGCGGTCTTGATGAAGTTTTCTGTGTCAATCTTGAACTCGTCCTGGCATGCATCAAGGAAACTAGGCTCTGTCCAAACCTGCGAACGAGGACCAATAGAGGCACCTTTGAAGTCTCCCGAGGCAATAGAGCACAGATAAGATGGAATAGGAACAGGTTGTTTGAATTTGTAGAGTGAGGTGCCGTCACCAAGTGCACTGGATTCTGTCAACAGTCCTGACATCAGCACAGGCAGAGGCGACTCTATGTTGAACTCGTATGGCGATTTCACAGAAGGAGTGTCGAAGCAAGGGAAAAACGAACGGGCGTGTATAGCCTCACACTGAGAAAAAAGATATGGCAGCTTTTTGCCGTCAGTCTGTGGTGGATCTAGCCATTGCAATGCAGTTCCCTCTTGGGTGGTCTCGTATTCAATCTCGACTTTAAAAGTCTCTCCAGCTTTGAAATTGTTGGTTATCTCAAGTGGAACACCCAATGGTGCCTTTTCTTGCGCTAGCTCAAAGGCACTGCTGCCATCATTTATTTTGACATGTTTGACATTCAAATGGGCAGTGTCCAGGCGCAGAGTCTCCGTGTCAACCAGACAGTTGATGAGGTAAGTGACTTTTCCCGAAAGGGTTTTATCTGAAAAGTTGACTTTCAGGTCCAAAATTGACTTGTCGACTCTGAAATAACGATAAGAAGATAGCGTGGACGGGTCAAATTCGGGGGATGATTTGGGAACATGTGGAGCAATGATGGACCAAAGCTTGGCACTGACATTAGGGTAGGCAACGGACATGTTTCTAGACGATGAAAACCGTTGAAAAGCAGGAAACTTTATATGTGACAAAAAGGTGCCGAACGGCCTAAGGAGCATAAAACTTGATTAAGACAATACCTGTGGGTGTGCCGTTTATTTGGACGGCGTGAGGCCGCGCAGGTCGATCGACGCCCCAAAGTTTCATTGCCAAGAAGTTGCGGAGCAAGAAAACCCTCGGGCCGGTATCACGTGACACGTGACAGGGCTAAAAGATTTTACTAATCTTTGAAAATTTTCCTTGAGAAAATTAGATATTATCCAACGGTATAGTAAGTACCAAATCATAGCGGTGGTTTTGAAGGTTTGAAATACGAAACGGCAGTCATATCATTGCACAGCACGACAAATACACATCAGTTTCACTTACCAAGCCAACACATCCGCACATCCATCCACCCTTCTAACATTTAGGTCAAAAATGCAGATTTTCGTCAAGACCTTGACCGGAAAGACCATCACCTTGGAGGTCGAGTCTTCCGACACCATCGACAACGTTAAGTCCAAGATCCAAGACAAGGAAGGAATTCCACCTGACCAGCAAAGATTGATCTTCGCCGGTAAGCAACTTGAGGACGGCAGAACCCTTTCCGACTACAACATCCAAAAGGAGTCCACTTTGCACTTGGTGCTTAGATTGAGAGGTGGTATCATTGAGCCATCTCTTAAGGCTTTGGCTTCCAAATACAACTGTGACAAGTCCATCTGCAGAAAGTGTTACGCTAGACTTCCACCAAGAGCTACCAACTGCAGAAAGAGAAAGTGTGGACACACCAACCAGTTGAGACCAAAGAAGAAGCTTAAATAGTTGGTATATCATATTAATACTAATGGAATAGCAAAAGCTCAATATTAGTTATGTAAAAAAAGTTCTCCATCACCATATAGTATGGCACCTCGTTACTCTTTTACGCGTGCTCTGTCTCTTCTCACCATCCGCCACCCCACCCGGCTCATTCTCACCCCACCTTCAGAGCACCGGTCGTTGCTTCTGGTGGCCTCTCCTAGCCAGCTGGTCCAGTGTGTTGAGGGGCTGGTGAAGTTGCACGAGACAAGACCCGCGTTACAGCTCGTATTTTTTTGCACAGATTCCGTTCTTGCCTGTCGCAATGCCATCTCAGAGATGTGGTTTGAGTCCAAGATGACTTTGGGGCCGTACACCACCCACTCGGACCAGGTTCTGCAACCGACCCCGCAATCAGGATCGGTCGATCTCCAGTTTGACAACCATCTGCTCCACATGTCTCTTGCAAATACCCTGTTCCAGAACACGCTGCCGCATACCTGTTTTTTCGTGGACGGGAATCACTCTGATAACTGGAAAAACCTCTCCAGCTTATCCTTGAGACTGCCCGGTGTCAAGATCAACAGTTCTAATGTCACCAACTCCCTGCTAGAATTAAATATGGAACCCGATCCGGAACCCGAATACAAAATCACAGACTGCGAAGCAAACATGATAAAGTCAATCAATCACCAGCCAGCGGCCAAGTACCTGATAGATAACCCGCTAGTGCAGAAGTCTCGCAAAGCTCTGTTTTTCAAAGTGTATGACAATATCTCTGAAACTTACGCGAAAATCACCGTGGGCGGACTTGGATGGGGGGACAAACAAGGATTCCTGGTACTGGACCCGCGAGTTGGCGATTTAGCCAACAAAAACGTCAAGTTGTTCCAGCACCAGCCCGAACAGGCGGTGCAATTCGATGCTACGCAAAAATCTATTGTTCTGGACTGCCCACAGGAACAGCTCAGCTATGCTCCCGAGCCGGAGACAAACTCACAGCTCAGCAACCAGGTCGGCTTGGGATCGGACAACGGCTTCCAGCTGGACGGCACCTGGCACACCGCACAGGGAACCACGATCCAGCTCCAGGTCACGTGACACAAACCACGCGGCTTACGCGCTACCCGGCCCAGTAACGATTTATTTTTGACAACAACGTGTATATTCCTGTTTATCGTACTGAGCACTAATAATACATCATGTCGAACGTCCTTTCCCAGTTCCAATACCAGCCAGTAAGTTTTCCCTTATAGATCGACCCACTAATGCCCCAGCTGTCCAACTTTGCCGAGAATTTGAGCGTCGACAACGTCAAAGTAAGTACCAATTAATGATACCGCTAACTCTTCAGCAACAAATTTCCACCCTCCAGGCTAAGTTTGCATCGCTTAGACCTCCACAGGAGTTTCTAGACTACAGAAGATTTTCTAAGCCTCAAAACTTCAGCGAGATCCAGCAAAGAGTGAGCTTCAACCTGCCTTATTTCCAGGCCAACTACATCGGAATCACTCTTTTACTTTCGATCTATGCTCTTGTGACCAATGCATTGTTGCTTTTTGTTCTTGGATTCACCGGATTTGGTGTCTACTTCATTTCTAAGCTAAAGGGTGGTGACCTCGAGCTTCCTGTTGGAAAAGTCACCACTTCGCAGCTCTACACCGGACTCGCTGTCATTGCTGTTCCTCTTGGATTCCTGGCGTCTCCAATCAGTACCATGATGTGGCTTGTGGGAAGCGCGGGTGTCACCGTGATGTCTCACGCCTGCTTGATGGAGAAACCTATCGAGACCGTTTTCGAGGAGTCGGTTTAAAAGTTTGGATATGTAGTAGAATTAACAGGTATTGAGCGAGGACATTACCATACAACAAGACTAGTACATCTGATGTGCTACGGCATACGGAAAAGTAGCACTTTTCTCTATTTTTTCCTGTTTTTCTCTCCATTAGCTAACTCAGTCGAAAGAAGACCCAAATTTTAAGTCATCGCAACGCTCATATACTATCTAAGCTTGACTATTGCGGAAATTTCTTCATCATAGAAAGCTTACCCAACTGAAGAGCGAAAATCCTTCTTCGTTCTTCTGTGGGGGGAAAGAAAAGTGGATTAAAAAAAAATAGCGACCTGAGTTCTTTATAAGTCACCTTCCACCGACCAAACGGCTACCTACGCTTCTCACACGTCTTTCTGGCGACTGGGAACATGCTGCGTAATGGCATGTAGATACAGTGCTTGCCGCTGATCTCTTTATTCTACTAAAAATTACGACTCGCATTGAGTATGTTAAAACCACTTCAAGTATTTCTAATCAGTATTAATGCATACACACAACTCCACTTAGATGTTAAGCTTGGTTCTCTTCCAGTGTCTTCTCTTAGCGTTGTATCTGATCTTGTTGTTGGTTCTCAATCTGATCCATTGTGGCAATGGTCTGTTTTGGTTCTGAGCCTTAGCCAGCTTCTGCTTGGTCTTGAAAGATTTTTGAGACTAAAGGTTAGTAACGAGTGTGTGCTGACAATCTGTTGATGATTGCCATGCCTTGTGTTCAAATATACATACAGGCATCTTAATATGTTTTAGCTGTTAAAACTAATTTTCAAGTAAAAAAGTTCACCGGTGGTGCACAGCATACTGACACCGCACACCAGCAAAAACCGCAGTCACAAACTCGAGGCAAAATTGTTTTTTTCACATCTCTGCACCATAGTATCTGTGCACAAGATTTGAAAAATTTACAGATCTTAACTATCAACAATGACTAGAACCTCTGTTTTGGCTGACGCCTTGAACGCTATCAACAACGCCGAGAAGACCGGTAAGAGACAAGTTTTGATCAGACCTTCCTCTAAGGTGATCATCAAGTTCTTGTCTGTGATGCAAAAGCACGGTTACATTGGTGAATTCGAATACATCGACGACCACAGATCCGGAAAGATTGTTATCCAATTGAACGGTAGATTGAACAAGTGTGGTGTTATTCAACCAAGATTCAACGTCAAGATTAACGATATTGAGAGATGGACTGACAACTTGTTGCCAGCTAGACAGTTCGGTTACGTTATTTTGACCACTTCTGCTGGTATCATGGACCACGAGGAGGCCAAGAGAAAGCACGTTTCTGGTAAGATCCTTGGATTTGTCTACTAGATGCTGTATAGAGTAATATTGTCATAGGATACTATTGGTAGATGCTAGAGAATAGCAAAGAGTAGCAAGAGGGTAGCAGACACAGACAAGCGAGCCACATCGTCAACACCACGCATCCGACCCTGAGAGTCCTTGCCTGGACTGCCAGCATCTGGCGGCATCTTCGCAACTGCCTCCGCTTCAAGCTTCGGTGTGCTGGTCGGGTGCGCTCGAGTGACAAATGTTCATATGGTGGCAGGTGTGGATATTTGTGACTGCGGTTTCGCACCGCTACCTGCTCGCGAATGAAAATTTTAGGTGTAGAAAAAATATCAAGCTCTCAATAGAATCATCATGGCTGCTGAAAACGTTACTCTCGGCCCTCAAGCTAGAGGCTCCAGCGAGGTGTTTGGTGTTGCACACATCTACGCTTCCACCAACGATACCTTTGTTCACGTTACCGACCTTTCAGGAAGAGAAACCATCGCCAGAGCTACTGGTGGTATGAAAGTCAAAGCCGACAGAGATGAGTCCTCCCCATACGCCGCCATGTTGGCTGCTCAAGATGTTGCCGTCAAGTGCAGAGAAGTTGGAATCACTGCCGTCCACGTCAAGATGAGAGCTACCGGTGGTACCAGAAGCAAAACCCCAGGTCCTGGTGGACAATCTGCTCTTAGAGCCTTGGCCAGATCTGGTTTGAAGATCGGCAGAATCGAAGATGTGACTCCTATCCCATCCGACTCCACCAGAAAGAAGGGTGGTAGAAGAGGTAGAAGATTGTGAGTGGTGGACATCAAAATCATTGTACAATGGTCACTACGATTGTTGTAGAGGTATAATAAGAGAATGTCAATTATCGACGAACTTTAATATCCTTTTAGGACACTGTAGCCAGCTCAGACATGTGTTTGAATTCGTTTGTAGCCAGCAGGCGGGAGCCTGGAAAATGAATATTTCTGCGTGATTGCATTTCGCGCTCCTTTTACCATGCCCTTGATAGTAGGCCCCACCATGCCGACTCTCCGCACGCGGACCATCCTGGTGACTTCGTTTATCGTCCGTCTCGCGTTTCTGCTTTACGGTTGGTACCAGGACCTCTACATGGATCTGCCTTATACCGATATTGACTACTTTGTCTTCACCGATGCCGCAAGATACGTCTTCAATGGCCAATCTCCGTATCTACGCGACACCTATCGCTACACGCCGCTGCTCGCCTGGCTTCTCGTGCCTACGAACTACTGGTTCGAGCAGGGAAAAGTCCTCTTTGTGGTGTGCGACCTGGTGACAGGATACCTGATCATTAAGGTTCTCGAGAAAGTCAAGAAAAACCGCAATTGGAGTCTTTTGTGGCTGTGGAACCCAATGGTGGCAACAATCAGCACCCGTGGTAGCTCAGAAAGTGTGCTGACCATTCTGGTGATGCTGATCACATACTACACCATGTCTCAAAAATATGCTTTGGCAGGCCTGTGCACTGGGATGGCTGTGCATTTCAAAATATACCCAGTCATCTACATCCCGGCCGTTCTACTCACAATCGACAAGACGCAGCCGTGGTACCAGCCATTCACCAGAAACAGATGGACCTTTGTCTGCACTTGCGTGTTAGGATTTGGGGCCCTGACGGGACTGATGTACCGCATGTACGGCCACGAGTTCCTGGACAACGCATATTTGTACCACCTGAGCCGTCTGGATCACCGTCACAACTTTTCAGTGTACAATGTGACGCTCTACATGTCGTCATACCTTAAGACGTCATCGGTGCCGTTCTTGAACCAGTACGCTGTTCGGATCGAGAAACTAGCGTTTCTGCCCCAACTGGGACTTTCCATGGTTTTAATGCCTCTCAAGCTGGCAAATGCGGATTTGGTGGGGTGCTTCTTTGTTCAGACGTTCACGTTCATTACGTTCAATAAAGTCATCACGTCGCAGTATTTTATATGGTTCATGTGCTTTCTGCCTATCTACACAGCTCAATCGACAATCAAATACAAACAGGCACTGCTGATGATAGGTGCCTGGGTTGCTACACAGGCCCTGTGGCTGTGGAACGGCTACAAGCTTGAGTTTCTGGGCAGGCCAGGAATTTTCAAGAACGGAATTTGGACGAGCAGCTGTGCGTTTTTTATTTGCAATTGTGCGCTGATCATGGCATTTGTTCGGGATCTCAACAACCACAAGAAGGATTTGGTGGCCAAAAAGACCCGCTAACCGAGCTACGTGCCTTTATTTACATCTTCCTAAACAGGAAAATTAAATATCTGCTGGCTGGTACGCTGAAAATATTCACCGCCACGGGGCGGGGCGAATTTTGTACTGTTCTATAAAATAATCTACACCACGAATTAACAAGTTGCCGGAATAGTTAATAGATCAGCCTTTCGTTACAAACTTCACAATGGAGAACTTCGAGGTGCGAGCTAAATCGTTCACTATCAAGTGGATCAATGCTCCTGACAATTCTGTCGTCAAATGGGAGTTGAAGCCGTTGAAACGATCTGTCAATTTTGGTATATACAAATACAACAAGAGCGACCTATCGACGCCGTCTGTGGCTCCAAATTCAGCCTCTACTGCAACTTCGGAGAACCTGAGTCTGGACGAGGTGAATGAGGTCCCCCACAAGATGTTTGGCGTCCTGCACCAAAACCTGCGCGATTCTCTTGAGTCTGTGGCATCGACCTCGCTGCCGTCTCCGGCCACACCCAGCGATGCTTCTACCCCATCGTTACCCAGACAGTCTTCTGCTCTCAGTGCTGCCTTTGAAAAGCGCAGAAGATCAGATGCTGGATCGTCTGGCCTGGATAGCCACTCGTTACTGGAAGACAAAATTGATAAGCATTTGGTGAAACAAGACTGGATTGGCAGATGTTCTGGCGATGAGCTCATCTCGGGAACTTTTCATGTGGAGAATGGGTCTTTGTTTGCGTTCGTTTTTGATAACACTTTCAGCAGACACAAAGCCAAGACCATCATGTTCAACCAATATATCGAGACCGAAGGAATGGCCAATTCGAACCAAGAAGCACACAAGTCAATTTTGACTACCGCATTGCCCTCCAGTACTGTTAGAGAGAGCACGCAGGAATCTGAGGAGGCAGTGCAAGCCGAGCCAGTTAACGTTCCTATCGACAGCGCAGAATATGCCACATTGAACAAGACTCAATCGATGAACACCGTTCCTACACCGACACATGTGAGGTTCAGTGTTCCCGACAATGAGATTTCTTCCAAATCGAAGAATGTCTCCTTTTTGAGAGTTAAAGGAGGCCAGTATCTGCAAGGGTTTCTGCTCAAGAAGAAACGCAGACGTGGAGGAGCAAAGAATTTTGCCAGGAGATACTTTGTCCTCAACTTCAAGTATGGAGTATTGGACTACTACTTTAACGACCTGACCAACCACGTCCGTGGAAACATGTATATTAGAAACGTTGTGATTTCAGCCGATCCAAAACAAATGATGATGTTTTTGGATTCGGGAATTGAACAATGGGTGCTCAAAGCGATGAATGAGGAAGACTTCAAGATCTGGATCCAAGCATTCAACTTTATAAAGAAACAGAACAAGTTTACAGATTCCATGACTCTCCAAGATCAACAGGCTTTCATGCAAATTCCATCCCCTGAAATGGATCTGGAAAACGAAGAGATGTCTCAGGGTATAGAGGAGACGAGAACAGGAAGATCGCGTTCGGTTATCAATCCCCAGTACAAGGTTATAGAGGAGAAAATTGCACAAATCCATGAGCTGGCAGAGAACATACTGTCACAGTCGAGAAATCCTCGCAGGGGAACTATGGAAAGGAGAAGCTCATTCTTCCGCAAGAAGAATAAAAAAGAGCTGAACGACGAAGCTATAGTTGAGACTGAAAGTGTCAATGGTGCAGTCTCACCTTCAATAACAGGAGTGTCTATCTACGAGACCCTGGTTTCCGAGATAAAGGAATTGCAGTTGCAATACCTGTTACTGGTCAACACAGAATCGAACAGGGGATTTAGTAGGCCAGCTCAGTCTCCTTCAAGACGCACTTTGACCAGGACAAACACTGCTGCAACCTCAGTATTTTCTCAAGAATTTTTCGACGCCCAGGAGTACATGGATGAACTCAGTCACGGAGTGTACCTGGTTCAGTCCAGCGATGATGACGATAGTGAAGGCTTTGATGAAGCCAATTCTCGAATGTCTGCTATTTTCGACGAAAATCCATTTGGAATTGCTATGGTGGGTGAAGGAACAGAGTCGAGCTCTTCTGAAGAGGAAAGTGACCAAAAGGAAGTAGAGAGTCCCGAGGATTCCAAGTTTAGTGCACCGACCGACTTATATCCACTGATACCAGGAAAATATGTCGAGTATAGAAAAGACATCAAAGAGACTCCGTGCGATCCTCCCTCTCTCATTGGCTTTTTAAGGAAGAACATTGGAAAGGATTTGTCATCAATCTCCATGCCAGTGACGGCAAACGAGCCTCTCACCTTCTTACAGAAATACTCGGAAAGTTTTGAATATGCGCATCTTTTGAGCGATGCGGTTCGCGCTCCAGCTGACACGGGCGAAAGAATACTTTTGATAGCAGCGTTTGCCATCAGCTACCTTTCCTCACTCAGGGTGAAAGTTCGCAGTGTTCGCAAACCGTTCAATCCATTATTGGGAGAAACGTATGAGCTGGTCAGGAACGATCTGGGTATTCGGTTGATCACCGAAAAAGTTATTCATAGACCTTTCGTTCTGGCAGCTCACGCTGACTCTTGTGACTGGACTATAGACCATGTACTTTCGCCGCAACAGAAGTATGGTGGAAAATCTGCAGAGGTGTCGATTTTGGGAGAAGTGGTTCTCCGCTTCAGCAATGGCGATGTGTACAGGTGGAAACAGCCTACCACATTGCTGAAAAACTTGATTGCTGGCGAAAAGTACTCTGAGCCTTGTGCTTCGGTTACTGTGACTAGCAATAACGGCAACAAGGCCGTGGTTAGTTTCAAGTCTTCAGGAATGTTTTCGGGACGTTCTGAAGAATTGACAATCAAGGCGTACGACAAAAATGGTACCAAGTTTGCCAAGGAGGTTGCTGGAACTTGGACAGACAGTCTACGATACACCGATACCAACGAGTGTCTCTGGAAAGTTGGGAAGCTGGTCCCGAACCACCAAAAGAAATATGGGTTCACTGAATTCGCTGCCAGTCTTAACCATATAACGGAAGTTGACGAAGGGTGCGCTCCGACTGACTCCAGATTGAGACCCGACCAGCGCCATTACGAGGATGGCCGGGTTACAGAAGCGGAAGAGATGAAACTCATTTTGGAGGAGAACCAACGTCTTCGCAGAAAAAAACCGGATGGCAGCGATGCCACTCATATTCCAGCGTTTTTCGAGAAGTGTGGTAGTGGCGACTTTGACTGGAAATTCATCGAGGGTGACCGCAGTTATTGGGATCGTCGTAAAAAAGGAGATTGGAGTGGACTTGTTCCACTTTGGTAAATTAATAGAACTGTACATTGATTATTACTATAGACCTTGGACTAGCTCGGTTGTATTTCTCTAATAAAGTACTTGTGGTTGTGACCACCTGCAACAACCACCTGGGTCGGAACACCGGTAGAAACCACACTGTTAATGTTCATTCCAGGGATGTCGTCGTGCTTGCTCTGGTGATGCAAATATGGTGATAGTAATGGCGAAAATATCTCATCGTGTTGGATTGCTTCTTCTATAGCTTCTTCAATGGCTTCCTGAACCACATCGTCCTCGGTGGACAAATTGGCAAAGACGAATGACGTGAAGATCAGAACAATTCCCAAGTAGTATTTGACGGAAGTATTTCTCATTTTATAGAAGACAGAATCACACACCATATTGACGGGGATGGCAGTGGATAAGGACAATGCGGTGATGAGCGGTGATGTAATCAATGCTGCTAAAATTGAAAAGTAATCCGAAAGACAATTGAATAAACCACCCAAGAAAATAATCCACATAATTGTGTCACTTTCGGGTAGCGAGAGCTCTTCATATCCGATCCAATCGGCAACAATCAGGATCGGCACCCCAATTACAAGTATGGTGAGGCCCAAAAGTCCAAACAGGAGTTTCTCATTATCCGAGCTGGTTTCCTTGCCCATTCTTAGTCTCAGGAGCACTAAATAGCACGAATACAAAAACGTGCCACAAATAGCGAGACAGTTACCCAAAACGGGGTTTGGAGCACTGGATTCATTAGATTTTGCGCTGCTGAATGTAATGAGACATATCCCAATCATGCTAACAAGCACAGATATGACTTTTGGTATCGAGAATGTGTCCACTCCACACAGACAGCTGAGTATCAAGGTGAACACCGATCCCGTAGTGGTAAGAATTGTCTGATTCGACGCACTTGTGTACTGTAGTGCAATGGCACCCAGCATAGCGTTTCCGTAGTAGATTAAGCCTCCTTGGATTGCAACCGTCAAGAGCTCCCGAAAGGAGAGGTTTATAGCAGGAGCGTGCAAGACAATGTTGGGCGAGCTGGCTGTATCGCAAGATTCATAGCCGTTTGGGTGCTGGTCAGCTTCCTGCAATAATGACCTAGAAGGCGATTTGAACAAACTCATCAAGTACGAAATCAGTGGCCTGAAACCAAATATGACAAAGAGCCCCCCATTGATGTAAGCGACAATCAAAGGGCGTTGATAAGTGTCGCCCTTCAGCACGTTGTTGGTGAGCTGAAGACCAAAAACCCATGTGGCTACAGTCAGAAACAAGTACCACAGACCCTTGAACCACGTTTTATGTTCCTCTGTCTTGATAATGTCCACCACATCCTCCATCACCTGCTGGGCCGGAATGTCGACGAGAACCTCTGTAGGGCGGGGAGAGCGTATCACTCCATCCGGAAGCAGAGGCGATTTGATAAGAATTACTGGTGAGCACAAATGGGACTGCGACGGAGGAGACCTCATATCATTAGTTCTATCAAAAAGGATACGGATAAAATTCGCTAAAATATTTCTCCTGCTAAAAACGATCGCTGATAAAGTCATGTCGCGAAAAAGAAGCACTGACTATCACCGTGCAAATTTACAATAAATGACTGGCTTATTTTTTGCCTGCGTGCGAGCTGGTTTCGCAGAACTTCCAAAGAATTTCTGGTGGCTTGTAGAATGGGTTTGTAGGGGAACCTGAAGACGAGGAGGCTCCAGTGTACGACTTGGACCGAAGCCTGAAACTCTTAACAGGAGATAAGGAAGGTCTACGCGACTGGAGACCAGATTTGCGATCTGTCTCCTGAACCGATAAGGCGAGCATCTTGCTATCGATGCTGAGTCTCTTTCTCTTCTCAATTGTTCTTTCTCTTGTACCGACTGGCCCCGGGACAGTGGGGGCATCCGGCTTATGCGTAGCTGAGTCGTTAGCTTCATGGTTGGCAGGAGCGTTTTCCAAGGAGGTGCCGAATTCTGTAGAGTCGAAGGGGGTTAATGCGGTTGTTTGCCAGCTTTCGCATAGCTGTTCGAATCCTTCCAGAGGCTTGAACTCGAAAGGCTGGTCTTTTGTTTCTGGTGACGAGTCGGAGTGATCGCTCGTAAGTGCAGGAGAATCCAGCAAAAAATCCGATTCGGTTAAGATCTCTGTGTCCCGCACAGAAAATCCAGCGCCCAAGCCGCTATATTCGAAGTATGAGCTGAAGTCGAAGTCGTCTGTTTCATTCACCGGAAACATCAAGTCCGGTTCGTCGTTCTTGAAAACATACTGGTCAAGAAACTCCATCATTAAAGTGGCCAACTTATCTCAACTTGAATGTGAATATAGTAAAATTGTAAAAATGGAAAAATGGGCTGTATATTATATGTCAATTAGATAGCCTTCTGCATGTCTTAGCTGTTCGCAATTTATAGTGTTTTTGCTTTAATGTCTTTGTTACAATTAGCTCTTTTATGGTCAGACTACTAAAAATTCTAACAATACACATGTCATGTATTTTGCATTTTATTGTTATTTGGGTGATACTTTGAAGGGGTGGTCGCATATACGGATACACTGTACGGCACCAAAGAGAGTTTGTTCTCTGGTTTCAGGTTTACCAGCCTACATGATTCTGCTACAGAGCTTATTAGCCAAAGCTGGAAGAGCTTTAGTCTTAGAGCCAGTACCAAGTTGGACGCGTTTCAATTGCAGTTGGCTGGAAATCTAGAAACAATACCTTCAAGATTGCGACGTTGTAACCACTACAGATACACCATGCGCGGCTGAATGGCTGAAATGAAAATGCTTTTTTTATCAATCGGTTAAGAAATCTAGCTTAGCAACAGACCACATTTCGTGCGCGAAAAAATCACACGCTGGGTCCCTGTTTTAGAAGCTACCAGCAGCCATCAAACTCCTACAGCGTATTACTGCATAGCAAAGTCTATTATTAGTTTGGTTATGGAAAAGAAAGCAACTTCTCCCAGGTTCGCGTGATTGTAGGATCTCAAAAGCCGCGTTGCTATTGTTTCCGATTTGGACAGATAATTCCACGGTGATTCCGCCCATTCAATTTTAGAATTGGCCGCATAGGGCAAGGATTGAGTCTCAGAATAGCTCTATAATATTCTCTCACACAATCAGTTGGCACACTCCCTTACTATGTAAGTTTTCTTACGTTGGACTGCAGGAATTATTTTCCTCCGGCAATTAGTCTCAAACGAACCCCTGTGCGCGCAGTGTGAAACAGCGATCTTCCAGAGATTATTAAATACTAATGTTCTATATTTAACGTGAAATTTGCTATACAATTCAGTTCTACATCCGGCTATTATACATAATCTACATTGTGCGATCTGCCTAGTCCAAGTTGAAATCTAAGCGACGTGGTTTTATGTCCATTGGCACGCACTTGGCATCCTGGACTGCAACCCCATCCCTGTCCACATATTCAATCGTTTCCTGTTTCTTGCTCTGTTTTGATTGTGATTGTGCAGATGATGAGGATGGGGCAGACGGCCCACGGAAGGGGTTTTTTATTTTCTCTTTGCGGATAATCTCTCCGTCATCTGAATCTGAGTCCCAGGTGTGGTCACCCTCCCTGAGCGGATCCAATTTAACCTTGTTGCGTGGGGTCTGCGGGGGCGACGTAATCTTGGCTGCGGTGCTGAAATCCAGCTTTCTGGCCTTGAATGATTTCTCGTAGTCTGTAAGTGGCCGGACAATTTTTTGTCCAGCCTTATTCACCAACTCCAGCTCGTTTTCGAAACGAGAATAATCCTCGCTCTTGGCAGAGCTCCTGCTGCCACTGCTTTGAATGAACGGGTTTGTCACCAGACTTCGTTTGATATAGCGCTCTTCGTCATCGTCTTCTGTGTGGGGCGGGGCAATGTGCATCTTATAAGCTTGCTCCTCCGTCATGATCTGTTTCACAGGAGTTGTGGGCACAGCAGCATCAGGCGATTCAAATTTCAACTTTTTGGTGACCTTGTTCAACCGCGCAGGGAAACCCATGGTCTCCTCCTCAGACGAGTACTGCGAGTCTTCCTCCAGCTCTATTTTATAGGACCTGCTAAGATCAAGCCCTTCCGCTTCGAGTTTGGGACCCCCAACCATTGATCTGCGTCCTGAACCAACTGTAGAAGCAGCAAGGGGGAAAAGAATCCCTGTATCGTTGATTTTGGATGAAATCGCATCCGTCACATCCTTGCGACGATTTATTCTAGGGGTCTGATCTGGTGTTTGCAACTGATGCGACCCACGCGCTGAGAACGCTACCGGCGACACCACAGATGTCGACTTTCTTGTCCCATGATGTGGGGTATATGGAGTGTGCAGTTGATGCTTGTTATGGTGCGTGCTGACCGGCGTCTTAAGGTGTCTGTTGCTGCCTGAGCTTCGCGTCTCACTAGGCGGTGTTGAAGGGTGAGGAGGCTCACTTTGATACAACGGTGATTTCATGATAAACTTGGATCGGTGTGCTGAAAAAGGAAGTTTATTTATGAATACAACAATCAGAAAAAGTATAGTACTCTATGTTCAATTCCCCCGGTGCACTAGATGGCTGGTTTTTTTTTGCAATGTTTCAATTACTTTTCCTTTTTGGGAACCACCGCCAAATCAATTATTTACAGCTAATATGCTTACGTAATTACTACATCACCAGGTCGGGTGCAACATGTAGCAGTACACCCGCTTGCGGATCTCCTCTGTTTCTATAGGTTCTTCAGGGAACATTGGATGGTCCCAGTGCACCATTTCCACAAACTCCACGTCGAAAGCAAATTCCTGCTCAGCGATGGAGAAGAAGTTGAAATCGTTTTCCACCATCTTTGGTTTGGGTCTGTGTGGGGACCACACAACCAGGCATTTTCCACCCGATCTTGGGGTATCTTTGTCTTGTAATGGTTTCAGTAGCTCTTTTGCGGACTTGAGTAGTTTGGTATGTTCTGTATGGTTGAAAACCAGATCGCTCATGATGATCAAATCTGCTTTTCCTTGAATGGTGTTGCTTATTTCTTGGGTATCAGATCCCCATATAAATCCCTGAACACTGACTCTCTGAGAAAGCTCAGTATTATTCAACGACTCCACGTTGACTTGTATATTTTCCAGTAGATCTGGGTCTGGGTAGTCGGTAGCCACCACTTTCTTCGCGCCGTTGATAGAACAGAGCAGAGAAGGCAAGGCAGCTGCAGCTCCAAATTCAACAATATTTTTGTTCTTGATTAAGGTTTCGCGGTGTTGTTCCAAATACTCTGCAGTGTACCTCCCTGCGTTCCACAGCAAATGGCCCCATAACGGAGATTTTCCGACTAGTCGAAGTTTGATCTCACTAATCTCTGGATGACTGTCAGTATGTTTCCTCTTGTAAGATTGATAATGAGACTCCGGAGGAGGTGGTCTGAAGTCTTCAGGCTCAGCAAAAAGATCGCCATCAAGCTCGAGCTCGCTGTCGGACATGATCAAATGAAAATCATTTTTTTCAGGTTCGCTTACGTAAATATACACTGGCTACCTAATTCACGGACATGTAGTCACCTCCCAGTCGGATGGGTCGTGCACGTTTGGATGGTCCAGTGTCTTCATTTCGTCTTCACTAAGCTCAAAAGACAAAACATCAAAGTTGACACGCAGTCTTTCAATGTTTTTCGTCTTAGGAATAGGAACGTATCCTTTTTGAAGAGACCATCTGACGAGAACCTGCGCCGGAGTGACACCTTTCTTCTGCGCAATTGCAACAGCATCTGGGTCATTGATACGGTTAGCGTGTGAGAACGGAGCGTACGCAACCACCGTGATGTCATTTGATTGACAGAAGTCGCAGAGTTCCTTTCTCATGCACCACGGAGAAACTTCTATCTCATTGGCCACAGGCTTGTATTTCAACCCTGGCCAAGATAAAAGCTCCTTCAAGTGCTCAATTCCGTAGTTTGAAACACCAATGGACTTGACAATGCCTTCGTCAACGGCTTCCTGCATTGCCTGATACGTTTCGAGTCTCATTTTTTTCCCTTCTGTTGGTGCATGGATAAGCAGCAAATCAATATAGTCAAGACCTTGAATTTCATTCAGACATTCTTTGATAGCCTTTTTAGCATTCTGATAACCATTTTGGTTGTTCCAGAGCTTAGTGATGTAGAAGACGTGCTCACGCTTGTTGTGCTCAGGGTCCTCAGCCATCCACAACTTGATACCGTCTCCACATTCCTTCTCGTTACCGTACAGCACTGCTGTATCTATCAGACGGTAACCAATATTGAGTGATTCCTTGACAACTTCTGCTGCATTTCTCAACTCCCAAGTACCCAATCCCATGTAAGGAAGAAGCTTTCCGTTGTTTAACTTGACGAACTTTGACAACATGGTAGAAGTAATCGAAATTCGAAATTTGGTTGTTCACGTAATTTGTATTTTAATTACGATATACTGACACTTAAATATGTCTAATAATTAATTTAGTTAGCAATGAAGTTGAGATTGCTTTATTTTGGGAGACCTGTTTCCAAATTTATGAGCACCTGGTCTGAGTCCTGAGGGCCCTCGCCAACCTCGGTCAGAATGACTCTGGAAACACCAGTGCTCCATGTAGGGTCCAACTCGAACGCTGGAGCAGATAGAGAGCTCGAATCAATTTTGTTCCAGCCGTCAACAGACCCAAACACTGCATATAGCAATCCCAACACCTTGGATTCATTTTCTGCCTCGTAGTAGATCACTGCATTTGGACCCGCATCGTAGGTGTAAGCAGCAATGGTCTTACCTGCAGATTCATTCAGCAGGTTGACCAGCTTGATGATTCTCTTGGAAGTGTCATTCAAATAAAAGATCGGTGGATAGGAGTCCAAGCAAGTAGCGTGGAAAGAGTTTGAGTCTCTCATGGTTAGTTCCGCAAACAATGGGAAGTTTTTGTCCACAATCGATTTCTTCATCTCCTCAAACCGTTCAGGAACAACTTTCTCCACACGATGTTGGAACAGAGACGAGGTTTTCACTGTAAGTTGCATTCCGCTGGTGCTTGGAACATCCTTTTTATCGTCGGAGACCACCAAGACACAAGCTTTCATGTTAGGCCAGTGGCTAAGAGGCGCCACCTCGACAGCCTTCGAGTCCTCACCGTTCTCCAATCGCCCCATTTCCCAGGCCACATATCCGCCAAAGAGAGATCTGCAGGCTGAGCCAGAACCCTTTCTTGCAATCTTACTCAGCTCTGAGGCCGATTGAGGAAGCTCGTACAACTTGGCGATGGCAGAAATCAAAGCAGCAAATCCAGCGGCCGAGGAGGCCAGTCCTGCTGCAGTCGGGAAGTTATTCTCACTCACAATGTGCAGGTTCATTTGGCTCAGTTTTGGAAGAGACACGTCTTTGTCCTCCAGCTCCTTTCTGTACTGTCTCAGATCCTTCAAACATTGCTGGGTTCTGGGAGTATCAAGCGAGTGAAGCTGTCCGTTGAGCCACAGCTGATCCTTTTCAAACCCCTCCGAACAGGAAGCGGTGGTCAGTGTCCTGAGATCTTTTTGAGACAAGGTCACACTGATGGACGAGTTTGTTGGGAGATTCAAGTCCTTGTCTCTCTTTCCCCAGTATTTAAGGGTCTGTAAGTTAGTTCGACAAACAGGTCATACATACAGCAATATTCACAGGAGCCGTTCTGGAAGCATAGTATATTTTAGCCATGATTGAAAACCAAAGAAAGATATGATGGGTTTCCTTATTTTGTTCCCTCAAGTTTTTTTCCGTCGCGAATCTCGTACACCTCAAAGTCTGAATTTTATTTTGACTATAAAACATTTAGAGGTGAATAGTACAAATTGTAGAACAATATAGTGTTGACAAATTGGAGCAGCAAATCATTTCACAATCAAACGGCTCAAGATGTAACCTTCTCCCATCTCCAGATTCTGGCTTTGCAATCTCCGGAGCCGGTGGCAAAGTAGCCACCGTTCACTCCTCTCTTCTGCGTCATCACTGGCGAAACGTTCACACTAATAACAGAATTTCTATGTCCTTGTAGCATGATGTATGGCTCACCAGTGGCCTTCTCCCACATTATCACACCTCTATCCTTGGAACCTGAAAGAATAAACTCGTCATCAGGAGTACAGCACACGGAAAGAACAAAGTCCTTGTGTCCAACGTAAGTCACCTCACAGTTCGACTTGGAGGATCCTTGTTGCTTTTGCAGGTCCTTCAGAGACCACAATTTCACAGTTCTGTCCAAAGACCCAGAGGCAATGTCTTTTCCGTCGTGGGTGAAGGCGACAGAGTACACGGAATCCATGTGTCCGTTTCCGCTCTCGTTGGCCGAGTCGAGTCTTTCCACGAGGAAACCTTGGTTTGCATCCCACACACGCACAGTTCTGTCCAATGATCCGGCGGCAATCAGTTTTCCATCGGGAGATGCGGCAACGGTGGTGACACCGTCCTCGATACTCAAAGTTAGCGAACATTGACCGGTGAATACATCCCAGATTCTCACAGTTCTGTCACCAGAGCCAGAAACAAGCTTTGATCCATCAGGGAAAAAGTCCAATGAGTATATGTCTTGCTCGTGTCCCTTGAGATATTTCACAATCGTTCTTGTGGCCAAGTCCCAGATTCTAATAATCTTGTCCTCAGCCCCGGTGGCAAGGAACTTTCCATCTGGTGAGAAACACACAGATCTAATGTACAAATCTCCGGTATCTGTGTCATAGGATCCGTTGGAGCTGGCAGACGACTCGTCGCTCAAACGAGCAACAAGATCTCCAGTCTCGACGCTGAAGACCTGAGTCAGCTTGTTGCAACCCGTGGCCAAAAACTTGCCGTCCTTGGAGAATCTAACACAGCACACAACAGAGGTGTGGTCAAAGGAATGAACCAGGGAGGTGTCAACCTTCTTAGGAACCTTAGGGTTGTACACTATATAGTACTCGCTGTGCTGTTTCTTGTAGGGAAGAGTACTGTAGGAATCGAAGTCCTTCAAAAAGGCAGGGATAGGCTTGTTGTGTTGAGCTTTCATAGCGTAGGCAGAATCATCTTCAGCCTTGACCAAGGAAGTTTGAGCCGGCTGTGCCACCTGGGTGGTAGCGGCAGCTTGTTCAGGAGACGGTTGAACCGACGCAGCAGCTTGTTCCTGGGTGACAACTGGAGGAGGAGGCAATATCTGCGAACCTTGAGCGCTTTCAGACTTGGTACCTGCGGTTTGTGCGTTAATCTGTGGAAGAGCACCATTGAATCCCGGCGCACGATATTCAGATGGGGAGCCACTCAGGTTAGGTGGAGGGAGCTGCTGAGGGGTCTGAGGGAACGCAGGCTGCGGTCTTTCCAAAAGAGGATGTTGTTGGGATTGAGCCTGCGCTTTGACTTGGGCTTGAGCCTGCTGCATGGATTGTTGCTGGAACAGTCTGTCTCTGTTTTCGAGATCCTGCTTGAGTCTCAGAATTTCCTTTTCGTAGGCCTCTTTCATGGTTCTGTGAGCTTGTTCCAGCTCGTAAACCGTGTTTCTGATGTTGGTCAGCTCCTGGTGTTGCTGATTGATTTTTAACTCGTAGTCATGATGGTGGTCTTTGTAGATTGTTGTTTCTCTGCTCAGGCTATCAAACTCCTTCTTGATAGCATCAAGAAGCTCGTCCAGATGATCACGCTCCGGCATTGCATGGCTGTTGCTGCTTGGAATAGCTCTTTGGTAAGACATGGCGCAAACTTATTCGAGTTGTCAATTGTCTAGTTGGCGAGAATAGAATGTCAACAAAATGACGTATGTGTGACTAAATTTCGACAATATTCGGTAGTACTTTAGAAAAACCTACTGTAGTGCCAAAAGTACGTTTAATTCAGCCTCAGAACAATGATTTGCAAGCAGTTAAGTAACGAAACAAGCAAGAGTGGATAATCAAAATAAACGGAAGAAAGCAAAAAAAAAACGGAACGAAAAATGTGCATGGGACGAAAAAGACGAAAGTCTAAAAAACGATTAGCACGGAGGAGCTTATCGCGCAAAAGTAAAATAGCCAAGACAATCAATCTACTGTACCTGCTACGGAGCTTACAAAATTCCCTTTGCATGACACCGTTCAATTTGATTGGTCCATTTTGGTTATTTCGCCCGAAATTGCATAGGTGGCTAGTCTGGTAGGCAATAGTTCCTCACGCGCTGATTGCATTTTGGAAATTTCTTGGCACTCGGTGGAAATTGCCTGCTTTCAACAAAAAGGATATTGTGTTTTTGTTGTTCAGCGTTATTGTGCACTACTTTTCCCTGTGGCAAAGCCACACACCCGTACACAGACTCATTCCGATTTTTTCCCACCGCACGTCGGCGTCGGAGATTACGTAATAATAAACTGGTACTGGAGCGTAGGTGCACGGGTGTGAGTCGCAACACTTAATACAAACCAAATCTTGGGTCAATTAGATAAACATGTCTAGTGCTAGCGAGTTTTTAGATAAGGGTGTTGAGCTCGTGAAGAAAGCGATAGAGTGCGACAGCTCGAGCAAGTACGACGAAGCGTACCGACTTTACTACAATGGGCTTGACTATTTGATGTTGGCTCTGAAGTACGAAAAGAACCCAAAGTCCAAAGAGACCATCAGATCGAAATTCACGGAATATCTGTCGCGCGCGGAGCAGCTCAAGGAATATTTAGACAAAAAGCAGCAGCAGGATCAGACAGGTGAGGCCAGTGCCACCTCTGGTTCAGTCAAGGCAAAAAAAACCAATGGAGGTGAAGACGAGGATGCAGACAGCGATACAAAGAAACTTAGGGGCGCTCTTGCTAGCTCAATTTTGAGCGAAAAGCCCAATGTTCAGTGGAATGACATTGCAGGTCTCGAGCTTGCGAAAGATGCGCTCAAGGAGGCTGTGATCTTGCCGGTGAAATTCCCGCACCTGTTCAAAGGCAAGAGAAAGCCCGTTTCAGGTATTTTGTTGTACGGGCCTCCTGGAACAGGTAAATCGTACCTGGCTAAAGCTGTTGCTACAGAAGCAAACTCGACGTTTTTTTCTGTGTCCTCGTCTGATTTGGTGAGTAAGTGGATGGGAGAATCAGAAAGACTCGTGAAACAGTTATTCAACATGGCCAGAGAGCAGAAGCCGGCCATTATTTTCATCGACGAAGTTGACGCTCTGTGTGGGCCCAGAGGTGAGGGCGAATCTGAAGCATCGCGGAGAATAAAGACCGAGCTGTTGGTGCAGATGAACGGTGTTGGTAACGATTCTGACGGAGTTCTGGTTCTGGGAGCCACCAATATACCTTGGCAGCTTGACTCAGCCATCAGAAGACGTTTTGAGCGCAGAATATACATTGCCCTTCCCGACCAGGAGGCTCGTGTGGAGATGTTTAAGTTGAACATCGGGGACACCCCGTGCGTTTTGAATACACAGGACTACCAGACTCTTGCACAGATGACAGAGGGCTATTCTGGACATGACATCAGTGTTGTTGTGAAGGATGCTTTGATGCAGCCAATTAGAAAAATTCAGATGGCCACACATTTCAGAAAGGTCATTTCGACAAGTGAGGAAGGAGAGGAGGTGATCCAGTACACTCCATGTTCGCCGGGACAAGAGGACGCAATCGAGATGAGCTGGCTGGATCTGAACGGCGAGGAGCTGAAGGAGCCAGACCTTGGAATAAAGGACTTTATTAAAGCCATCAAAACCAACAAGCCTACAGTTAATCAGAAGGATCTGGACAAGTTCATCGAATTTACAAACGATTTCGGATCGGAGGGTAATTGAGACCCCTGCTGGTCGATAGACAATCTATGTATATTGGGAAATATTGAAATTGGAGTCCACCACTTTGGAGACCTCGATTTTGATCAGCAACAACGAACTACCTTTCTTCTCGAGAAATGCCTTTGCGTCTGGATTACTCTTCACATGCAAATCTCTGTAGTACTTCATCTCCTCCGAGTCCACATCTTCATCGTAAAACTTCTCGACCTGACCAGTTAAATTGCAACTCAGCTCGCACAGCTCAGACTGGTTGAGATCCTCAAGCAATCTGAGCAATTGACCGTGTCCAGAGGCCCCACTCGATTTTGTTGAGGTAGTCCAATCGTGGACGAGAATCGAGCATTGAGGGTTGTTCACCAGATTGTTGTATTTTAAGGTATCTTTTGGGGTCGAAATGAGCAAATAATAACTGTTGCCCGCGTTGGACTCGTACTTTTGCTCTGGGCTGATCAAAGTATAATTCATCAGACTCACGTGCGGAACGTTGTTCAGACACGTTCCCAAATGGATGAAGTTGGCATTTTTCAAAAGATGTATGACAGAGTCCGGAATTTCGCTGCTCATTTTAAATAAAAAGCGACAAATGTACTTGGGGTACAAAAAATGATTAAAATACGGATTTGGTTTTTATTTATTTTGTTATTTTTTAAGCCGTGAGGCAATGTCTGAACAATGAATAGTTCATTGACAGCCGGAAAACAATCGGTTTCCCATGAAACACCGATGCCAGAAATGCTTTTTTCTGCATCAGTGATATTGCTAGACCCCCCTTGCGGCAGTCACGAACGCCAAATGATGGATATTAAATCTGCACCACCCAGAACTCCAACAAAGGGAACTGTATCTGAGGAGACCAAAATATTTCCTGATCGTCTTACCATTGAAAGCATTCTATCTACCCCATTGCAGAAAGCTGCTCCCGAAACCTTTCCCCAAGTTGTGCCAGTGGATACCCACCTTGCCCAAGACATCCCTACCAACACACAGCCTCAAAAAAGCTCGCCAAGAACGACTAACAGCCCTGCCACTCTTGCTAAGTTGAGGCTTTACAACTTGCGTCGCGAAACTAATAGCCAAAGCTTTGACTCTGAAGAAGACTCTCTTGATGAGGTCTCACTCAATCGCATCAAACTTCTGGTGGACATGGACGACGACAGCGAATTGGACTACGCAGATCTTAACAAGCATTTTCCTGATAGTGTGCGAACAATCAAGCTGACGAAAGAAAAAGAGGACAACATAGATCGCATGTTGAAGGAAGAGAAGGCCAAAGGTGCTGCCATTGCATCCAAGGAGCACCCGTTATCGCAGTCCTCCGGAGCTACTACTTATGCTGGTTCCGTCAAGGACTCAGCGACTGTTTTGAAGCGCAAGAGTTCCGCTCTGTCAGACCCAGGAAGTCCTGATGGTAGCACCTCAGAAAGCTCTAGTTTTATTTCTGCGCTAGACGCCACAGAAGTCTCAAAAAGACAACATCCTACTTAATTTTTGGAACTTTATTTCAGGTTGTTTCGTTCAAAGAAACGGCCTTCTTGTCCTTTGTGTATCCGCTGTGTATTATAATTTGTGCGAGTTAAATATTGTATATTTAATTTTTCTTCTTTTTAATGACAGTAAGCGAGCCAGAGGAAAAAGTACAGTTTCTCAAGCGACATGTGCTGTCTAACTTGTCCCGACGTACGAGTGCTGGTCAGAGAAAGGTGCGACTGAATAATCTGGACATGGAGTACATGCAGATCTACAAGATGCTGGAGAACACAATCAAGTTTAACGAGGGAAAGTCTTGTCTGGTGATGGGGCCCCGTGGTTCGGGAAAGACCACTGTGGTGAACAACGCAATCTTAGAGCTCACAGACAAGTACCCTGGGATGTTTTATGTGATACGTATCAGCGGAGTCTATCAGAATGACGACAAAAGTGCCATCAAGGAGATTGCACGGCAGCTTGACTGGCATCTATGGAGGCATTCGGGCACAAACAGCGTTTCTTTCGAGCGGTTTTCTGCAAGCGACACAATGAACAGCGTCATGAGTGTTCTGGATGGCAGCAAATTAGTGGAGGGCAGGGACCAAGATAGTAACCCAGACGAAATGCAGATGCCAATCATATTTGTTATTGACGAGATGGAGAAATACACCAACGATGCCAAGCAAACGCTTCTGTACAATCTTTTTGACGTTGCGCAATCATCATCAAACAACCACGCTGTTTCAGTTATTGGACTCACCACAGTGACCGGTGTCCGTGAACAGCTCGAAAAGCGAGTTAAAAGTCGATTCAGCCAGAAAATGATCCAGTTCACCAAGCCAAAAACACTACAGGAGTTTTGCAACAGCGTAAAGTGCATGCTGAGCGTTTCTCCTGACGATTTCGAGCCGTCGATGTCCAACTTAGTCGACGAGTACAACTCGAGGATCGACAATCTGATCTCGACGCCCGGAGACCTGCGCAAAGCCGTGGTTGCCAATTTCTACACAATCAAAGATTTAAACGTTCTCAAGACGCAGCTCACCCCGTTTATTCTCGAGCTGGACTTATCCGGACTTTCTACCGGAAGTCTTGGCAAGGTCGATCTCAACAATAGAAGCATCCAGCTCTTGTCGAGTTTGAGTGATCTTGAGCTGAAGCTGGTTATCTGTGCCGGACGCCAGCTACTGAAAAATTCCATGGACCAGGTCAACTTTAATATAGCATACCAGGAGTTTGACTCGCTGACCAACACACAGACCAACACATTGAACTCACAGTTGCAGACAATGGGTCGTGTGAAGTTAGACTCTTCTAGACACTCCAGAGACCTGATGCTTGCCTGCTGGGAAAGGCTTATCTACTTTGGATTACTGGTGGAGCCGATTAGACAAATCAATGGCATCAACTCGAGTTTTTACACCGGCGGGGAGTCCAACAAGATGTTCCATCTCGACGTGAGGCTCGAGGACGTGGCGCGGGTGTTCCGGAATTCGGACTGGGTGACGAAGTGGTGCAAAATCTGAACGAGATTCGCATGTCCGGATCGGGTGGACTTTGAGCTTCCCTTCACCCCTTGGTTACCCCGCAGGAGCATCACTCCGGCTGGCTTCCAATGTAGTGCTCGCCTAAGGCTTAAATACCTGCGGCACCCCCAACTCTATAATCGCTGAAGTACACCAAATTCTAGCATTCGCGGCGAGTGACCTAAATCATTTGTCGCACGCACCATCTCCGATAAAAACTTTTTCCTTGCTTGGTAAAAAGTCAAGCGGACTCTCCGAAATAAGCATCACTGCCAGTATTTTCTAAGCAAAAAAAAGTACCCCATTCATTACAGTTTGCGTTATGGACCCGACACAGGACCCCAATTTCAGACCTCCGTCTACACATCCACCGGTGGAACCAACAGTTTCCTGGAAATTGATTCCAAACAGAGAGCCCATACAGCCGTATGTGCTTGCGGACTTTTTGGAGCCAATTGACCAGCCTATAGAACATACTAGTGTTTCGAACAAGTCGTCGACGCCTAGCTCAAAAGGACATTCGAAGGCAAAGTTTTCGATAGAGTCCACCCCTAGATCGGCGTCTCCTACTATGATTAAACACAAAATTCCTAAATCCAGAACAGAACTTCAGCCGTTCAGTTCCAGCGAGGAGGACGAGGAGGATACGCCAGACTCAAACAAGGGCGCTGTGCCACCCTCAAAGGTGGATCGCACAGATTCGTTCAGCAACACAAATCTTCCGCGCATCCACTCGTTCCAAATTGCGGACCTCGAGGAAGTTCCTCACGGAATCCAACGGCAGTCCAAAAGTTTGGACAACTATAAATTCCCAACACACCGTCTCAAGACCAGACTTTCAGACCCAAATAAGTTTCCGCTCGTGATTGTGGCGTGTGGTTCGTTTTCCCCAATAACCTATCTACATCTGCGGATGTTCGAGATGGCATTGGATTCCATCAGAGAGTCCACCCGATTTGAGGTTATGGGAGGATATTACTCGCCTGTCTCGGATAACTACAAAAAACCCGGATTGGCTCCGTCGCACCACCGTGTGCGAATGTGCGAGCTGGGGTGCGAGAGAACCTCTTCCTGGTTGATGGTTGATGCGTGGGAGTCCCTGCAGCCCAAGTACACCCGCACGGCTCTCGTTCTGGACCATTTCAACGAGGAGATCAACATCAAAAGAGGCGGTGTTTACACGGACTCCACGAGCAAGGAAAAAACTGGCGTGAAGATCATGCTTCTTGCCGGAGGAGACCTGATAGAATCCATGGGAGAGCCAAATGTTTGGGCAGATCAGGACCTGCACCATATTCTGGGAAATTACGGCTGTCTGATCGTCGAAAGAACAGGCTCCGATGTCAGATCGTTCCTGCTCAGTCATGATGTCATGTACGAGCATCGCAAAAATATACTGGTCATCAAGCAGTTAATCTATAACGACATCAGCTCCACCAAGGTGCGACTTTTCCTCAGAAGAAATATGAGTGTCCAATATTTATTGCCTAATTCCGTCATCCGGTACATTCAGGAGCACAAGCTCTATGTTCATGACAGCGAGCCTGTCAAGCAGGTGATGGAATCCCAAGATTAGGGTCTTGAGTGCGCGATCTACGGAGAATATAATTTTAGTGTCTAAGTTAGGTGAATTAAAGTACTCACACCATTGTAACAAGTTCTTCGGCAGAAGTTGGGTGGATAGCAACACAGTCGTCAAAGTTGGCTTTGGTGGCACCCATCTTGATGGCCACACCAAATCCTTGCAGGATTTCAGCAGACGCATCTCCAACAATGTGCAGTCCAACCACCTTTTCGGCAAGACTCTTTATGCACACCAATTTGTATGCAGTTGGAGACTTGTGTTCCGACATCGCGTAGAACATGGAGGTAAACTTGGACTGGTAGATCTTGACGTCGTCTTCTCCGTATTTCTCTATAGCTTCCTGTTCAGTCAGTCCAATCGAGCCGGCCTCAGGATGAGAGAAAATCACCGAAGGAACATTGTCAAAGTCCTGCTTCTGGGTCTTGAAAATCTCCGGACCAAATAGTCTGTTGGACAGCTTTCTTCCAGTAGCAATAGCCACAGGCGTCAGCTCAACATTACCGACCACATCACCCAGCGAGTAAACACCCTTCACGTTGGTCTCCTGGAATTCGTTCACAATAACTTGGTCCTTGGAGTTCAGCTGCAGACCGATTTTGTCCACACCCATGTCAATCAAGGATCTTCTACCAATAGTCCAAATCAGCTCGTCGACAACGATGCTGGAATCGTCGTTCAAATACACTTTCTTGGACCCATCCTCCAGTTTCTCCACCTTGGTGACTTGCGACTGCTTGTGCACGTTAATGCCTTCCTTGACGTAGTGATCAGTGATGGTATGTTGGATAATCGGATCAAACTTACGCAACACAGTCTCACCTCTAATAATCAAGTGAGTCTCAGATCCCAGTCCGTGGAACACACCCGCAAGTTCCACTCCAATGTAACCGGCACCGACAACAGCGACTCTCTTTGGCTGTTTCTCAAGCTCAAAAAATCCATCGGAGGAAATACCCAATTCAAAGCCCGGGGTCTTATTTGGGAAAACAGGAGTTCCTCCGGTGGCGATCAAGATCTTGTCTGCCGTGAAGGTCGAGATCTTGGACTCGTCATCCTTGTGAACGACTTCCACCTTGCCGTCCTCGGTAAATCTAGCAAATCCAAAGATGTAGTCCACACCCTCTTTGGTCATATTCCGCTCGTAGATTCCATTGAGTCTCTTGATGTAGGCGTCTCTCTTACTTTTGAACTCGACCCAGTTGAACGTGTCGGCAAGAGAAGGCTCCACGTTGTCAAATCCGTAGTCCTTGGCCATTTTAATCTTAGAGGCCATGTCCGAAGCATACCACATCACTTTCTTTGGAACACATCCAACATTAACGCAGGTTCCTCCCATTTGCTTCGATTCGACCACCAGTGTGGAGGCCCCGTACTTGGCAGCCCTTCTAGCAGAGGCAACTCCTCCGGAGCCACCACCAATAACCAGATATTGATAATGAGAACGCATTCTTTTTAGCATAATAATTTATACTTTTTTAATTACTAAGGGCCGTTGCCACTCCAAAAAATAATTCTTGTTTTTTCATCCACTATTGTACATTAATTTAGCGCAACTTGAATTGATAAGATGTCGGAAGAAGGACAGGAAACACAGGGAAATCTGTTTAGCACACAGGACGTCGATCAATTAATGGAAGATGACGAGTTGGACGAGGAAATGGTTAACGAATTGCGGGACGACGTCGATAACGAAGAGGAACAACAAGACGAGGACGAAGATCCCGCGTTGGCGAAAACACCAGCAATCCTGCCTCAGTTCCCCGACCTCACCAGAAGCGATAAGACTTTAGAGGAGGTTTTGCAGATGATGGACGACGAAGAGTTCACCCCCATCATCCCTGACAGTGTCACAGACTACTATTTGGCTAAAAACGGGTTCCAAACGTCCAATGTGAAGGTGAAGCGACTTTTGGCGTTGGCAACTCAGAAATTCATCAGCGACATTGCTACCGACGCATACGAATACTCCAGAATCAGATCCAACACAGCAGTCTACAACTCTTCCAACCCTCATGTTCGTGCTCGCGCTCTCATGATGGCTACATCCAACATGGCCAACGCTCCGGAAGAGTCCGTGGAGAACGGAGTCCAGGGAGCTTCAGGATCTGCAGGAGAAGGACAGTCCAGTACAGCATTAGGAGGGGGAAACCAGCAACACAACCAGAAAGTGTCATTAACAATCGAAGATCTCAGCAGTGCGTTGGATGAATATGGCCTCAACATCAACAGACCACAGTTCTACAGATAATCATCATAGAGAGCGAACATAAAATTCCAGAAATTATACAGTCAGAACATCTCGAACGAGGGAAAACACCTTCGTTTCCATGAGTCGATATTCCAGTGAATGAGTCCATCCTCAGTTCCAATCACCAAAGCGCTGCTGTCTTGAACACGGGCGACATCCAGGCCACAGACCTCCACATTACTGTCGAGATAGGGCACTACGTCTTCCTCCAGCTTCACCTCTCCTAACTGGTATTGAGGAGCTTCCATGTTGCGAAGCATCGGATCATCTGTGGTGTCGTATTGGAGCCTGCGTGGCTGGTAAGGACGGTCATTGATGATCGACCGCGTGAACGGACGTTGGCCAACTCGGACACCGGGCTGTATGTTGGACTGGTTTGTGTGAGCAGCGTCCAACGCCAGCACCTCATCCACCGGCTTGACGATCGGCTGACAGTATCGCGAGGTTTCTGGGTCCAGAAGTCGACGAGGAAGAAGAACAACCTGGTGTTTGGAAAAGTCTCTGGTGTCTACCACATGGACTCTTCCCTGGTGCTCTGAGATAAATAGTAAATCTTCTGTTCCACCGCTAAATTTGCACACTCTGAAATCCCCGCTTGCATCCAGCCTAGTAGAGTGCACTTCTGCGAGCGCGTGATCTTGCTTACGCACGTCGTAGAGCAGATTGGCACCGTCCTGGAAACATACACTGAACTGCATCCCGGAAGAGCTCCAATCTGTGGAGATACCGCACAAATAGCTGGTTGATATGCTTTGTCTGCCTTTCACGTCGGCCATTTTCTCCTCTGAATGCAAAATAAACACCTTGGATGAATCTCCTACTGCAATGATGCTCTTTGAATCTGGTGATACGCTGGCGTGGTTCAGAGGCACTCCGGCATTGATGTTCATTTGCGAGGTTGCCACTCCATAGTTAGCAATGTCCAGCATGTACATGTTGTGGTCGTTGTTGCAGAGTATCGTTTTGTACATCGAGTTGGACAGTTTGTACAGAGAAACAGAATTGTTGATCAACGTCCCCACGTTTTTGTTGAGGACTGCTTCGTTGTGCTTGGAGTAGAGGCCGAAAAGCCCTCTGCAACTACCTAAAGTGACTCCCTGGGGAGTTGCACTAAGAACACCACCAATGGCCACGAGGTCGTCCATCTCCTTCAGACATCGTGGGGACGTTTCGAATTTGGTTATGGATCTTAGATATTTTGTAGCCGAGGACTCGTTTTGCTGCTTGCGGTTCAGGTCCAAACACATCAAATTGTTTCCTGATGGATAATACACACAATTATTCCGCGAAGAAGCACAAACGAGGTCTTTCAATTGCCAATGGCTCATGGTTATGCTGACACTGTAGTAGTTAGACTGGGGAACAAGGAAGCTGGGACTGTTGCCCGGTGACACATATTTTCTGGTCCCACGACTGGAGGTTAGTTACGGAGAGTGGAGGGGACAAGTACGTACCTTTCAGGAGCAGCCAACGTTTCGATAGTCATTTTTTTAGACTGAATCACAACCCCAGATAATTTTGTAGGTTTAAATAGTTGCTTATCACTCACACTTACATCACACGCCAGTGGAGTGACCCAATACATTACGTAATAAAACGAAGCAGGTCTGTCATCGAAATAGCGGGTAAGATAAAACCCCTGCACCGTGAAAGTTGGTCTTTTGTTTTCAGGCCAGCAATATATTGCAGTGATGGCGTCGGTGGTTTATTTTCTGGACAACAAGGGCCGACCTCTACTGTTTAGAGACTATAAGGGCGACATTGGTCCACAAGCAGTTGAGCGATTCCCTTTCCTGCTGATCAACAACTCGACCAATAATGAGAATTTTGACGACGGTTCTACACGGCCTGTGTTGTACGACAATGGGATCAACTACATCTACTTGATGCATAAAAACCTGTACATTTTGGCGATGACCCGCCACGACACCAATGTTTTCAATATCATGTGCTATCTTCAGAATCTTATCAAAGTGCTTGAGAGTTATGTGAAATCATTGGAAGAAGAGTCGATCAGAGATAACTTCTCGATAATCTACGAGTTAATGGACGAAATGATGGATTTTGGCATTCCACAGATCACAGATACCAAAATTCTCAAGGAGTATATCACCCAGGAGTCTTTCACTTTGGAGAAGGTGATAGCCAGTGCCACCGGATCCAAGAGTGGTTCTTTAATGCATCAACAACCAAAACAACCACCATCCACGCTCACAAACTCGGTCAATTGGCGGTCTCCTGGAATATTCTACAAAAAGAATGAGGCGTATCTTGATGTTATAGAGTCCATTGATATGCTGATCAATGCCAAGGGCCAAATGCTGAGTTCTGAAATCCATGGTGCTATCAAGCTGAAATCCTATCTATCAGGCATGCCCGAGTTGGTTCTGGGTCTCAATGACAAATTTTTGAACAGCGGGCTTAGCTCGATCCGTGGCGAAGCAAGAGACGCCAACTCTACGAAGGGAATTGAGGTCGAGGACGTTAAATTCCACCAGTGTGTCAGACTGGCCAAGTTCGAAACCGACAAGATGGTGTCCTTTATCCCACCAGATGGAGAATTTGACCTCCTGAACTACCGTGTTCATTCCCATTCCCTGCGGCCTTTGTTTATGATTGACTACAAAATGAAAAACCACTCGAATACCAGAATAGAGATCATGATCAAGGTGAAAGCAAATTACAAGAACAAGATAAGCGCCAACCGGCTGGAGATCCGCATTCCAGTTCCAGAAGACGTTGACTCTCCGAAATTCCACTACAACAAGGGTTCGATCAAATACATACCTAGCGAGTCGGTGGTTCTGTGGAAGTTCAAGAGGATAGACGGTGGCAAAGAGTACGTTATGGTTACCGAGCTCTTGCTTCCGTCGGTCCACGATCTCTCCAGTCTTGAAAATTTCAAAAAGAGACCGATTAACCTGAAGTTCGAGATGCAAGGTTTTGTCACCAGCGGCCTCCAAATTCGGTACCTTAAGATAAATGAGCCTAAGCTCAACTACCAGAGCTATCCTTATGTTCGGTATATCACGCGAAGCGGGGACAATTATAGTGTTCGTGTTAAATAGATGAGATATAATCTAGAAGTTTTTCAACTTTTTTACAAGAAATATTTTTGCAACATTTGTTTGTGCGTATCGAGTATTTTTCATACATGGATCCTGAACAAGAAGCGAGGTCCACTGAGTTGAAAAACTTGGGAAATGAAGAGCTGAAAAAGAACAATTTTGACCATGCCATCGAACTTTACACTCAGGGAATAGCTATTGTGCCGACTGCTATCTTGTACTCGAATCGAGCGCAAGCACAAATCAAGCTTGAAAACTATGGACTCGCCATAGATGACGCCAATAATGCTATCAAACTGGACAAAAACTACCTGAAGGCCTACTATAGAAGGGCTGTGGCCCATAGTGCGATTATGGAGTACAAGAAATCGCTTGCTGATGTGAAAATTGTTCTTTCTCGTGCCCCCTCTGACAAAAATGCCCAGACCTTGGAGAAACAGCTGGTGAGAATCATCAACCAGATAAAGTTCGAAAAAGCGATTGCTGTGGAAGATCCTGGCTCGGCAATAGAAAACATCGACCTTGACTCGTTCAGCGTGGAAAGTAGCTACGACGGGCCTGAGCTTGAAATTCTGGTTGAAAACAAAAACATACAGGTGAAAATGACACAGGAATACATCTCGTACATGGTGGAAGCTTTCAAAAAGGGCTCGAAGATTCCGAAAAAACACGCCTTCGCCATCGTTGCTGCCGCCAACGAGCTCTTCAAGCAACAGCCGCCTATGGTGGAATTCGGTTTGCCCCGGGATTCCACTGCTGAAAAGGAACTCCAGCTGGACTCTCTGAAAAAAATCACTGTTTGTGGTGACACACACGGCCAGTTCTATGATGTCATTAACCTATTCAAGCGGTTTGGGAAGGTGGACAAGTCCCACACTTACCTCTTCAATGGAGACTTTGTCGACAGAGGATCGTGGTCATGTGAAGTTGCATTTTTGCTCTACTCGTTGAAGCTTCTCTATCCTGAGAATATGTACATCAACCGAGGAAACCACGAGACTAATGACATGAACAAGGTGTACGGATTTGAGGACGAGTGTAAGCACAAGTACAACGAAAAGCTGTTCCAGTGTTTCAGCGAGTCGTTCAACTCTCTACCGTATGCTTCGCTGATTGGCCAAGAGTACCTGGTCATGCACGGAGGACTGTTCTCGTCTGATAATGTGACTCTGGACGACATCAGAAAAATCAATCGGTTTAGAGGCTCGCAACCTCCAAAGGAAGGCATTGAGATGGAGCTGCTGTGGACCGATCCCCAGCCGGACGAAGGAAGATCAGCTTCCAAAAGAGGTATCGGAATGCAGTTCGGCCCAGACGTTACTGCCCAGTTCTGTGAAAAGAACAATCTGAAGGCCATCATCCGGTCACACGAGGTGCGAATGGGAGGCTACGAAATCGAGCACAACGGCAAGCTAGTTACCGTCTTCAGTGCTCCAAACTACTGCGATATGCAAGGAAACTTGGGAGCCGTCATCAACTTCACCTTGGAAAAGGAAGAGTATCAGATAGAGTACGCCACGTTCACTCATGTCGAACACCCTAATATTCCTCCGATGAATTACTCCAAAAACAACTTTGGGCTATAAAATGTCTGATCTATCATTTGCGTCTCCAGAAAAGCCTGGAAACAATGTATTCAAGACCATGTTGCTCTCGAAAAGGTTGTAGAGGGAGACAATCTGGGTGAGGCATTAACCTCCCTACAATATATACCTTTTCTTCAATAATGAGTATGAGAAAAAAAAAGAGAAAAAAATTCTCCTTGTATGTCCCTGGGATGGTGTTGTCAAAATACGTAATTTGTGTTATATCTCTTTTTTGCTCCACAATCAATGCAGCAATCGTGACAGGAAGGTTTGAGCTACCTTCCGAAACCTTAGCCGATCCTGCGCGAGTGGGAGTGTCAATGGCCAACCAATCTTGGACTACGGTGTACCACCTGAACAGAAGGGGTGAATTTTCCTCCCATGATCTGAGTCCTGGAAACTACACTCTAGCCGTCAAGTCTCTAGACTTCAGTCTACCGAAGACCAACTTCTTCAGGGTTGAGATCGGCGATGGGTTCAAGGTGTTTGAAGAGTTGCCGGGTGTCTCTGCTCTCCAGAGTCCTGAAGCACTACCAAACAAACTTGAGTTTTCCGCTGAAATGATCAAGCTCAAGGTCTTCTCAGACATCGACCAGTCTACCGGATTGCTCCAGATGATTCCTTTTGGTGGACTTCTTAAGAAATATCCCATCATTGGTGTTGTCCTGGTGGCTATGATCGCCATTGCATCGCTTCCAACAATCATGGGTCTGATAGATCCAGAATTCACGGAGAGAATGGCCGAGATCCAACAAAACTCCAAGCAGCAGGCCAAACCTGGCAAGTCTGCCTCGCGTTAACACCAGCCACACAATGATTTATTTTCACGCGCCACATTCAAGAAAATTAAAACAGGCGTGATTTGAGGCAGCCGGACCGCATGGTATAATCCTTTTGCTCAAAGCCTCCTTCAGCAAAATGCATTTCATCCACGGCCATCACAGCGTTTTGAAGCGGGAGCTCTTTGACTTCAAGGTCATTGTGCTCTGCTGCCTGTGGTACTCTGCATCAAGTCTGACGTCGCAGCTCACTAAACGTATCCTCAACGAATTCGATTTTCCTATTTTCGTCGGTGAGTTTCAGTATCTGAGCGGAGTTATTCTTGGACACTTGACTATGGTGATGTTCAAAAAATTCCCGAGCCTCCGAGAGTCAGTTATGGGCACATCAGAACCAGCGTCCCAGTTTGTATTAAGTCGACGATTGCTAAGGGTCTTCTTCCCAATGGGCGTTTTTCAATTCATTGGCAAGCTTTTAGGTTTAACCGCCACGTCTCTGTGCCCTATAGCAACCGTTGCTTCAGTTCGTGCTCTCGGACCGTTGGTCACTCTTTTGGCATACAGAATCTATTATAAAGTACACTTCCCTTCTCCAACTTACCTGTCCCTGATACCTCTAGTTTTGGGAGTTATGATAATTGTTATCTCACAATCCGGAGACCGGGAAAGTACCCAAAGCGCTCTTTCTGACCCCCAGATCAGCAGCCAAGAACAACAGGCAGCTCTGATGAAGACCAGATACAAACAAAGCTCTCTTTACTTGAAGGGACTAGCGTTTGCTCTTGCATCTACAATAGTATTTTCTGGTCAATCAATATATGCGAAGAACGTCATCACCCCCTTTTCTAGAGTTCCGGCGCGGGATCCTGGATCGCTGGCAATGGACAAAGACCAAAGTTTGGAACATGATTTGGAAAAAAATTCCGGTCCATCAACACCTTTGGCAGAAAACCCAAAGAACGCTCGACTCGGAGACTACGATTCAGTTCTTGAAAAACCAGATAAACTGACCACTTTGATATATTGTGCCACTTATGGTATGCTATATTCAATACCTGCTTTTGTTACATATGAGTTTCGCGATCTGGTTTTTGGATTGAAAGATAGTTCCGACTCAGCATCGGGCGTCAACTCGGACTTCATTCCGTGGTCAATGTTGGTTTTAAATGGAATTAGCCATTTTAGCCAGTCACTTCTCGCTTTCCATATGCTATCCATGCTCCCGACCGTGTCATATTCCATTGCTGCCATGATGAAGCGCATTGTTATGATCAGTATTAGTATGCTGATTACCGGGAAACGTTTATCGGTACTCGAGATAACTGGCCTTGTTCATGTGACCATTGGATTGTATTGTTACGATCGATGGGGCTCTAGACGCTAGCGTTGAGTACATCGATTGCAACTAACACCAAATCATCATTTTTTGACCGCTTGCCACAACAAGCTCTCCTCGGCCTATGGCTTCACCTTCTCCGCTCAATTCTACGTTCAATTTGAGCTTGACGCTCGTGACGTCGATATCGCCAATCATTGAAAACTCACGAAGAGTTTTTAGATTCCATGACTCTTTCAACTCTAGCTCTAGAAGCTTGATTTTCCCACGAAAACCAAGCACGAGAATCGCGCGATGCTTCCAGTGGTGATGCCCTATGTTGACACAGTGATTCAAATTGGCCTCCGCAAAAGCTATGGACTTGCAGTCTTCATCCAAAGCCAAAATAGTTATTGGCAATCCATTGATTGTTTCCAGTTGCAATGTGTTCGATTTGTTTACAGTGGCAATCATGGCGGACTGATTAGACGTTGTCAACAGTTTGATATTTGTGGCAACATCCCTCATCAGTCTCCGGCTCAGCGAGTCCCATAATTTGACTTGGCCATCAGTGCTGAGCGATAAAATTAACGAATA
This sequence comes from Ogataea thermomethanolica, assembly GCA_030674565.1. Taxonomy (NCBI): domain Eukaryota; kingdom Fungi; phylum Ascomycota; class Pichiomycetes; order Pichiales; family Pichiaceae; genus Ogataea; species Ogataea thermomethanolica. Next base: position 388,538 of record JAKTYW010000009.1, read on the forward strand.
GAACCCATTAACATGTATCGTTTTAATCGAAACTTTGTGACCTCGAAGGACACCCAGCTGTTTCAAATCTTCCGCCTTACTAGCATACTCTTCAAGTGGCTGTTGGACATTCATTTTCTGCGAGTTCTTCAAACCACTAAGTTTATTGCTGGTTAAGTGGTAGAGCTGCATTGTACCGTCCTCAAAGCCAACAATAAATTGGTCCACTCCTATAATTTCAAGTGCACTTATGGGACTTATACTCAAGTTTTCATACGTGTCTTCGTTAACCTGTAGAGCACCGTTTTCATCCAACTGCAACCGCAATCTCGAATTGGACCTGCCGCACTTTGGAGCTGCAGTCCATTGTGCTTTTTCAAAATCAAAGTCCAAGGTATCAATCATGAAGCCTTGATCCTGAATTGAGAGAGGCAGTTCAAATAATTTGGTGTGATCGAACGTGATCTGGCCAAGTTTAAGCTTTGGAGGATGAGGTTTGTGGAATATCTGGACTGGAGTCTGACCGAAATTGTGGATGATACTCACTATAATGTTTCGTTCTCGTTCGTCCTTTATTTTATCCAAGTCGGTAGATCCGTGGTAACTAAGATGATGAAACACATTCAATGACTCTACGGCATGTTTGCCCTTTTGTTTGTACCCAAATATCAAGTCTATCCACTCGTGCAAATGTGCAGAAACATATTCACTTTCCAGTGCTTCGCGCATTTTTTCCACGAACATCACGGGATCATTGTGTGCCCAGGGGGGAAGGCAAACATCGTTAACTTTCGTGCCATCTTGCAAATTTCCGAATTCGAACTTATTGTTATTGATTAAAAAGTCCGGCAGATAGTAAAATTCCGGCACTAGCTCCCGGACATCTGAGCTATTGTCCCGAGACGCGCTATTCCAGGCCTTGAGAATGGAATGGAATGTACGATCTGCATGGTCAAATCTTCCCCCTTGGAGGAGAAGATAAGACTGAACGAAAGGTCTCAACCGTATCAAATAGGAACTGACTATCATGGCCGAACTATAATGTGTTCCATAGTGGAAAGGTGGTGAATCCGGTGACATATCCATGGAAGCCTCATACCTTTCTTGGAACTGGTCTGCCCGTTTGGCTGTTTGTGCTCCCATTGGCTTACTAAGCACCCGAAATGTTGCCGGGTTATGTAGATCCAGTTTTTCACTTTCGTAATCTGCAATAACAAAAGGGAAAACGGGATATTGCGTCAGATCATTGAACGTGCGTCCGGCCAATGTATTGATCAAAATCAAATACGAAAAGTTCGAAATATCACCCTTTTGCCATTTTTTTGTGATTCCTTGTAAGGTGGAAGCTGAAGCTGATGATGCAATAGCATTAAATAGCTTGGCTCCGAAGGTTGACGAAGAGGTCGAGGCTAATGTGAGAGCGTCTTCCAATAGGCTATCTGCAAATTTCGCTGATAATTTAGAAGAGAGAATGTTGAACAATGAGTTTCTCTGATCCTTTGTATGACATGTAATTAGTGCGCTGGTGCCGTCAATGAAAAACAACTCCAAAGCCACGTCTCTCAGAAGGAAGTTTCTTTTGCTGATGGAAGCAAACTTCAACAAATCCCAAGTTTTTGTCTCATGATCACCAGAAAAGCCCTTCGTGTCTGTTCCGGTAATTGATTGAACATAAAAGTCTCTCTCAGCAACGGGAGCATCTTTTACGTCAAGGATTTTCTTGTCAGATGTCAAGAAGTAGTTCCCTATCATGTAGATGTGCAACTTCCCCAGAATCAATATGGATTCCAAAGTCTCCAAGCCCAGGATTTGAGTAACGTTCACCATCTCAACAATTTTGTCACCCACATATAGATTTCGAAGAACCTTTCGATTGTTATCTTCTTGGGTCACTTCAAAGTCCATCTGCTCAGCTAGCAGCTCATATCCATCTTCCCAGTCTGTGAGTTCCATTTGGGGTTCATCAACAATGGGAACCTGATCTTCCGAGACATCAAACTGTTGAATAAGACGTTTACGCATTCTGTTTGGACCCTCAGTGGAATCCAAGGCGGTTGAAAATTTATACTTCTCCACCGGTAATTTGGACTTGATGTCGTTGAATACAGCAATGTAATATTGGAGGTCACTATTCTCATCTTGAATGTGTCTGTAGAACTTGCGCGTTTCAGACTGCTCAATACGTTTCCGAACCTCTATGATCTCCTTGTGATGTATTTTTTCACCCTTTTCCTTCAATGCTATCAGCAGTTCATCAACTACCTTCTCCACAGCTTCACTTTTGAGAACTTTAGGAACCATGGCCTTAGAGCTACAACTGCGGTCCAATTTCTGATGAACTAATCTCGTCAATTCCTGATCTGCGGTCCAAAGATCCCTAATTTCCTCATCATTATGAGATAAAACGAAGTCGAAAAACTCCAAGACTTTAGTTTTCAATGTCACATTAGAGGTCAGGGATGTTGCAATGGACTGAGTATCAACATCACTAATCAGGATGATCCTCAAACAATTGATGCATAAGCTTGATATTTCAAAATCATCAAAGTGCACACATCGCAGCAACGATGAAATGATAATTGATCGAACATGGTCACTTGAATTCTGAGATATCAACGTTTGACTAACCATCAAGGCTGAACAATAGGCCTTAATCAGATTAGAAGTTGAAGAATCTTCCAATTCCTGTTGGATTGCCTCAGTGAGTAACTTGCTAAATATTTCGCAGAACTCTTTCTTAAGAGATTTGAGTTTGGGGTTCTCTGAATTATTCAGATGATAGCTTAGCTTCTCGACAAGTCTGATATATACTGTTTTGTCAAGTTGGTATGTTTTTCTTACCTGTTGGAAGCGAGACAGTAGCTTAGTCACTTGTTGGATATTTTGATCAAAATCGCTGCCGTCCAATCTTTCAATAATTTCGGGCAATAGTACAAAACTGAATCCGATAGGATCACTGTGAGCGAGTGAGTCCAAAGTTTGTGTATCGAGGTTCTTCACAGGGTTCAAAATCTTTGGTCCAAACAGATCACGTGCATGTAAACGAAGGTGACTGAGTGTAGATGACTTCAGATGCTTTTCACTCTTTAGAATCAAAAGTAGAAAACTCTGGCTCCATCTGGAATTGTTTGTCAATAAGGCCTTCAGCACTCTATCATTGTCTAACCTCTGCTCTAATTTCGTAATGTAGTGCTCTAGTATCTCATCAGTCACATCGCAAGTCAAGTATATGGTGTTGACAATAACCAAGAATTCTGATAAGGGTGACCTATCTTTTTTGATTGAGGTGGATGGCTTCACAAGAGCAAGATTCAGCAACAGCTGAACAAGAGTTTTCTCTCCACTCCATTTGTGTAACAAATTGGTGACAAGAAGTGAGCCATTAGGATCTTCAATGGAGTGATAGATTTTCGGATTGAAGCAAATGGTTCGTTTCAAAAGGTTTGAAGCCAATGTAACAACTTCTAAGTTATCACTGTCTAGTAGCAAAAGTAGCCATTTGGTAGAGATGGATTTCATGAATAGTTTATAAGTATGACTTTGGGTTGTCATATCAACATCGTCGGTCAGGGACTTTATCACTTTCAGAATTGTAACAGCACAAATTTGTTGCAGTTCACCGTTTTCTGGAGCGTTCAGCGCATAAATCACATATAAAGAAAGCAGCCTAAATGACTCGACCCCAGGATTAGTTTTCAATAGCATGGAAAGGGAATCTTGCAATAAGGGTAAAACTTCCTTCTCGAAAAGTCCGTACTTTAGAGCCTGAACAAATCTTTTGACCACTCTCATGTTCGAAAGTTGCTTGAGATTGTAACTGCGATACCTACTGTCATGGCCAAAAACTGAAAACTGAAATAGAAGAAACTTAAATGTATCTCGAGTAGAACTGTTTGGCTGACCATTATCTGCATCTGCCTTCCAAATTTCGAAGTCCACAATTAGAATCCTGTAGGCAAGGGCATTTGCTAAGATGGAATCAATTGGGGAAGATTCACAATAGCCGACGTACCTTAAGATGGAATCCAAAACTCTGAGATCAAAAAGCTTCTTTTTAGTTTTCAAGATTGTAGCGACGATGTTGTACCCCGAATTGATTTCAAATTCATGTTTTGTCACCGCATCAATTGTTAAAACATCAAAAAGAAAGTCTAGCGATCTTACCAAGGCATCGGAACTTTTGGAGGTTTCTAGCAATCGTAGACAAACACTGCATCCACCAATGGAATAGAGAGAGCTAACCAAGAGCTGGGGTTTCCAATGAGTTGTGCTGGGGAGCGGATGTGCAGAATTGGAGTTGATGTTCAGTTGTATTGATTTCAAAGGTGTAGAATTAAAGACGGATTTTTGGTGCTCCATGTTCTCCTGTAGTTTTAAAGTCATCATCAATCGTGATTTCTCGGAAATGTAGCGTTCAAGATGCCGGCTTTTGTAACATCCAGAGTATAATGGGCCTAGATGATATGAGAGTAGTACCCAGTCATAACTCATAGGCTCTCCAATAAGAAGAATATTGACCAGCTCAAAACAGATGCCCTTTATTCCCGTGATATTGATAGCAGTTGCTCGTTCAGTGTTGCGCATTCTGATGTTCACGGACTGCACAAATTCACCGTTGACATAAAGATCAACATAGGATCTCTTCTGAACCTCCTTATGAGTCAGAACAACATGATAAGTTTGAAAAGCCTCAAAAGTAAAAGATTCAAAAGTGGCAAGGTCGAATTCCGTGTGAACAGAGAGTTTACCATCCCCAAAGGAGTAGCCTAATAGCATTCCACCATTTTTTAATTCAAATAGAGATGAAGATTCTGCGGACGCATGTATCAAACGATATCTAAACCAAAACTGGAGTGTGCATTTGGTGACTTCGAGATCTATATTCTGGCTGTGTTTAGAGTGGGTGTCTAATATGTAGGAGGGATGTGAATGAATATGTTTGGCAAACAGGTCCAGGAAAAGATAGTTGATTTCAGAGTTCTCAATGGCATGTTTGTATAACATTGATATCTGGTCAAATGTCAATCCCACTTCAGCTATGGTTTCAAGTAGATCAAAAATGAGCTTATCCCGTTCCTCACCGACTGCAATCTGGCAATGGTCTATCAAAAGTTGACATAACTCAAAGGAATGAAGACGGATTTTGTTAGTTGGCGATATCGTTACCACATGGTAGATCAAATCCAATACAAAGCTGGACTCAATTGATGCTCTTTGTTTTAAGGCTTGGCTAATCAAATTTGCAAGTTCTCCGGCTGAATTTTGCTTGAATTGCGGTAATCCATCCAAAGACTGCAAGAAAGTGTTCAAATCCAGATCATGTACCTGAATATGATCCAAAGGCTCGCAATTGCCCTCGATCAAGGAGCTAAGGAGCGCAGTCAAGGATGACATAGGTGAAGTACATGGAACCCTCTAAAATGAAATATATTTGAGCCGCGCACATCTTCTCCACCATCAAGAAAAATCTGGCCAAAAAAGATTTACTTGTGCAACAAGTTCAATGAATTCAGATCTCCAAGAATCTGGTTCCCAAGTAGAGGACCAGGTTCCAAATCCTGGACACCAGATATTGTCAGATCGACGTGCTGAATATCTAAAACTGGTTGAAGAATCCTACTTTGATTTGAGGGAAGGAAACAAATATTACGGTGTTCCTCGAAACTGGCTGAATATTTTTCTAAAAGGATCTTCTGAAGATGCGAACTCGTTGGGTCCTATAAGGACTGCAGAGATCTTGGATTCTACTGAGATTTGCATTGATGCATCTAAAAATCCAGAGTTTGTTACCGAAACCATTTTTGAAAAACTGGTGGAGTGGTATGGCTTGGAAGGCTCCCCGGTTGAAAGACAACTTTTCATGGATAAAAAGGATGGACAGCTTAAGCTCGAAACATACCCACTTTACATCATCCCACATCTGCTTTGTAATAATGCGGAGTCTATTAACAGATACAGACTAGCAAATGCGAGGCCTTTTCTAATCTCCTGTTTGGGCACAGCACGAGATCTCAAGCTTGCTGTCAAGAAACAATTTGACATAATTAAAGGTACCACCAGAATATGGTCAGTTCGTTCTAACACGAAACTGCCGGCAATACTGACACCACAGTCCCTTTCCAACATCACTGCCAAAACACTAATTCCTGCGGGTAGAAAATCCGGCTCAACCAAATTGGAAGACATCAAACTGAGCGACTGCAATATATTGATAGAAATCCAACTAGAAGATGGATCATATTTAACAGACACTTCTTCCAAAGTTATCATCGGGTCTGGATTGATGGGCCTCAATAATTTGGGAAACACTTGTTACATGAATTCCGCTTTACAGTGTCTTGTCCATATACCAGAGCTTACTCAATATTTCCTCTATGACTATTTTGAGAAGGAGATAAACAGAGAAAATCCTTTGGGAAATGAAGGAAAAGTGGCTTCTGCGTATGCCAGTCTTGTCAAGCATATGTTTGATAGACGATTTTCTGGCCAACAGAATTCGTATTCTCCAAGAGAATTCAAGTATACTATTGGTTACTACAATTCAATGTTCTCTGACTACCATCAGCAGGACTCACAGGAGCTGATTGCGTTTCTATTGGATGGCTTGCACGAGGATCTGAATAGAATACTCAGAAAGCCCTATGTGGAAAAACCTGAGATTGCACAAGAAAAAGTTCATGATCAACTAGAAATTGCCAAGCTTGCTGAAGACTGCTGGAACAGTCACAAGCTGCGTAATAACTCTGTGATAGTTGACCTATTCACAGGCTTATACAAGTCAACCTTGGTCTGTCCTGACTGTGGAAAAATCAGCATCACATTCGATCCTTACAATGATCTTACATTGCCCTTACCTGTCCAGAAAAAATGGATTGGTAAGGTCAATGTTTTATTAGAAGAAGGGTTTCCAAAGCAACTAGAAGTGGAACTCAACAAATCTGCGACTTTTGCAGATCTCAAAATATATGTTTCTGAAAGATTGGATGTCCCGGTGAACGAGCTACTTGTTGTTGAAATTTTCCAGGCACAGGTCTACAAGAACTTTGAGGCTAAGGATTCTGACACTCGGTACTTACCTATTTCCGACTTGATGGGCCAAGACGACGATATTTGGTTCCATCAGATCAAACATAAGCCTGGTGACATGGTTGTCCCCGTTTTCAATACTATTTCGGATACTCATTCCTGCAAACCGTTTGGAATTCCCTTTTTCATAACGATCTCTGAGGATGAATCGTACTCATATAAGAAAATTAGACGCAAGCTTGAGCATCGGTACACTCAACTTTCCACTTATCAATTGTTTAACCAAAGAGATGTGTCTGATGATTTTGAGCTGACCCCATTGGAGACCGGCACCACTAATGACCACCACACTGAGGTGTCAAATATACCTTGGAATTACGGGTTCAATATGAAGTTGTACGACAGTTCTCACGAATACAAAGTTCCAAAAAGGTACGCAAGAGGGTTTCACGGATATTCAAGATACTCTCAACAGGATGATGAGGAAGACTCGCTCTGGATCCCCCGTACTCACAATAATTTCAAGGGTCTTCCTGATTTGGCTGATCAACTTGATGAAGAGCTCAGGAAGGAGATCATAGGAGATAGTGAGTTGGAGAGTGAAGGGAACAGTACTGCGGAACAGAATCCTGAAAATGAATCAGCTTCTGAGACAGATCAAAATTCTGAGTTGCAGGATGGTGGTTCCATAAAGAGCGATTCCGAACCCGTTATTGCGTCGCTAGTTGATGATACTAACAGTGTGATGCAAGTGGACGAGGTGGAAATGGAAGACTCAGGTGATGAAGAGGCTGAATCAAATGTTCGGCCTCTGATTGCAGAGAAAAATGCACTTGTTTGTGAGTGGGACGCCAGTTCATTCGATAAGTTTTTCACAGGTTTGGAAGATGAAAATGAGGGAGGGAAAGAAACCTGGTCCCGTCCAGAGTTTTTGCATAATCAGTCTCTGGAAGAGAGTAAAAAACGCATGGCTGAAAATATGAAGAAAAATATTTCATTAGACAATTGTCTGGAGCTCTTTTCGAAGTCTGAGGTTTTGGGACAGAATGATTTATGGTACTGCCCAAATTGCAAAGAACACCGACAAGCAACTAAGAAAATTGAACTCTGGTCTGTTCCAGACATTTTAACTATTCACCTAAAGCGGTTTGAAAATACAAAAAGCTTTAGCGATAAGATTGACGCAGTGGTTGAATTTCCCATTGAGGGATTGGATCTGACCAAACACGTCACAGGGGCAAACGATCAGGAGCTCATATATGATCTGTTTGCTGTGGATAACCATTTTGGTGGACTGGGAGGGGGTCATTACACCGCTTACGCAAAGAATTTTGTTGACGGTCAATGGCATTACTTTGATGATTCTCGCGTGTCACCTGTCGATCCTCTACAGTCAATCAGCGGGTCAGCATATTTGTTGTTTTACAGAAAAAGATCGTCGAAGCCATTGGGTGGTGATCACATGTGCCGTCTGATCCAGGAAATTGAGGAACAGCGTGTTCTTGATAGCAAGGCATCAGATGCAACTTCAGAAACGGCTACCGAGAGTTCTGTTCCTCTGGAGACCCCACCTACAAATGAGAGCACGGCCAGCACAACAAGCACAAATGATGACTTGGTTTCTGATGAAAGCGAAATCAGGAGCGACCGTGGCGATTCTGCAGAGTCTTTCGGAGGAGACAACATCATCAAGCGTCGTAAAAAGATGTTACGTGGGGGGGGTTGTAGACTCGACCATTGGGTCTCCTGCTAGTGATAATGACGACAATTTATCGACCTACAGCGGAAATGCGATGGCTCCAGCCAACATTAATGATGAGCTTTATGATGACTTCATCTAGGTTTGAAAGCTATTTTGCATAAATACTATGAGCACAACCAAGTAAGAAATAATTTTTTTAGCTAATAATTTTCATCTTGATGTCAGAGACAGCCTCTTTAAAGCTTAATAAATTCCCGCCAGATGTGCTGGCTCGTATTGCCCCCGACATGCTATTGCAGAAGTATCTGCAAATTGGATATCGACCTTCACTACGAAAATTTGATGAGTTCAGGCCCATTAAAATCAATGGTGCTGGTGTCGGAAGGTACGAAGTAGGAGAGACAAGTGGGTCTATTAATGGAGCAGGTACTGTTTTGGGCTCGTCGATCGTGAGTTCAGGATCCACCAAGGTGATCTGCCTAGTGAGTGGATCTATAGTGGAGGATGGTCTTGAACTAGTCAACGATTATAGAACAAAGCTAGAGAAAGATATAATCGACGGAGAAATTATCACAGAAAGCAAGAAAACAAGCATTTATACAGAGGTCGAGATATCACGCGGACGCAGTGGTCCACCAAGTGAAGAGGAAATCTCGATTTCCCACAGAATATACGAAACGATTTTGCATTCAGGTTTGATTGACCGTGACGCTTTGAAAATCCAACTTCAGTCCAAAGATGGACAGGAGATAGATGAAGAACTTATGCCGAAAACTAGTTACTCTTTTGTGCTGTCTGCTACAATTCAAGTTTTTTCCAAAACGGGCCCTGTTTATGATCTCTGCTACGGTGCATTGATCTCTGCTCTTAAACAGACCAGGCTTCCTGTTGTGTATTTCGAGGAGAAGAGAACTGAGGTTGGGGTCCGGCGTGTTCGTCTTGAAGAGTACGACTTGCTTTGTGACGCTGAAAAAAGTTATCCTTTGCAACTGAACGAGTCGAAGATCATGTGGAGCTCTTCCTTCGGTCTTGTTGAGCTTGATGAAGACATCCCTCGAGACAAAGATATGATGGAGATTGACACTGGTAAGAAAATACTGCTTGCAGACTTGGAAGGAGAGGCTGAAGAAAACATCGAGTCCTGCATACAGGTGAGCTCGAATGGTGAATTGCTCAGCGGCCTCTCGGTCCACGGAGCAGGAGGAATCACCAAACAAGATTTGCTTAAAGCCTTTAATTTGAGCAACCGTCGTGCGCACTACGTGTTAGAACATTGAATACCGATCATCTATGTATGGTAAATATAAATGCTAGAAATACATGAAAGTAGCTTCAGATTTTCTTTTTGCTGGATCTGAGAACCCGTTGTCTTGGAGTTGCTAATGGAGACCCGGTGTTGGAATCATAGTTCGTTTGTAGAGTTTTCTTGTCGAGGTAGACATACTCATTGACCTTGGCTGCCACACCACCTCTGACTCTTTGGACCACCTTGGACTTCTTGGTGCTCTTCTTGTAGACCTCAATATAGAAAGCAATGAAAAGAACCAAGTACGAGGAGATAATTGCGCAGCCGCTGATGGTGGCTAATGGAGTACCTGCGCAATCACCGCAATGTGGCAGAGATGGAGCATAGTTGAAAACAACTTTCTGGTATGTGGCAAAGTAGATGAAGGCCAGATCCAAGATAAATTGAATGATTTGGAATCTGGTAACCCACTCCTTCCACCAAACACGAATTCCTCTGGCTGCAAGGAAGTAGTACCAGTACATGACCACATGGACAAACAGGTTCAAGGTGATCGGAACCCAGGAAATGGAAGTCAATCCCATTAATTGGGTGTAGCACAGCAATGCAGTTGCACCATGATGATAAGTGTGCAAGAACGTTAATCTCTTCTGCTTGACAACTAAAAACACGGTATCGATAAATTCAGTGAACTTAGTCAAGTAGTTCAAGTAGTAGAGCACAACCATTTGCTGTGTCCATGCTCCGTGGTCGCAAATGGCGTAGTATAGACCATAGCGGTGGATCATAGGAATGAGTTGCTCAGCCATGAGAACCACCAAGGTGAGCGACAAAGTTGTAAGGAATAAATTATGCAGTTGGAACAAGCCGTTCAACACGAGTGGTTTCCATTTGTTTGCTCTGATAAAAGCCTGTCCACCGAAAATCACAATGTAGTAGCAAGCGATGGCGGTGAACACAGGAACCGGAGTAGAGAAAAATGTCTCGCCCGCGACAAACTCGAACTCGCTAGGCACGAAACGGCCCGAGGTCAACTTGGTAACTAGCGCGTCAAAATGCTCAAAAAGATATATACCAAACGGGCGTTCGAAGCTGGGCAAAGGAATCATGGAGAATGACATAATTTAACCAAGATTTTATCTATAGGAGGTTAACTTGCAACAGGCAAAATACGTTTTCCACTTCACATTTTCTGTTTGTTTATTTTCGCAAGTTAAATCTTCCAGTCATGTGATCGAGCGCACGTGACCGCGTATACAGTTGCACAACACTTTTAGCTCGTTTGTTTCTGGTTGCTGCGGCCTGTGAGCGAAAAACAAATTTCAGCCTCGCGCAGAATATTTTTGATGGCGATGAACAATAGTAGATTGAAATTTCTAGCACCCGGAAATGTTTTTACTTTCCGAGCCGAAAGTTTATAGCCGGCCGCATCCCCGTATCTGTGTGGCATGGCTACCTTAACTATGTAAATTGGACTCGGAAATAAAATAAACGAGCGTCCGAATCCCGACGCTCAATCTTTCCGAATAACTGCCTAATACGAGGGCTGTGTTTATGCGTAAATATCGAGCACTATATTTATATAGGCTCCTCTGCTGAATTTCAATTAGCATTTTAAAATATGACCACCGATTCCATCAGTGTTCCTGCTGACATTGACGACCACGAAGCCGAGGTCTATGATGGATTTTCGGATGCTGCCGAGGACCAGGTTCGTAACTTGGCCAGACAGTTGACTCAGCAGAGCAGAACATCTCTCGCTGAGCACCACACGGCTGACAATCAGGACTTGATCAGAACTTTGACTTCTATGTCGCAAGTTCCAGGTATTGAGCCATCGACTGCATCTGATCCTAAATTGGATCCATTCTCTGATAATTTCGACTCCAAATTCTGGGTCAAGAACATGAGAAAACTCATGCAATCTGATCCTGATTACTATAAGCCAACCTCCCTTGGAATTGCCTACAAAGATTTGAGAGTGCAAGGTGTGGCTTCCGATGCCGATTTCCAGCCAACTGTTATGAATGTTGGTTTGAAGATGGCTAGAGACTTCTACTTTGACCACTTTAGAAAGAACGACGAGTCCAGATACTTTGACATTCTGAAGCCTATGGATGCTCTCATGAAACCAGGAACTGTTACCGTTGTGCTTGGAAGACCAGGTGCTGGTTGTTCCACACTTTTGAAGACCATCTCTTCGCACACCTACGGTTTGAAGGTTGACAAGAACTCCTTGATCTCCTACGACGGTATCTCTCCTGATGACATCGTTAAGCATTACAGAGGAGAGGTTGTTTACTCCGCTGAAATGGATGTCCACTTCCCTCACTTGAGTGTTGGACAGACTCTTGAATTTGCTGCAAGCATGAGAACTCCTGAAAACAGAGCGCCTGGAATCAGCAGGGAAGAATACGCTAAACACATGGCCCAGGTTTACATGGCTACCTACGGTCTGAGTCACACTTACAACACCAAGGTTGGTAATGAACTGATCAGAGGTGTTTCTGGTGGTGAGAGAAAGAGAGTTTCCATCGCTGAAGTTTCTCTTTGTGGAGCCAACTTGCAATGTTGGGATAATGCCACCAGAGGTTTGGATTCCGCCACTGCTCTTGAATTCATCAAGGCTCTGAAAACATCTGCCATGCTTCTTGATACCACTTCTCTGATTGCCATCTACCAATGTTCCCAAAGTGCTTACGATCTCTTTGATTACGTTGTGTTGCTTTACGATGGTTACCAGATTTACTACGGTCCTGGAACTGAGGCTAAGGCTTTCTTCGAGGAGATGGGATACGAATGTCCTCCAAGACAGACCACTGCCGACTTCTTGACCTCGATTACTTCGCCAGCTGAAAGAGTTGCCAAGAAGGGATGGGAGAATAAGGTTCCTAAGACCCCTAAGGAATTCAGTGATTACTGGAGAGCTTCTCCAGAATACGCCAAGCTGGTTGAAGAAATTGACTCTTACCTCGTCTCTGCAGACCAGAACAATCTTCAGCAAGAATTCAGAGACGCTCACGTTTCTAGACAAGCTAAAGGTGCCAGACCAAAATCCCCATACACACTGACTTACTTGCAACAGGTCCGGGCCGTTATGACGAGAAATATTTGGAGAACCAAGGGTGATCCTTCTATTACTCTGTTCTCCATTCTCGGAAACTCGATTATGGGATTGATTCTTTCCTCGCTTTTCTACAATTTGAAACATAACACTGGTTCGTTCTATCACAGAACAGCTGCTATGTTCTTTGCTGTGTTGTTCAATGCTTTCTCGTCCTTGTTGGAAATCATGTCCTTGTTCGAATCTAGAGAGATCGTCGAGAAGCACAAGAAATTCTCGTTATACCATCCATCTGCCGATGCTTTTGCTTCCGTCATCACTGAGTTACCTGTCAAGTTGGTCACTGCTATTGCCTTCAACTTGGTGTTCTACTTCATGATTAATTTCAAGCGGGAAGCTGGTGCATTTTTCTTCTACTTCCTGATCAATTTTACTGCAACTCTGGTCATGTCTGGTATCTTCAGATCCATTGGTTCCTTCTACTCCACATTGGCTGAGTGTATGACTCCATCGGCTTTGCTTTTGCTTGCCTTGGTTATTTACACTGGTTTTGTTCTGCCAACTCCTTCCATGCATGGATGGTCCAGATGGATCAACTACCTTGACCCTGTTGCTTACTGTTTCGAGGCCCTGATTGCCAATGAGTTCCATAATCAAGAATTTGAGTGTTCTACTTTTGTGCCATCTTACTCGGATGCTGATCCATCGCATAGAATCTGTTCTACTGTGAGCTCTAGTCCAGGTGAGAGATATGTTAACGGTGACCGTTACATCTACGAATCTTTCCGTTACAAGTGGGATCACAGATGGAGAAACTTTGGTATTGCTCTGGCATTTGTTGTGGTGTTCACTGGTCTGTACTTGGTTCTCGTTGAGCAGTCCAAGGGTGCTATGCAGAAGGGTGAAATCATTGTCTTCCAAAGATCTACTTTGAACAAGTTGAAGAAACAGTCTAAGGTTATCGCTTCTGCTGATGTTGAGTCGTCTTCATTGAATGAGAAACCGGCCGGCATTCAAGATGACACTAGCTCTTCTGATGGTGTCAACAAGTTGAACGCCGGTAAGGATATTTTCCACTGGAGAGATGTCTGCTACGAGGTGAAGATCAAGACCGAGACTAGAAGAATTTTAGATCACGTGGACGGTTGGGTTAAGCCTGGTACTTTGACTGCTCTTATGGGTGCCTCTGGTGCTGGTAAGACCACACTTCTGGATGTGTTAGCCAACCGTGTCACTATGGGTGTTGTTTCTGGTTCGATGTTCGTGAATGGTAGATTGAGAGACGAGTCTTTCCAAAGAAACACCGGTTACGTTCAACAACAAGATTTGCACTTGAGAACTTCCACTGTTAGAGAGGCTTTGAGATTTGCTGCGTACTTGAGACAGCCAAAGGATGTCTCAATTGCTGAAAAGAATGATTATGTTGAGAATGTTATTAACATTCTTGAAATGCAAAAGTACGCCGATGCCATTGTTGGTGTCGCTGGTGAAGGATTGAACGTTGAACAACGTAAGAGACTGACTATTGGTGTTGAACTTGCTGCAAAGCCTCAACTTTTGCTTTTCTTGGACGAACCTACCTCTGGTCTTGACTCGCAAACTGCTTGGTCTATTTGTCAACTGATGAGAAAGCTGGCCGACAATGGACAAGCTGTGTTGTGTACTATCCACCAGCCTTCAGCTATCTTGCTTAAGGAGTTCGATAGATTGCTTTTCTTGGCAAGAGGTGGTCGTACTGTTTACTTTGGTGACTTGGGTGAAAACTGTCAGACTCTGATTGATTACTTTGAGAAATACGGTGCTCCTAAATGTCCTCCAGAGGCCAACCCTGCCGAATGGATGTTGGAAGTTATTGGTGCTGCTCCTGGATCTCATGCTTTGCAAGATTACCACGAGGTCTGGCTCAAGTCTTCTGAGAGAAAGGCTGTTAGAGACGAATTGAGAACGATGGAGGTTGAACTGGCTAAACTCCCAATTTCGTCCGTTCCTCACGCTCAAGATGAGTTTGCCAGCTCTCTCGCTTACCAATACGTTCTTGTCACGAAGAGAGTTTTCCAACAGTACTGGAGAACTCCAGATTACATTTGGAGTAAGCTGCTTTTGACTGCTGTTTCCACTTTATTCAACGGTTTCTCGTTCTTCAAGGCCGGAACTTCTATCCAAGGTCTCCAGAACCAGATGCTTTCCATTTTCATGCTTTCCATTATTTTGCTTACCATGGTTAACCAGATGCTTCCTCAGTTTGTTGCTCAAAGATCGCTTTACGAAGTTAGAGAACGTCCATCCAAGACTTTCAGTTGGATCGCTTTTGTTCTTGCGCAGATCACCGCCGAGATTCCTTGGGGATGGGTCTGTGGTACTATCGCATACTTCTGCTGGTACTATCCGGTTGGTCTCTACCGTAATGCTTCTGAAACAGGAACTCTTGCTGAAAGAGGTGGTCTGTCGTGGTTGAATTTGGTGGCTTTCTTCTGTTTCGCCAGTACCTTGGGTCAAGCTGCTGGTGCTGGTATGGAATTGGCTGACAATGCTGCCAATGCTGTTTCTTTGCTGTTCAGTATGTCCTTGAACTTCTGTGGTGCTTTGATTGTTCCACATGGATTCTGGGTGTTCATGTACAGAGTGTCCCCAATGTCATATTGGCTTGGTTCTCTGCTTGGCGCAGGTATTGGTGGTGTCGATGTCGTGTGTTCCGAAAAGGAATATTTGCACTTCTCTCCTCCTTCTGGTCAGACTTGCGGTGATTACTTGGAGAAATACATGTCAATGGCTGGTGGCTACGTCTTGGACCCTAACTCCACAACAGAATGCTCTTTCTGTACAATGAAGGAAACTAACTCTTTCTTGGAGAGTCTGGGTATGCGCTATGATCAGATGTGGAGAGACTGGGGTATTTTCATTTGCTACATTGCTATCAACATCATGTTCACAGTCTTCTTCTACTGGTTGGTTAGAGTTCCAAAGAAGAGTAACAGAGTCAGGGAAGAATCAAGCTTGAAGAGTACTGGAGTTAAACAAACCGAAGAAGAATCCGAAACCAAGGTTTAATTGAATTGATCTAGATCATCTATATACTTTATACACATTCACTAATTAGATCAAATTCTTTGTCATTGTGAACTAAATATTTTATCTTTGGAAGTAGGGGGAGTTGGGCTCTCAGAATCATCATGCAGTCGTCTTCTTTTGCGAGGAACGAGCCCCTGTTCGAGGTCCCTCAATTTCATGTTAAGATCGTCTTTCTGCTGTTTGTCGAACTGTTTGGGGTTTTTTTGCATGATTTTAGCAATCTCCGACAAAGCTATGTATCCCAAGCTATTTTGGGCAAAGCCGAATTGCTTGCACGAGGATTTGAAACTCTGGTTGTAGAACTGAATTTTAAGGGTAAGCGTTTCCACATCACCTTTGCCTTTCTCACCTTTCATGGTGTAACCTTGGACATAATAAATGAGGGAGACAAGCAAAGGAGAGATATGAGCAAGAGTTTGTAGTGTTTCTGAATCAACATGGAGAGGTTGGACAGTGTCCGAGAGGATGAAATTGAGGAAGATGTCCAAAGTAATGTTGAGCAAAGTGTTCGTTTTGTACAATGTCTTCATTTGTTTGAATTCCTCAAGTAGTACATTTTTCAGCTTGAGAAATCGGGAGTACTGATCCATTTTCTCTTGGTAGTCAGGGTCAAACTCAGATACATGTTGTGCCTTTAGCTGTTTGAGATTGTGAACAATAAGAATGATCAGGTTCAGAGTGGCCAAGTAGTAAATTTGATTGTGGTAGTCCTTTGACCCTTGTAAGCAGCCACCAATGCCAGTAGTAGCCTGTTTGTAGGACGCCAGGAAAGTATCACTGAAGAAGTTATAGTCATTCAGCTCACTTGGAGCAGATGTGTGTAGTTCGCGGAGCTTTATGTAATAGTGTAATGCGGACTCTAAGTCATTCATTTTTTGGCTTTGCAGAGCTAGAAGATAGTAGATTTTGTCCACTAGACGATGATAGACAACCAGCTCTTGTGAGGAAAATTGGCGACTATTGTAATTTTCGATAAATTCAAATACTTTGGGAAACTCGTCACGATTGAAAGCATGCCACTCGTTGCATTGAAACTTGGCAAGCACCTCGTAGAAATTAATAAGAAGGCTAAAATAGTTAAGTCTCAAAATCTTGGCTTCCATTTCCTCGCTGGATATTTCAACAACTTCTTTCAGCTCAAGATCGACGTATTTCTGGCACTGAGCAAAGAGTTTCTCAGTACGGTTTTTTCCATCCCATGACTTAATCACATATGATACTCCACAATAAAAGTAGGAAAGCATGCTGAACTCACGCAAAGTCAACCAGCTTATTTCTAGCGGAATCTCAAATTCCTGACTACCAAGCTTTACGTGAATTGGAACTGCAAACTTGTTGCAGCTTCCCCAGCTTTTTGCCAGTTTTAATTCTTTGATAATCTTGTCCACAGTGGCCATTTTGGATTTTGTGGTCACAAAATCATCTTTTTGAATCGAGATCAATAGATCAAGTATATGGGCAATGGCTTTGAACTGGGATGGAGCATCTTTGTTATAGTCAGGATATTTTTGTTGAAATTCATGTAATTCTTGAAACTGTCTGATCGTGTCCTCGATTGGGAATCCTCGAAACAAACCGTACTGCACCTCACAAATTCTTACCACTTGGATGAATATAAAGTTTGATTTCGTCACATTGGCCTGTAAACTAGAAATGAGTCGATTGTAGACTTCCATGACTTGTTCCTCCTGAAAATTCATACCAAAATACTGGATTCTCAGAAACTCTAGAAACCCAGAGATTTCGTGGTTGTGAAACGTTTCGTAGTCATGTAACAAGCTGATCAAGTAGTTGAAGCTAATTTTCTTATTTCGCGTCTTGTCTGTCATATATGTAATTTCAAAGTTCAACAACTCCATTCGCAGTTGGTACTCTAGTGATTGACACCTTTTGGCCAGTTGTAATCCACGTCCGCAATAAACTGACGCGAGATCAAAACTTGCGCTTTCTCGAACCAAAGTCAGTGTAATCTCATGATGAATATCCAACTCCTGCTCTGCAGTAAGAAATGTCTGATACTGTTCCAGCACATTGAAAAGACAGGCCAAACTAGACTTGATATAATTATTGTATGCCAGCAGATGATCCTCGGTCTTGTTCGTGTCAGAACCGAGAGCGTGAGCTTGAGAAACGAATGACTTGGACAGCTCCACCAATCGCTCCACTTTTAAAACACCATCTGATTGCATTGGCTGATATTTGAGATCCAGAAGATCAGTGATCAAATTGATTGTAGTAAAGTATCTGATCTTATCTAGGGGGACCTATATTTTTTCATTAAATACAATAGCATCTCTGCACGGAACACACCAATTAATGTCTCAGTAAGAAGAAGGAAATAAAGTGAAATATATGCTCCAACATGTCTATTTATTACTTGTCGACCATTTATCAGGCTAAGGAGATCGTCTAAGCTGGTAGGAGCGTGGTAAATACCGCACGTCTCTCATGGGAAGAAGTTGCTTTCAAATTTGTTACCCTACCTAAAAATTCTCCAAAAAATCCAAATAATCGAGAGTATAAATAGGACCCAATTTCCCCCCTCAATATCACGAAATTTTCAATCAAAATTTCGGTGCGAGGAGTATATTTACTGAGCATCAAATCATTTATTGATTGTTTTATAAAGTGCTTCATCCCATTGGAAAGGAATCATTTGGTTGAACATCTTTTCCCTCAGACTACTACTTTTATAGTTGGATGAGCAGTAATATACATATCTCACAGTTGTAAGATGGATTCATTGAAATTACCAACGACAGCAGCCAGGGCTAAGGCGTTCACCGCCCAGGGCTCGCTTGCCTTCCCTATGATGACCAACGACATGGTTAAAGACGAACAGCATGACACAAATCAATACGATATGATGAAGAAAGAGCAAGAGGACAAGTTGCTGGATATGAATGATCAAATCGCCGACGATGCCGCAGCTTCTGGAATTGTTCCTACCTTACAGAATATAGTCGCAACAGTGAATCTGGATTGCAGACTTGAGCTCAAGACTATCGCTCTTCATGCCCGTAATGCTGAATACAATCCGAAACGTTTTGCTGCCGTCATCATGCGTATCAGAGAGCCAAAAACAACCGCCTTGATCTTTGCTTCTGGTAAGATGGTGGTGACAGGTGCTAAATCAGAGGATGACTCTAAACTTGCTGCCAGAAAGTACGCTCGTATTATCCAAAAGCTCGGTTTCAACGCTAAATTCACAGACTTCAAAATTCAGAATATCGTGGGATCTTGTGACGTGAAGTTCCCAATCAGACTCGAAGGTCTGGCTTATGCGCACGGAACTTTCAGTTCTTATGAACCTGAACTGTTCCCTGGTCTCATCTATAGAATGGTGAAACCCAAAATTGTGCTTCTTATCTTTGTGTCGGGAAAAATCGTGCTAACAGGTGCGAAGCAAAGAGAGGAGATTTATAAAGCATTCGAAGCTATCTATCCGGTGTTAAGCGAATTCCGCAAGAGCTAGATTGCATAAAGTATTGTATAATATCATGATATTTATCTGTTTTATTTTTATTGGAGACCCTGTACTAGTTGCACAGCCTGTGCGCGATTTTGGATGACAAAAGTATTTTCTAATTTAGCCAGGGGAGAAAGCAAAATTTAAAATTGGGTTTTGTTTTTGAACTACGATTTATTGAATTGAAGGATATTCAAACGAAAGGATTACTTAGTTTTCTGTCTTTATTCTATTTTTTACTCTCGTGAACTACACTGGGGGTCCTTGGTGATTTGATTTGCCTGCTCCATTGTTTGTGCAAGAATTTAAGAGCTTTTCAAGTGCACTGTATTACTAAACGTCGAGACACAGCTCCTATTGCCCTTTAAGAATAACCTCAACATAATGTCTTTATCTGAAAAGTCTATCAACACTGTGGATATTGAAAAGAATCCAGTTGTGGGATCACGGTCTGAAAAACAGCCTGGTCTCAACACCGGTCTGAACAGTGGCTCTACGTCTAAAAACACCCAACAACAGCAGTCCATGCCAAGACCGATTTTATTCAAGAATGGAAGTTCTACGAGTTCTATTGGGTCCAAACAAGCGGCTTTGCCTCCTCTGAATACTAACTTTGACCATCAACCAAAGACAGATCCTCATCCTTCAGAGTCTATACCTAGCGGAGAAACGACGCCCTTCACTCAAGTTGCTCTCCCACAGACCCCTTCTACTATCCATGCGGAAGCTAATACTCCAATGAAATCGTCGAGCTCCATATCTTTCCAAGTGCCATCTGTGAACCATCAGAAGCATAGGGGTTCCATCAGTGCCAGACCCTCCAACACAAAATTGAGTCTCTTGGAGTCTCCGGCATATGGCGTGCCTAGTCCTCGTCAGCCTTCAGGCACTCATCCAATAGTTTTACATTCTTCCGACCACTCCTCGCAATTGAAACAGCAGGAAGCGTCGTCTTCCAAATTGCCTTCCTCTACTGCATTTCCTCTTCACTCGCTGATGGGCAAGGAGTCAAGAGAACACAGTGTTTCATCTATCCTTAGCGAAAAGAACACAAGCAACCATTCATCGCCGAAAACTCTCTCTTCTCCTTCAGGGGTGATGTCGCCCGCTTCCTTTGAGCTGGGACCACAAACCTCACAAAACTCTACCATCGGAGGGGATAATTTGCGCAACGAAATATTGTTCGAGCCTTTGAATGAGGATCGTGTCTTATCACCACCGCCTGGTAACAAACGTAAGGCTACGACAACTCCAAAGACCGTTGTCTCTACACCTACAGGCCCCGTGGTGCCATTCACGGAGTATTTGAGTAAAGAGGATGACGACAAGATACACATTCTTATTGGAGCAACGGGATCCGTTGCTACGATCAAGATACCCATGATCATTGACAAACTCTTTAAAGTCTATGGTGTTGATAATGTTTCCATCCAACTTGTGGTAACACAGGCAGCCGAGCACTTTTTACATGGGCTGAAAATATCAACAGAGGTTAAAATTTGGCGTGAAAATGAGGAATGGTCAACGCCTTTGACCAAACCTGGAGACCCAATTTTGCACGTTGAACTTAGGAAGTGGGCAGACATATTTTTGATTGCGCCAATGTCTGCGAACACCCTCGCCAAGATAGCAAATGGAATTGCCGACAATTTACTGACTTCGATCATTCGCGTTTGGAACCCTTCTATCCCAATATTGATGGCTCCCGCCATGAACACGCTGATGTATACTCATCCAATCACCAAAAAGCACTTTGCAGTTATCAAAGAAGATTTCAAGTACATTGAGGTCTTGAGACCAATTGAAAAAGTGCTTGTGTGTGGTGATATAGGAATGGGAGGAATGCGGGAATGGAGTGAAATTGTGGATATTCTTCACCGAAAAATGAAGACCATCCATTTGGAGAAGATGAAAAGAGCCAACGAGAAAATTGAGGAGGAGGATGAAGAAGATGACGATGAAGAAGATGACGATGAGGACGAAGATTTCGACGACGACGACGACGATGACGACGACGACGATGATGATGATGATGACGACGACGACGAAGATAATGACGATGCAGGCGTGGAGTCGACAATCATCGAGCCAGGTCGGTCTTGAGGAAGTCCGAATTGCATAATATTTATTGTGTATTATGAACGGTAATGTAAATATTTATCTCTAAAATTGAGCGTTGAAAAAGTTAAAATCAATATAGAATGGTTCTTGCGCTGAGGTGGAAAATCGGGTTGGGCGTTCTAGCTGCGTACTCTGGCTACACGACGTTTGTATATATGAAGACGCAGCATATTATACGAAAGCGACAACAACTGAAGACCCAAAATAAGAGCAGTGATGAAAGCGAATGTGACAAATGTCAGTATGAGACTCTTGTGGTGAATGGGCGGTTTGAAAACCCATTTCCAGAATATAGACCACAGACTCTTTTTGAGTTCATTGCCATGAGGGTTCTGGATTTTTTAGAGCTTGGAAAACGTGGCGGTCTGCCCCCTACATATGAAGAACTGAGGAGCAGTCTTCCTGTGGTGAAACCCGACCTTGAGTTGCTACATTCGACCGCCGAAGGAACCGCCTCAAAAGTCGATAATATTCCGTCTGTTGATGATCGACTTACATTCACGTGGTTTGGACAGTCATGCTCGCTGGTCCAGATCGGATCTGTGTCTTTCCTGACTGATCCACTATTTGAAGATTACCTGATCAATAAATTCTGTGGACCAAAAAGAATCACGCCCTCTCCGCTCAAATTGGACAAGCTGTTGAGCGACGTCACAATTCCAGAGTTTGTTCTTGTCTCGCATGATCACCCAGATCATCTAGAGAAGGAGTCAATTAGAAAAATTGGCAATAGATCAAAATGGATAGTTCCCATGGGAGTGCGACATTTTCTGGGCAAGCACGGAATTTCAAACGTGATCGAAATGAACTGGTGGGACCGACTAACCATTGAAACAGATACACCAGACAAATACGAAATCGTGTGTTTACCTGCAATGCATTGGTCTGGTCGGCAGCTAGTCGATACGAATAAAACTCTGTGGTGCTCTTTTATGGTTCTGCGTAACGGAAAATCGATTTTCTTCCATTGTGGAGATACAGGATACGCCCCTGATCTGTTTAAGCTCATTGGGCGAAAATACGGACCAGTGAAGTTTGCAGCTCTTCCTATCGGCCAGTACTGTCCTCAGTGGCATCAGCGACCTCGCCATATCAGCCCTATGGAAGCCATTCGGATCACGAATGACGTAGGAGTGGAAAAAATGGCTGGTGTTCATTGGGGAACTTTCATCTTGAGTTCTGAGAAGTACCTGGAGCCAAAGACTCAGCTAGAACAATTGTCAGAACTTGAAGGACGAAAGAATAGTATTTTAATTCCAAAACATGGTCAGACATTAGTGTTTGATACATCCACAATTGACACCCTGAACGAGAAAGATCCCGTGGAGGTCAATGAGAGTACAGTCTATAGATAGAGATAAATCATTACATATTTTCATGAAGAAGTCTTTTCATTGCTGCGAACTCTTCGTCTTTCATTGGGTATGAGTGGTCTTCCACTGTTGGAAATTTTTTGGACTTGATTTCGTCGGAGTACTGGTTGATTGCCGAAACGGCGTCTTGGTGAAAGTTCATGTACTTTTTGACAAACTTTGCGTGTGGAGTGTCAAGCATGCCAAGGAGATCTGCCTGAACGAGAACTTGTCCGGATGTGCCAGGTCCGCAGCCAATTCCGATAGTTGGAATATTAATGATCTCGGTAATGTACTGTGCAAGCTTGTGTGGTATGCACTCGAGAACAATCATGGAGCAGCCAATTTTCTCGAGGTGTTGGGCCTCTCTGACTAGATCAGCAGCAGCGTGGGCCGTTTTTCCTTGAACCTTGTATCCGCCGACTGCATTAAACTGTTGAGGTTTGAGTCCAATATGGCCAGTCACAGGGATGCCGATTTCCACCAGCCTTTTTATTTGAGCTGTATGTTCATAGCCGCCTTCCAGCTTGAGAGATCCAATTTTTCCAAGTTTCATCATCTGAACTGCCGAGTCCACGCATTGTGAAACACTCGATTCAAACGAACCAAAGGGAAGATCAGCTATTACATATTTTTGATGTATCCCGCGCAAAACTGACATACACGCATATTTATAATCCTCAAACGGTATTTCGAGCGTAGACTGATACCCTTTTGAAACCATAGATAAGGAATCCCCAATTAAAACAACGTCCAAAGAGTCGCTCGCATCTGCAATTCGGGCTGTTATGTAATCGTGCGCTGTCACCACAGAGATTGGTTCTCGAGTCCTGTGAGCCTTGTATATATCCAGAAGTGATTTCTGGCGTACTTGGGGAGCCGCATGGGAGGACCAGCGACAGCGGATGGATGGTAGCAACGGGTAGAATTTCGAGCTCTTGATCATTATTTTTTTAATTTTTTTATACGAGGTGATAAAAAAAGGGTACAAACTACCAGCTTGGTAGCTGTTACTGAGTTTTCAATAAATACAATAATTGGTGGACCTAAATGGCTAGAGAGTAACAAGATAGATGGCAGCCGGTAATTAAACGTGTGACGGTCATTCTGATAAACAGTTGGATGTTAAATAAATAGTTGCATAAATAAATAAGTGTCGAAGGCAGTCTATGATCTTTAAAGTTTGCCCTCTAGTTCCTTTCTGGCATATCTGAGTCCACAGTAGCCACAGGTTCCGGTGGCATCTTTGTCCAGGTTGATGTATACTTTAGGATGGCCCTGGAAGATATCCGTACCACTGCAGACAGCGACGTTATGGTGAATAAATCTGATCGGTTGTTGTGCAATCAAGTCAATTGCTGCCTGGGGGTTTGGCTGTTTGGACAAATCTTTGCCAACAAATCTGACGTTTGACTTAATAATATGGTCTTTAGAAGCCTGGTTTCTTGACCATGTGGCCACCCTGTTAGGAGCCTGAGAGATTTCAACTTCAGTCTGAGCCTCCTTTGTGACAGGAGTCACCTTCGGATGTGCCACAGAGGTTCTAGTCCTCACCTGACGTCCAACTTTCAACAGATGTCTAAACATAAATAGGGACTAGGAAATTATAATGTTTTACGTTCCCCACATTTAGTTTCATGCCGGGTAAATAAATTATCGTGTTATAGCGTATACAAGTTAAATGAAACCACCTCGTCCGCCGGACCCAGGAAATCCGCCGGACCCGCCAAAAGCACCAGGAGGCCCAAATGGTGGGAATTGACCAGGTTTCCTAAGACTGCGAGGTTCTCCTTCAAATAAAGATGAGTTTGGGTTTCTGCTGATATTTAGATCTCCAGGAAGACCAGACCCCAACACGTCTGTGTCATGAACGGGACCAATCTCGTCATATCGGATGCCTCGACGGCCACTGTTATCTCCAAGGTTAAATAACGGATCCGAGGAAGTCGGCTGCATTCCTCCACCCTGCGAAGGATTGATACGCAAAGGATCCAAGTAAGGTTTCATCAGAGGATCTTTCATCCCTCCTGGATATAGGTCATTCAAACCGGAAGTCGCCTCATTAGATGGCAAGGAGTCATAGCGTCCTGACTGTATTTGGTGTTCGTCTTCAAATTTTGGTGGAGCCAGTGCGGCAGGAAGTGGGCGAGGAGCAGATGCTGTTGAAGTTGATGTAGGGGGAATTTTCAAGGGTTGTGAATCGAGTTGGGTCCTTTCGTAACTTTTCTCTTGAAGAACCGAGGATTCTGTGTTGTTGAATGTGTGACTAGATTGTTCTTTGGGCTGGGTCTGGGGTAAGAAGTGGCCAAATTTGGTGTCAAAAATATGAAATAGAGAAAGCAGCTGATCTCGAGTCAGCTCTGTTTTTTCAACTGGATATTTAATCTGGACATCCTGGGGCCACTTAAGGGACCCGCTGAGCGTCATGGGTAGTCCATCCGTGTCTGTTTTTGTGTTTTCGACAATATACATGTCGTCCTGTTGTCTGATTGAAAATTTGCCCTCCGACGCAATAAGAGATATTTGTTCACCTGAGCGATCAATGGCAAAGGGCATCACTCCTCGGTTACGGAGAAATTGGTCGTAAGCATATCCAAGCAGATCGAGTTCGTCTTTAGCCAGGCCCATTATGTTGCATAGACTTTTTATTACCTGATAGCGAAAGAAATTGTTAGAAAAAATAATATTGCTCCAGGGCGAAACGGGCTCAAGACGGACTAAAAAGAAAGAATTTAGTGTTCTGGTAGTCAGCAATTAGCTTCAGTGAGTGTGTCGATTTGTTCGATACAACAACGAGACATATTTTGTAACCCACGTGGAGCACAAATTATTAGTTAGGATGACAACTGCCGTGCCGTTAATTTATTCCTTCCCTGAATTCAGCGGAGTGGCTGAAGCTGTTGCGGACCATGTCGTTGCTGCACAAAACCACGCCCTTTACGGAGACTACAAGCGTAAGAAAAGCACCTCAGAGACCAACATTGCAATTCAAAGTGCTTCGTTGTCGGCAAGTATGTCGGACCAAAGTCGGCTGTCTTTGGTTGGAACTGGGACCAACACGCCCACTTCATCAAAGGAACAACGCAAGAAGAAGAAGGAAGAAAGCAGGCGTTTCAGAATTGGTCTCAGTGGTGGTTCTTTGATTAGCGTGTTACATGAAGGTTTACTAAAAAGAGACGATGTGGAGTGGTCGAAGTGGGATGTTTATTTTGCAGATGAGAGACTCGTTCCTTTTGACTCTCCTGATTCGAACTACGGCAAGGCTAAATCGCATATTTTTGATCAAATCCCAAAGGATAAAGGTTATCCAAAACTCTATCCAATCGACGAGACTTTATTGAACGACCCTCAGGAATGCGCAGACATGTACGAAAAAACCTTGATCAAAGGTTTTGCATACAAGGACTCGGTTAAATTGCCGATGTTTGATTTGATTTTGTTGGGATGCGCTCCAGATGGTCACGTTGCATCCCTTTTTCCGAACCATGAAACCTTAAGAGAATCGTATGCCTGGTGTGCACCGGTGGAAGACGCACCTTCGGGCCCACCTTCGAGAATCACCCTTACTGTACCTGTTATCTGTCACTCCCACAGAGTGTCATTTGTGGTGGAAGGTGCTACAAAAGCTCCGGTCATCAGTACCATCATGGAGAGGCCTGACAAGGGTCTTCCTGCTAGTATCATCAACGAGAAAGCTGCGGGACGGATTGCATGGTTCGTGGATGATGACGCTGTGAAAGATGTGGTCGGGATCACTAAGAAAAGGTACAAGTTTCTGGTTCCATGAGAATGAACCTTGGTTATAGGTAGTATCACAAGCACGAAAGTGGCGTAGTAAATTATTTTGTGGCTGAAATGACAACAAAGTTCAAAAAAAGACAATCTAGTAAGATATGGTAAGTGTTTGCAATTATGTCGCGCTAACTTGTCTAGTGGGTCCCCATAACGTTCTTTCTCGTCTCGACGTTTTTCCTGTCTGGATTTGCAATAAACAAGTTTATCAAGCTCTCCGCTCAGCCACTATATCTGTCTGTGATTCTTGTTTTCTCCTTGTTCTTGCCTTTCTCTATTATATTCCTCCTCCCAATCGATCTGATCTCTACATCTTCTGACACCTACAAGCACTTCAAAGACTCATTTTTCTACTTGAATCAATCTACAATTCTTTTCCTGTGGCGCTTCAACTACTGGACCACGTTTGTTCTGACATGGATCGTGTTACCGTTTTTCCAGTATTGGTTTGGATCTGGATATTATAAGCACAAAGATAGATTCCGCTACTCTATAATTGAGCTACTGAAGTTTCAGATGATCATGATCGCATGTGGTGTGTTGGTACTGGTGTATATTCTGATCAGACACACCTCGTGGTTAAATTTCAAGTTTCTTCGAAGCCTTGTCATTACAGTCAGTCACATCTACTCATTGGTGCTAGCGTTGTGGCTCATGGCTCATGGCCTAATTTACCTCCCACGTCATGAATGGGAAACCTCCGGAAACTACCAGAATCAGCTTCACAAGATGTACCTGAAAGTCCCAGAAATTAATGAGCATCTGGAGGACACGAAATTTGAACTCAGAGAACTTTGCGGACGTCTCAAAACACTGGGTCATTTGGACAATCTTGAATACAGAGACTGGATTCTCAAGCTCATGAGTTCCATTCCTGCAGAATTTAACGAGATGGTTCACCATGGAGTGGAACCTTTTACAAACAGTGAGCTTAACACCAAGCTGCTGAACAAGCTGTCAAAGAAACTTAAGGAACTCAAATGGAAATATAATCATAATGTCATAGAGCTCAGAATAGCCGTTGAGAAGGTTGTCATCCTAGAGGACAAGGTCAATGCCCAATTGCTCGGCGAATATAACCCGCGAATCGAGAGACCTTTTATCTCAAATCCAAAACTGAACTACTATGTGACACAATACGTGAAGCCTCTTGTGGGTAAGTTTATGGCATTGTGTCTTATAATGCTCTCAGCAATCATTGTGGAATCAGAAACACTACATGGACTCAACTTGTCTCTCATCAAACGGATAATCGCCTCAATCACCAGCAATGCAACTAATATATACATTCAGATTTTTGCTATTTGTTTTTTGGTCTTGACATACATGCTTCTGTGTGCAATGCTCTCGTTGTCGCAAGTGAAAGTGTTTAACATCTACCACATTGAATCCAACCAGTCTTCTGACCCTGTGTCAACCATATTTTTCATTGGATATGCTTGTCGTCTCACAATTCCATTGAGTTACAATTTCCTGATGTTACTGGATTCAAAGTTCACGAAAAACTCTTCTTTTCAGTTGTTCTTTGGTAACTCAATTCAATTGATCTCTCTCGGAAATTTCCTCAATGACTTACTACCTCGGTTAATAATCATTCCTATTTTGCTTACAGTGTTCAGGTTCTGGGAACGAGTGAAAGCATGGTTATCTCGGATATTTCTTTTCGACTATTTGATCAGAGAGCTCGATTTTGACGATAATGACGAAGATCTAGACAGCGGACCAGGGGATGCTGAGAACCGTCCAGGCTCTCGTGCGAACAGAGAAAATGCTCGAATCCACGAAAGCAAACTAATCGTGCAGAGATTGCTTAATGCAGACGAACGGTACTTAAATTCGCCATTAAGGCCGTTTACACTCTCCCGCACTCAATCAGCCACACATGCTATGCAATCCGTTGGTACCTTCTACTCTCGTTTAAAGTCCTGGTTTAGTGCCCGACGCCCCAATGCAGCATATGATGGTTTGAGAACATACAACCTTAGTCTTGGTAGCGCGAACGCTAGTCGCCGCACCAGCTCAGACACAGGAATTTCGCTCACGAGCAATATCACTTTCGACAATGACAATCGACTTCTTCGAGATGATGATATCATGCTTATTGACGAAGACGACACCCTGGAATTATAGGATTCTTCAAACGCTAACTAATAGATCGATTAAAGAACTCTGCCACACCTCCCACCCAGGAGTTAAAATATTAAAATAAATTCGTACAGGAAAGACCCGAGATAAGAGGCTGCTTTGGTGGCCCGGTCAACAATAAGGTTATGAGACCTCGCGTATCTGTACAGTTAGGAGCATCTCGTGTTCGGCAATTATCGCAGAACCTGAGTGTGGTATCCCCTAAATCTGCCAACAACTCCGCTATATCCTTCAGTGTATCAATGCTAAAAGTCCCTGCGAATTATGGATATTATACATCACGAGTGAACAGACTCTACAATGAGGATGCGCACCAAGTTGGAATCTTGGATGTGGATTTCTCTGATAAAGGTTCGAACAAAGGTACTGAAACTGATAACAAAGAGCTTGAGATGAGGATAGACAGTATTGAGGAGCCACAATACGAAAATACGTTCCACCACCGTAAGGTATTCGGCTTTAGTGTCTTTGATGGACATGGTGGATCCGAATGCAGCACATATGTCAAAAATCATTTACTGGAAAACGTTGAACGCTTCAAAATCACGGACCGCAGCATTAACAAACTATTTACATTTTATCGGAAGGAGATTGGGGGGTATTGGAGAAGATGGATACGCCGTAAGAATTTGCATTTAATCAACAGTATGGGATTGGATAGCTATCTTGTATCAAATGATGGAACCGTCCTGGTGCGAGACCCAGATCTGGAAAACAAGTCGCTATGGGATTACTCCGAATTCGACGATTTGGTGTCTGGTGACGATTTTTTCAAGCTGAGGGTTTTACTGGGACACTTGTACACGGACTATCAGTTCCTCAACTTTGAGGACAAGGTGAATGACGTCAAAGAGAAGGAACACAATAATCTTATCAATGCGGGGTCGACGGCCACTAGTGCTTATTTTTACACGATCGACCACGATCCCGACAACCCAAACGGATATTTTTACGAGCCCAATGTTCTGAGCCGGCTGGTTATCGCTCATGTCGGAGACACCAGAGCTATTTTGTGTGATCGTGATGGTGTTGCGAGAAGCTTGACAAAAGACCACCACCCGTCTAATCCTCTAGAGTCCAGAAGGCTAACAAGATACAGCGCTGGTCTGATGATGACCGACTCGTTTGGCGAAGAAAGATACTTGAATTACGCCAACACGAGATCTTTTGGAGATCTGACTGCTAAAAACATCGGAATCTCTGCTGAGCCTGAAATCAGCGAGTTCTTGATTGGAGACGTGCGCATGATGCAAAAGTTCAAACGACAAAACAGAGACTACCTCAAGAAAATCAATCTTGTTGATTTTGGAGGAGACGAAGCGTTTTTGGTGCTTGTTTCCGACGGCGTCACCAACATGCTATCCGACCAGGAAGTCGTGGACCTGATCACCAGTACAACAAACAACAAGGGAGCGCTCCGAGGAACTCCTAAGGAGGCCGCTCGAGAAGTTGTTCAATTTGTCGAATGCATCGGGGGTGATGATAATGCCACATGTCTTGTGGTGAGGCTTGGTGGATGGGGTAAGTGGCCATTACTGGACAGAACAGGTCCTTTGAGAGAGTCTAAAATTATGAGTGGACGGCGGGAAACGTGAAGTTGATGAACCTACGGCATAGTTGGCACGCATTTGATATTTTCGTTCTATGTACAATAAATTATTTATTCTTGGTCTGGGTGTATTTGAACCGTTTTCTAGTGTGTGCAAACTCGCCGAGCTTGGAACCCACCATGTCTTCAGTGATGTTTATGTGGACGTAATCTTTTCCGTTGTGCACTTGGAACTTGAGTCCGACAAACTGCGGCAGAATCGTGCAGGATCTTGCGTTTGTCCTGATCGGCGTTCCATTCTTCTTGGCTTCTGCGATAGGCAAAGGCACCACGTAAGGACCCTTCCAGGCCGATCTAGCCAGTGAAACCAGAGATCCTCTCATGAAAAAAGTAGGTTGATAATTTTTTTGTCGGTCAAAGTTTCAGTCGATCGACGCACTTTCAAGCCCGTGTAGTTTTTTAAACCCCAGCCTGCTTTTTATTTGTCCATGTTCCATTTGGCACAAAGCTTATACAGCTCTTATACGCGGAAAGATGAATACTCAGTACTAATTCTAGGCTTGGATAATGCTGGAAAGACCACTCTTTTGGAACAGATCAAGAGTCTCTATGTTCCAAACTACAAGAAGTTGCGACCGGAACGCATTCTTCCTACGGTAGGACAGAACGTTGGCACTATTAAGATCAATGGAACCTTGCTCAAATTCTGGGATGTTGGTGGCCAGGACAGTTTGAGGGAAATGTGGTCAGAATACTACATCAACTCGCACGCAATTGTCTTTGTCATAGACTCCTGTGACAAGGACAGGCTGGTGGAATGCTCAAACGTGCTGTCTGGAGTTATGAGCAACGAACTGATAGAGGGTCTTCCGATCTTGATGCTGGCCAACAAGCAGGACAGGGAGGACGAAACAAAGCTGGAACTCGTGGATATTAAAGAGATCTTCAACCCGATAGCGGAAACCTTGAACGCGAGAGATTCTAGGGTCTTGCCTATCAGCGCAATTACCGGAGAAGGAGTCAAAGACGCTATGGAGTGGCTGCATATCCGGCTCATTCGAAACAAAGCTAATCGACCCCCAAACAAGCACTGATCCTTGTCGAGCCATCCGAATACATGGTGTACGGGTGTGAGCAAATTATATGCACGAGCAAATTATTCGAGCGAAAAGCCCATAGGATCTAACTTCTGCATCTAAGATATAAAGGCCGCAATTTGGCACCCTAGCTACTCCAACTATCACCATGAATATGGACATGTCTTCTTCCAGTGCCTCTGCCTCAGCCACCATGGATATGGCTATGGCTACCAGCAGCTCCTCTATGGACATGAGCAGCTCCAGCTCCAGCTCCATGAGCATGGGCATGAACTACTACCTTAGTAGCAGTTACAAAGGCTATCCTGTGCTCTTTGAAACCTTGAAGGCCAACTCTGGTGCAGCCGCCTTTGGTATTTTCTGTGTCCTGTTCTTCGGAGCGTTCTTCTTGAGAGGATTGTTCTTCTTGAGCGCTTACTTAGAGCAACGGGTTTTCCACAACCTCACGAACTCTGTGGTCATTCAAGAGCTGGACAACTGTGCGTGCGGACCAGATGAAGAGGAAAAATTGCCTAACGGTGGTTCTGTGAGCGGTAGATCTCTGGGTCTTGGCAGAATCATCAAGCGCACACTGTTCCCGGGTTTGGGAGAGCTCAAGAGAGATTTTGTCAGACTGCTTATTGCCTTCACTGCTACTATGGTGGGATATGCGCTCATGTTGGCTGCCATGAGTTTCGTGCTACTCTACTTTTTTGCAATCTGTCTCGGAATCGCATTTGGCGAGGTTTTCTTCAACAGATTGTCGATTGTGCTGGAAATCAACAAGAACAGCTCGCTTTGTGGTCAACTCCATTAGATCTGTGTAAATAATACGAATACATCCCAATTAATCGTCTTCTAAAGGCAGCGAGTCAAGCTCGTCCACCAGCGAAGAAAGCTCAGAAACAACATTCTTGTGGTAATTCAGCTGGATCTTCATCAACACCTTGAGCAAGTTCAATCCCTGCACAGGCTTGATGAGAGACTTCATTGACTCCACAGCAGATTCGGTGGCATTGACAAGCTCGTCCTCTGCATTTTCCAGCTTCTTGGAGAGCGACACAGGAAGATCCACAGACTCGTCGCCGCGCTGGACAGCCTTCACCTCTGCTCTAACTGTGTCAAACGTCAGTCTTGAGGTCTCGACCTGCTTTCTGAGCTTGTACGTGTCCCGGAATTCGCCATCAAGGATAGTGCGAATCTTGGCATTGAACTCTGTGATCACAAGCTTGTCCTGCTCCAGTCTCTCCTCGCCGATTCTCGACTGAAACTCGCTGATTTTCAGCAGTGCTTTGCTGAGAGAGGAGGAGTCCTCCTCGCTGGAAGATAAAGTTTCGCTCGCTCCAGCACAGGCCTTAGCCAACTGGTGTGCGAACGTCTTTGGGGTCTGGTCCTTAGACGAAGAAAGAAGAATTGCCTCTGCCTCAGAGGTGGTCGTCGCATGTGACAGGCCAGTGAACTTCTCATTAAGCAGTTTGGTGTAGTCCTGGAGAGACTCCTTCAGATTAGGAGGATAATCATAGCTCTCAATCTCGTACTGCTGGGTGATGGTCAGGATCTTCTTGTAAAAAACCTTCAGGTTGTCAACACGCTTCTCAAGATCCTTGTACTCCTGAGGGAGTTCCGAAATGTCATCAATTGACCCAAAACGCTCCTGTAAAGAACGTGTGGTTCTCTTCAGAATAGGCGAAATGTTAGAGTTCAAACTGGAAACCTCTTTTTCCAAATTGACCAAATTGTCCTGCAGCGTGGAGGTCAGCTGCTGTGTGTGCTGCTGCAGAGATTGCTGGATCGAAGAAAGATCCATCTTGGGAAACCTGAACGACATGGCTGATAGTATGGTGATGGTAATTATTTTGCTTGGCTGTCACTTTTGGTTTCACACACCCGTACACCAGAACCGCCGGCAATTCTTGGGGCACGCGACTTGTGCAACATCACGCTACGAGACATTACAAGATCCATGTAGATAGTAAATTAAGTTTTATATATGATCGTGAGTGTTTGTATCCGTAAGCTTAGAGAGCACTTGTTTATAATATACGTAGCGATGTTTTGTCGTGAATCAGGATGTGGTGGAGTGCTTGGAGGAGGACACACTGTCGAGGGTGTGATTTGTTTGGTTTGAGTCGTGGTGTCCGCTAGTTATTCCAGCCGTGTATCCTTTAGTTTCTTCTGGGAACTTTGCTGCTTTCACTCCAGCCGTGTAGGCCGGTGGTATATCCTGCGGATCCCTCTCTTCGATACCGGCAGCATAACCGGGAGTATGGTGTTCTGGAGAACGTTCGTGAATTCCTGCCGTGTAATGTGAACCTTCACTGAAAGACATGTTTAGTTTGTAAAGAGTTTTGGGGCAGGTTCGCCCCCTTAAGTAGTCTGGCGATAGCAGGCGGTCACGTCACGTTGCAGCTCGGTCATTACCCGCATACGCTTGCGGCTCGCCTCGGAGCAAAGCTGCAGAAAAACGTTAGTGATGACGTCATCGACAAGAAATGCCATTAAACGGTGTATTTGTAGCTAGAAATCATACGTAAGTAAACATGGAAAACGAACATGAAGGTCTGGGCGTGCTTGGGAGGCCTAGTTGAAAATCTTTTTGATCTTGGTACTCAGTTTTTCCTTCTGTGGGTGGTTTTTCTCAAACTCATCGTGGTCAAGAATTCGAGTGTTGGTGCCCTGGCTACCCTGAGACTGTCCGCTCATCTGAGTGTCTCCCTTCCCGTAGGACTGGGACGTTTGAGTGGATTTGTTGGTCTGGTTGAACTGGCCGGTTTTTCCGGTTTCCGACCTGAAGCCCTGGTCGTGGATGGCTGCAGCGGCCGCCTGGTTGGCCATGGAGTTCTGCTCCGGATTCAGCTGCTTGTTTCCACGCGAGCCTCCCTGGGAAGATTGCATTCCAGCGCCTGAGCCGTAGCCGGGTGTCGACTCCGTGTTGTCACTGAAACCAGCCGTGTAAGGAGCTGACTCGTCGTTCCTCACACCAGCAGTATAGTTCTCAGACGAGTGGTGGGGATGCGTATCTCCGACACCAGCAGAGTATGCTTGTTGCCTGTCAGAGACAGGCTCCTCGCCAACGCCAGCAGAATACTTGTTCATTTCGCCACCTGACTTTGGCGAACCTCCAATACCTGCGGTGTATTTGTCCTGCTCGGTTGGGGTCTCCTTAGACTGTCCTGCTGCCCTGCCGCCCATATAGCCGGCTCCAGCACCGACTGCTGCACCGGCTCCAGAAGCATATCCGGAGTACTTGCCCATGCCGTGCTTGTCCAGCTGCTCAGATCCCTGCTGGCCGTACTTCTTGGCCTGCGATCCAATCTTGTCGTAGTCCATGCCTCCAGACTTCTTGGCATCTGTTCCGGTGGCCCCCATGCCAGACGAGTGGGTCCCGTGGCCATCGGAACCGTGTGTGGCAGCTCCCTGGTTTCTGTCTTTGAGACTCATGTCATTGAACTTCTGCGTGGTGCTAGGTTCGTCTGCAGATCCGACATAGCCAGTGTTCTGGGTTTTGCCTGAAGCATTGTAGCCAGAACTCTTTGGGTCATCCTTAGACATTGACATTTCCTTGCCGTCATTCTTCGACTGTCTGCCAGCCATGTACCCGGCGCCAGCTCCCACGGCAGTTCCTGCTCCAGTCACGTAACTAGAATACTGGCCCATTCCCTGTTTGTTCATCTGCTCCGAGGCCATGCCGGAGTAGTTTTTGGCCTGGGACCCGATCTTGTTGTAGTCTGTCTGGCTTGCTTTTGGGTCCATGGTCGTCTGACCTGCGGTTTGGCTTGGCTTAGTCTGGATTGGCTTCATCTGGGTCGAACGCTGTTTGTGGGCGTCGTCCTGCATACCATATGCGTGTCCGGTCTGAGGCTTCACTCCAGATCCCTCTCTGATCTCAGTCGTGGAGGCAGAATCCAGAGCTGCGTTTCCAGAGCCAGAAGTCTGGCTGTTGTAGGCGTCCGAACGAGATCCAGACTTGGCAGCAGCACCAAGGCCTGCTCCTGCAACGGCTCCTGCACCGGCTCCAAATCCTGCGCCAGCACCAGCAGAGCGGTGGCTGCCGCCATGGGCAGTCTCATAGCCCAATTCGTGCTGCCGCTGTGCCATCTCCGGAACTCCTTGCCTCTCCGTCTCGCCCAGTCTGGCTGAGTCGGACTTCAGTCTCTCAGCGTCTCTCGTTGCAAGGTCATCACTGTGGATATCCTGGTAGACGGTTCCGTACTGCGTACTCAAGTCCTCTTGAGGTTTGCTGGACTTGCCCCACTTGCTGGACTTCTTGGACTTCTCGCCCGAGCTGGAAGAATCAGACACTCCGCTTAAGGATTTGTGGTGACCAGCAGCGGCAGCCGTGCCAGCAGCCATGCCAGCAGCCACATCTTTGTCGTGGCTGCTGTATTTGCCAGAACTTCCGTAATCCTGCTTGCCCTGCTGACCGCTTCCCATGCTCTTTCCGTGGGTGTCCTGGACACCAGCACCGTAAGCACTATGGTGCTCTAAAGGATGAGTGTCCTTGCCGTAAACATCTTTAGAGCTGTTGGAACCTTTCATATCGTTGTGATCAGTAGATTTGTAAGCATTTTGAGAGCCTGACAGGTTTCCTGGAGTATGCTGGGATGGCTTTCCGCCAGCCTGTCTGTTGTAGCCGTAGCCTTCTTGTGCTTCCAAAGTCTGACTCTGCTTGCCATGATAGGTCTGGCCAGGAGCTCCAGCTAGGGATCCCACACCGGCACCGGCAGCAGCAGCACCCAGATACTTATCCGAAGTGTCGTGCTGAGAATCGTGTGTCCTGGCACCCTTTGCTGGTTGCGAGCCAGAATATCCGGATTTGCCCATCTGCTTCTCGTCTGGAAGCTCACTCTCGGTTCCGTTCTTCGTCATTTTTGGATCAACACCCTCTCTCTTACTGGTCTCGTTATATCTGATGTTTTTGATGTTTTGCTTCGAGCCCGAAACGTCACTCTCGCTCACAACGGGGTCAACCATAGACGAGTACTTCACGTTCGTGCTAGATGGAATAACATCAAATTCATTTCCATCATCGTCAACGTACTTGTGTGTCTTTCCTGTCTGCTTCTCCAAAGTCTTGGTAGAAATGGAGTTCTTGGTTGCGTCGCCAGCCTCCGTCTCAGAATGGCCATTGCCTCCAATTCCAATGGCAGACATCAGCTTGTTGGCCAGAGAAGGCTCATTGCTGGCGTCGTATTGTCCCTCAGAGGGCTTGAAGGTAGGTGATGACTCGTAATCCTGGGTCTTCGAGGTATAGTTCGTATCGTTGTGATTGGCGCCTTTTTCCTCGTGAGAAGATGAAAAATCGTAGGCCCCGGGAATGTTGGACTGCTCCATCGATCTTGGAACATTCTCGGAGCGAGAAATGTCATTGTAGACCTTTTTCGCAGTATTCGCATGCTGATCAGCATACGATTGAGCTTGAGAAGTGCTAGATTTAACGTCCACCATGATTACCGATACACAAGACTGTCCAATTGGTATTTATAACTCCACACGCTACCCTGATTTATTGCTATGAGCAAGGTTGCCATGGGGCTTTTCTTTTTGAAAGGCAGCAATTTCATTATGACATCAGGACCTTCTGTGGAGTTGGTAATCTGATAAAGTTTGCTACCATAATTGCTCCGGCACAGCCGTGTAATTAATTTTAGATGGGTCTTGGCATTTTACTGTTTCACCAGGGACAATTTATTAAGTAAGCTAATCTTGGCTTCCTGGCTCGGTGTAGATAGGAACTGCAGCGTACTCTGTGTCGTCATCCAGGTATGCGTGGAAGTTGGAAGCGGTGTGGGAGTCGGAAGCACCAGGGGTCGGCATTGGAGGAAGCTCTGGCGGAGGACGTGCATAATCTTGATCGTTGGAATTTAGTGGGGGCTCGCTTGGTAGCAACGCTTGCTCACGTAATTTCAACAGCTCTTTCTCGGTCAGAGTCGATGTATGTTCGGGCACAGCTGTGTACTGGAGAGATGAGGCGGGAGGGGTAGCTTCTTGAGGAGAAAGCGGCGAATCAATTGATGTGCATGGAGTCTGGGGAACAGAAGATGCTCGCTGGGATTTTCGACGGATCTTCGACTTCCGTTCGGTACCCACGATGATCTCAGAATTCAAGGTGAGCACATTCTTGGTACGCTTGAGTCTATCCACGTTGTAGATATTGTTACTTGTGTCGGTCTGAATGATTTCGTCGTCCAAGAATTCTTTCTGGGTGGATTGCAGTTTAGAGTTCGAGAGATTCACCAGAACCTCAACGTAGTACTGGAAACTCACAAGGTTGGCCGTGATTGTAGGAAAGCAGTCTACTGGAACTTTCAAAGTGGCTGAAACGTCGCACGTCAGCGTGTTGGGGTCGACGATAAGCGGAACAATCGCCTGGCTCAAATCTTTTCTGTAAGACTGCACTTCGTAGTCGTGACCCAGATCCAGTCGACAAATACGGATCAGTGTCACTATGATGCCCTCTGTATTGGAAAATTTTTTGTGGCTCTTCACGTTGACTCGCACGGGTATAGACTCGCCTCGTAAAAATCCCATCGAGGAGACGCTTAGCTTTATTTGGACGTGGTTATCCAGATTGTCTTCCAGCGATTCGGAAGAGGTCAAAGAAGATGTGGAAGATATAGAAGACACAGTTTTGTTTAGCCGCCCCTTGCTAGTCTTGAACCGAAGCACTTTTGGATGTGGTTCCGGTAAAAGCGTGAGGTTAATCGGTTTCACAATATTGAACAGTTTTTCGCAGGAGGCCAGAGTTGTATCCTGGTTGTCTCGGTCCATAATAGTGCACTTCAGAGTGTACTTAATCTCACCCTTCTCGAACAGGATGCTGGTATAGATATTTCGCTTTGGCAATTTAATTATAAATGGAAACCGATGTTCGCCCAACGTCAACGCGTTTTCGTCAGAGTCTCCGTATAGTAATATTTTGTGGTTAAAAAGAGATTGTTTCTTGTCAGATCGTAACGGAGAAGTGGAGTTGAGTCTTATTTGACCGTCCAGCGTCAAGTTTATCACAAGATTCATAACACTCTTCTTCAGCATTAGTATAATTTGTCCACTGAGTTCCTCGCCTGGCCGGTACAATTTGTGAGGATTGTCCAGCAAAATGTAGAACTCTTTGACTGCTGACTTGGCCTGCGATGGGCCACCCAGAATTCGAGAGCCTTTGTGCGGTAGAAGCTGGTTGACGGCCTTTCGCATATACCAAAATGTTAATAATTATTTTCTGGACACAGCCCTAAAAGCACTGGGCCTTCAGCCACAAACTACGCGGTCAAAATTCGCGCACACTAAGCTTTTTCCACGGCCGATCGGTGGCTTAGGCTCGCGCGACGGCAATATGGATGGGAAAAAAATTTGTTGCAAGCAGCAAAAAAAGAATTCCGATACCGGGAGTCGAACCCGGGTCTGCCCGGTGAAAGCGGACCATGATAGCCGTTACACTATATCGGAAAGGGATACAAGTTTTGGGGGCCTGTTCGTGACAGGCGATTGCGTCGCGATTGAATATTATCGACTATGGTAAAAAAATAATTTTAATCATGTACAGACTCAACACAGGCTTGCGCTCTTTTTCCAAATGCGCTCGCATCCTTGCGGAGCCCGTGCAGTCTAAAAAGGAACTTCCCAAGATGTCCATGGAGGAGTACAAACGTCTGCGTGAACAATATCATGAGGCCAAGAGCAAGACAAGACGACAAACAGCCACTAACTACTCTCTCTCTCTATTTCTTGGATTTTTAACCCTTTCGTTTGCCTCTGTTCCTCTGTATCGTGTTGTGTGTCAGAAAACCGGATGGGGAGGAACTCCAATGACTGACACCTCGAAGATCACGCCGGACAAACTTATTCCTGTGGACACTGATCGAAAAATTCGAGTTTCGTTTACAGCTGAGACGTCTCGGGTTTTGCCCTGGAAGTTTGTTCCTCAGCAAAGAGAGGTCTATCTGGTTCCAGGAGAAACTGCGTTGGCTTTCTACAAGGCCAAGAATCTTTCGGACAAAGACATCACCGGGATGGCTACCTACAGTGTCACGCCAGATCACATTGCGCCATACTTTAACAAAATTCAGTGCTTCTGCTTTGAAGAGCAGAGACTAAACGCTGGCGAAGAAGTTGACATGCCTCTGTTTTTCTTTATCGATCCGGACTACTCCCAGGACCCATCAATGAGAAACGTGGAGGACATTGTGTTGCACTACACATTTTTCAAAGCTACTCACGACAGCTCTCATGAGCAAATCATGGAAGAAGCAATGAAGAAGAAAGAAGAGCAGAAGAAGTCGGAGACTGATTAAACTGTATATACTGTGCTCCCAAATAGATTCTACTCAGGACCCGAAATCATGATTTTGATCGACTTTCCTTCCTTGCTGAACTCGTACGCCTTGGCAACGTCGTTGAAGGAGAATCTGTGAGTAATCAATGGCTTGACGTGGACTTTTCCAGCACCAACCAGACCAACAGCAATCTTGTAGTCGTCAACAGTGTATCTGAAAACTCCAGTCACAGAAAGCTCCCTCTCAGCCACAGCAGAAATAGGGAAACCGTCCATGGCATAGTTGCCCATACCAACCTGGACGTATCTGCCCTTTTTCTCCAACAATTGGATAGCATTTGCAATACAGTACTGGTTTCCGGTGGCATCCATGGCAACAGTAGGTCTCTCACCATCCCATGAGGTCTGGATGAAGGATAAAATTTCCTCAAAGCTCTTTCCCTTGGAGTTGTACGTAGTGGTAGCAAAACCCTGATCCAAAGCAAACTTGAGTTTGTCATCAACAATGTCAATGATACACACCTTGGTAGCACCAAACGCCTTACCAACAGCAGCACACAGAAGTCCAATTGGTCCAGCTCCAAAAACAACCAGAGTGTCACCGACTGTTAATTTGGCGAGACGAGTGGCGTGAGTAGCCACCGACAGGGGTTCCACCAAGGCACCCTCCTCCAAAGTAACATTTTCAGGCAACTTGACACAGAAGTCCTCTGGAAGCAGGTAGTATCTGCAGAGAGTTCCATCGTAGGGTGGAGTGGCCGCGAAGGCCATCTCTGGACAGAGATTATAATTTCCACTTTTGTACTCGTAAGAAAATCTGGATGGAACTCCGGGCTCACATGCAACTTTGTCGCCAACCTTGAGAGTTTTCACCTCAGAGCCAACTTCGACAATGACACCTGAAGACTCATGTCCAAGAACCATTGGCTCCTTAACAACAAAGGAACCGCAACATCCATGCTCGTAGTAGTGCACATCAGATCCACAAAGTCCAGTGTACTTGATAGCAATCTTAACGTAGTGAGGATCCTGAATTTCAGGGATTGGTCTATCCTCGATGACAATGTTGCCAATCTTTTGAAGAACTGCCGAAGGGTTGTCCATATTAGAGAAGAGAAAAATGTAAGTTGGCTAAAAAATTAAAGTGGATCCAGGTTAATAAATCCCCCATGGGGCATGGAGAGCCAAAAATATAACCGTAATTAAAAATTAAAATCCTAAGTGGTTAGAATACGTACAGGAGATATTTCCTAGCTACTTAGTCTTTGTAGTAAATGCCTCTGAAGAAATCCATGGTTTGGGTGAAGACAACCAGCAAAATACCTCCTCCAGGACCCAATCTGAGAACCTTAGGCAAGAAACCTTTGTATAAAGCACCAAATCCTTCTTCTTTAATTATGAGACCCAGCGAAGGGAAAGTCCAGTTGTACTTTCTCACCACACCTTCAACGGTTGGCGTGTTTTGAATTCTAGACTTCACAACATCAAATGGAGTATTGAAAATGGTACCAACAGTACCACCAATAGCACCCGAGATTAAATCGTTCATGGTCTTCTGGGTAGGAGACTCGGCTTTAGGCAAGAGCGATCTGACTTGAAAAATGACACCAAAATAACCAGCATTCCAAACAATGTGTCTCCATAACGTGGCTTCCAAACCGTTGTACAATGCCAAAACTCCCTCCTGTTTGACGATGTGCTTGACAACATCAACCATTCCAGTGTATTTGGAGGTCTTGTCCTGCAATCTAATTTTGACAAGTTCGAACGGAACCACCACAAACGACTCTGTAGCACCGGCTGTAGCACCAGTCAAAATAGCCAGAGGTTGAGTCATTTCAGAGACTCCAAAAGCACGCTTGTACACCTTACCCCACTCGTCGTTAGCAGCAAACTTGGTGGCTCTTTTTGGAGCTTCCATTAAAATTGGAGCACTGATTCCGCGGTACAGTCTTGCTGGACCCTCGTTCTTGACGATTTTGGTCAAACAGTCCACAATTCCCGAATATTCTCCCTTTCCCCCGGTACCAACCTGCAATTGAATTCTGGTCTTGACCACATCCAGTGGGTACATGACCAAAATTTCTGACACTCCAGCAATGGCACCAGCGAGGAATTGGTAAACAAATGGTAATGGACGTTGATCAGACATGTTGAATAATTAATAAATTAAGAGTCACTAGTTTTTCTTCTCCAAATCTAAGGTGAAAAAATAGGTTAGTTGCCCGTTTCACAGAGGAGGAAATGGTGTTGCTAGAGCGATTACATTTTATATACCAATTAATTGCCGACCGTTGGTGAGGGGTAGCGATTTGTGAACCATGACTATAATACGCGTAGCAGGCCGTTGAAGCGTCGGCTAAACAGATCAAATTTTCGTCCGGGTAACGGGTGCAGCTGTGGAGCGCCATGTTTCTCCGAATATTTTTGCCTGTTTTAGCGGAGAAAAATTAAATATTGGCAAATTAATTCTTTCATCAAATATGTTTTCCCGCAACTTCTTAAGACAAACCGTGCGCTCCAGATTGGCTCTTGCCAACGTCTCCAGTAGGAGACTTTATCATCCGAAGGTTATTGACCACTACCAGAACCCAAGAAATGTCGGTACCATGGACAAATCACTCACAAACGTGGGAACGGGATTGGTTGGAGCTCCGGCATGTGGAGATGTGATGAGACTGCAAATTCAAGTTAATGACGAAACCGGAGTCATCGAGGATGTCAAGTTCAAGACGTTCGGCTGTGGTTCTGCAATCGCTTCTTCATCCTTCGCCACCGAACTTGTCAAGGGTATGACTCTTGAAGAGGCTGCTAACATCAAAAACACTATGATTGCCAAAGAGCTTTCTTTGCCACCTGTCAAACTTCACTGCTCCATGCTTGCCGAAGACGCTATCAAGAGCGCCATTAAGGATTACCAGGGCAAGAGACGCACCCGGAAGCCAACCATGTAAGGGGTTCATAACTGCGATTAACTTATATATATCATATCACATTCAAGATTCCAACAATTGCTCTGACATGCTCAAAATTCCAACACCATCGACGTAGTCATCCCAGTGAGTGGCGCAGCCTAGTGACTCCACCTCGTCCCAATTGAAATTGGAGTTAAGCCATTTCATGTAATCTTCGGAGATCAACTCTTCCTCAGTAGAGTAAGACCACAAAGACTTGAAACATCCTCCCAAAGCACAGGCATCGCTCAAATCAATTTTGTAATTTCCATCCAGTGGACCCAGAATGTTGCAATACTTTGAGACGATTGATTCGTTCTTTGAAGAGCCACCAACGTAGAAAACCTTATTTGGACGGCAGAGCAAGGCTTCTCTAGATTGCTTTGAACCGTCCGATTGAATATCCCCATACTTGGAAAGCTTCTCCAAAACACCATGATTGTCCTCAGGGTCTTGTGCAGATGTGGAAGCCAACAATGGTCCCATTCTCAATCTGCAAGATAAAGCTTGGGACTCGATAATACAGTTAACGTCCTCTTCCAGCGACCAAGATTCTTCTTCAATAAGTTTCTTCTCATTTGTGTCAAATCTGAAACGACGTTCACACGCCTTTGCGTTAGGGATAATCTCACCAAGGGGGAAGTATATGCCTAACTCATACTTTCCATTTAAAGGTTTGGATTGGTCTAGAATGCTATTGAACTTATTCCAAGAGTTCTTCGGTTCATTGTACTTTTCGTTGATCTTGTCACGCACAATTTCGCGAGCTAAGGCCCCATTACAATAGCATAGCATGCCCATGTAGTGGCCTGGTAAAGTTGGATGCTTGAAAATGTGGTAGTTCTCTGATGGGTTGTAGGAGTTCGTCACTAGCAGAGCAGTGGTTGAAGTTCCCATGGAAATCAAAGTATCGCTAGGACCCAAAGGCAAGGCTAGAATTGTAGCAAGGTTATCGCCTGTAAATGAGTAGACCTTGCAAGACTTGGAAAAGCCGTACTTTTCCACAAAATAGTCCCCGATTTCACCAATGTTTTGGTGGCCAACAGGTTCTAACTTGCCAAGCTTCTTTTTCAGTTCTTCCACACCTGCCTTGGTCTCTTCTTCTGTGCAGTTGTCAATTTCAGGATGAAC
The DNA here is from genome assembly GCA_030674565.1 of Ogataea thermomethanolica. Taxonomy (NCBI): domain Eukaryota; kingdom Fungi; phylum Ascomycota; class Pichiomycetes; order Pichiales; family Pichiaceae; genus Ogataea; species Ogataea thermomethanolica. The sequence continues at coordinate 432,485 of JAKTYW010000009.1, forward strand.
ACCAGCAGTGACAGCAAGAAGTCCTTCGTCGTAATCTCCTTTTTCAATGTCGTATATGTTCATACCACAACCATCACTTTCTTCAATATTGGTAATTTTGCAACATAGAAGAGAGCTTAAGAAACTCGAAATCAAAGAGATACGGTGTGTCTCGTGAAATTTCTTTGGATCGACTCTGCTAGCTAACTTTCTAATTTGTGTGCCCGTGAATCTATAATGGGCTCTAGATCCCGTTATCTGACTCAGATTGTGACATCCACCGACAGAGTCCTCAAAAATTTTCAGCTCAGGACCAGTGGAGTGGTCTTGCCAGTTCGGGGAAGTCTGGAAAGTGAAGGCCTCAGGACAAAGCTGATCCTTCAACGATTTGGAACCGGACAGAGAGTTTAGTAAACCAGGAGCTTTATCAGACCAGTACACAGAACCGTGTTGCTGGCAAGAGCCGCTCATGGCCTTCACGTCGTGGAACGGAAATCCGTCATCTTTCATCTTGGAGAAGCAGAGTTCTAAAGCTTCAACCCACATTTCCACGGGAGCATAAATCTCTCCCGACTCCTCATTGGACAACACGCCCTTGTGAATGCCATAATGAGAAAGTTCTGAGTCAAAATCGACTCTATATGTTTTATGATGTTTGAGGTCTGAATAGACCGAAATGACCTTCAATTGCTGGGTGGAAAGATCAAACCCAAGAAACAGGGACATTGCGGATAACTTTGATGGACTCAATAAGATATGTCGACTTTTTTAGGAGGCAACCAAGTGACGGAGTCTTTCCTGTAGAATTTATAAGGTGGTAAAACAAGAAGCAACGTAACCACAACGAAGGAAACAAACACGTAAATGGATAGAGAAAGTTTCTGGGTCAAAAATCCAATTATCAAACTTGAAATAGTTCCAAATGTGAGCAAATACAAGTACAATTTTTCGGCGAGTGCCTGGCCCCGAAAATCTATATTCGCCTCTAGGTAGGGTATAGATTCCATTATTGAAGAAAATATATTTTGAGGGGAAAATGTGATTGGGGCGATTCAAACCCAACGGCGACGCGCCGATCGACCCCACAATTCCAAATATTTTCCCGGGCAAGATACATGGGTGCATTACCCGATTAGCTTTTTTTCGGAGGTAGTTCTCCACCTCTGGATAGCTTAGCCCGAACCCAAGGAGAATCCTCTATATCCAGCCTCGTGCCTGTGGTCGGTTTGTGTCACTGGGCTTAGACTGCTGAGACCAATGGAGGTTAAAGGTTCCGAATTACAATTTCTGTTCTTTTTAGGTCACCATGCAACCCCTCCGATTAAATTATTCATGAAGCATAAAAAGTTATAAAGACCTGAAATCGCGCATCAATTTTGATAATGGAAAAATTAGATCGAGCATCGTCTACTGACCAGGACGATGTGTTGTCCAGCGTTTCGCTGGACTCGATGGAGCAGGGCAATCCGATGCCTGTGTATGAGAATCGAGAACAAGACGAAGGAGTACCGGATGATCGGCTGCATCTCACTAAGGAGCTTACTAAAACTCTGACTCTTCCCCCTCTAGCAGATGATGACCCATTTTACGACAGGTTCAGTAAACGTCAAAAAATGCTCTTTGTGTTTATCGTGAGTTTCACCTGTTTTCTTTCGCCCATTTCCAACTTGGCATTCACTCCAGCTATCCCAGAAGTGGCTAGTGCATTCAACACCACGTCGCAGATGATTAATGTTTCTAACGCAATCTACAACGTTTTCATGGCTTTTTCGCCCATGATGCTTTCTCCGCTGGCCTCGCTGTACGGGAAAAAACCCATCATGATCCTCAGCACTACTGGGTATACTATCACATCGATTCTGACAGCTGAGTCACAAAACCTTGCTATGTTTTTTATCTTCAGAGCACTGAACGCATTTTTTGGAACCTGCTGCTTCAGTGTGGGAGGCTCCATCGTGGGAGACATCAAGGTGCCCAAAGAGCGTGGCCAGGCCATGAGCTGGGTGCTTCTGGGAACACAGCTAGGTCCTGCCTTTGGACCTGTCCTGGGTGGAATCATTATCACATATACTCATTGGAGAGTCATTTTCTGGGTCGTGAGTGGCCTGGGAGCCATCGACTTGGTGGTGGTGATTCTTTTCCTAAAGGAAACGAGTAGGCAGGTCGTTGCCAAAGAAATTCAGAAGAAAACAGGAAAGAAATTTGTTTTTGTGAAATACAATCCATTCAGAGTTATCGTTGCGTTCCAGTATGCAAACCTGATTCTCGCCGGAATCATCAGTTCGTCGATTTTATACAACATGTACGGTCTGGTGACGCCCATCAGACATGTGATCAACCCCAGATTCAACCTCACAAGTCCACTTTTAGGCTCGCTTTTCTATCTTGCTCCCGGTATGGGATTGCTGCTGGGAGGCCCTATCGGAGGCCGGTTTGCTGACTACATGGTGAAAAGATGGATGAAAAAGAGAGACGGGGAACGTGTTCCTGAAGATCGCCTGAGAAGTGCCACATATTCTCTTGGCTTCTTGATGCCTGTGTTCATGATCATCTACGGGTGGTCTTTGGAGAAAAAGAAAGGAGGAATGGCTCTGCCCATTATCTCCATGTTTTTCTACGCCATCGGACAGACCATTGCATTTCCTTCCATTAATTCATACTGTGTGGACTGTTTGCCGTCCTTAAAAGGAGATGCAATTGCCTCTAACTACTTTGCTAGATACATCGTTGGTGGCTCTGTCGCTTCTGCCACCTGCTTAGTTCAGATAGAAAACATCGGCATTGGCTGGTCATGTACAATCAGCGCATTTGTGACCCTCTTAGGGCTCGCCTCCAACCAGCTGCTCATTCGGTATGGTGCACCGTTGCGTCATAAGGCTCTACGCAAAATCGAGGCCAAAAAGGAGTCGCGCAAAAAATAATCATGTGTTCTGGGCTGTGCTGTACAGACCACTATTTGCTGACATGTGATAGCTTTGTGGGGTAAAGCATGTGAATTCATATTATGGTATATAGAGTAACTAGTTCCCCGACTGACCATCTCACTGAATAATAATCACACCATGGATTCGCTGATGCCTGGAACCAAAGAGCCTAACCCAGCCGACCTGATTTGGTCTGAGCGGCTGAAAACTAAGTTTGACGTTAACAAGATGCACGAGTTTCTTGAGGGCTCCAGTTCGGAGGCCCTCGAGACTCTTCGTCTGATGCAGCAGCTGGAGAGAGACCCGATTCTCAACACAGGGGCCTCGTACTACCAGCTTTCCAAGGAAGAGCACCGAGACATCACTGCTCGAAAAATAGCAAGAATGGCGCAGTATATGGAGGCTGATGCTCCCAACTACGCTAGATTCCAGAACCGGCTCAACCTGATTGCTGTGGTGGATCCGCAACTAGGGACCCGGATAGGTGTCCATTTGGGTCTTTTTTTGGGAGCAATCCGAGGAAGCGGGACCGAAGAACAGTTTAACTACTGGGCTATCGAACGCGGGGCACTGAGCATGTCGGGGATTTACGGATGTTTTTCCATGACAGAATTGGCACATGGATCTAACGTTGCTGCTTTGGAAACGACTGCCACTTACAATAAGGAATCAGATACCATCACCATCAACACCCCGCATGTGGGAGCCACCAAATGGTGGATCGGCGGAGCAGCTCATTCTGCCACCCATACTGCTTGTTTTGCGCGACTGATCGTGGATGGAAAGGACTACGGAGTCAAGACGTTTGTTGTCCCGCTGCGCGACTCGCGCCACGAGCTTCATCCAGGGATCAGTCTGGGGGACATTGGGTCGAAGATGGGTCGCGACGGAATTGACAACGGATGGATCCAGTTCAGCCATGTGGAAATCCCTAGGAAGTTCATGCTCTCTAAGTACACTTCAATCACTGAGGACGGAGAGGTCATTGATCCTCCGTTAGCGCAATTGTCGTATGCAGCCCTTCTGGGAGGCAGAGTCACCATGATCACAGACTCCTTCAGAACCAGCGAACGGTTCATTACCATAGCATTGAGATACTCCGTCGGAAGAAGACAGTTCAAACAGAAGAAACACAAGGTGGAAAGCCAGTTGATCAACTATCCCCTGCACCAGAGAAGATTGTTACCTTATCTGAGTTGGACCTACGGTATGGCGATTGCTTCCTATGAGATCCAGCGCACGTATAAGCTCACTATGGAGAAATTGGAACAAGGCGCCAATTCTGGGGACTTTGATCAGCTGAAGGAAGCCATTTCTGCGCTAAAACAGCTTTTCGGAGACTCCGCATCGCTGAAATCGACTTGCACCTGGACCTGCCTCAACCTGATTGAGGAATGCAGACAGTCCTGTGGCGGCCATGGCTACTCTGCTTACAGTGGTTTTGCCAAAGGCTACGTCGACCATGCAGTCCAGTGCACGTGGGAGGGAGATAACAACATTCTTGCACAGAATAGTGGCCGAATCACAATTCAGAAGCTGATGTCTTATAAAAAGACCGGCAAGAAGCCAGGCAGGGGTTATGAGTTTTTGACGTCTGCCAAGGATGCAGGCGAATTGCTGACAGAAACCACAGTTGCTCACTTGGACAAACTCCTAGCGGCTTTTGAGGCATTGATCGTGAGACTCAGTTTGGATTGCATGCAGACCCTTGCAGGTAATAATGACTGGGACGCGATTGCGTCTGAGAAGCTTGCGCTATCCAAACTGTATGCGGCTCGCTCTATCCTTGCTAAGTGGATTGACAGATTGAATAGCCTCAATGAAAACAATGGAGAAATTGTCTCCGAGCTGGTGTCACTAGCCCAACTTTTTGCCCTGACCAATCTCGAGGCGTTTGGCTCGCAATTTCTCCGTTTTGGTATTCTCTCAGGGGCCACATTCAAGGCTGTGCTACAAAAAATTAGCGAGCTGTGTCTCGCGATACGTCCCCACGTTATTGGGCTGACGGACTCGTTCAAGATGAGCGACTTTTTCATCAACTCGACGCTGGGGTCCTTCAATGGCGACATATATCAGAATTACTACGCAGTGGTCAAAAGTCTCAATGACCCTGCAAAGACCAAGGCTCCGTACTCGGAACGATTTGAGCACGACATGAGCCGCGGCTCCGTGCAGGAGCGTGAAAACTTCGAGCGTTCCAGTCGAACTTTATCCAAATTATAGCTGTTATGTAAAACCCGATCAGTTACTGCACCGAAGAATATTTAGTCATAATATTGCTTATTGATCTCTCAAGATCCGATCTACTTCAATCCTTAGCACCCAGTAGCGCGTGGCTTGATTATAACACTGAGGAGGCATGTATTAGCGTGTCGCGCGTAATGTATTTTTAGTTTTCAGAGCAGATCAGCTTAATTTGGCCCAAAGTAGAAAGGTAATTGAAAACCCTTGTTGACATGTTTCCCAAGTCGGAAATATGAAATTTCATTTATGCAGGTAATTTAATTTTAGCTCGGGGGTGATTTTGCTCGTAAACCAGCCCCCCGAGTTAGGTGTTTTTTTCAATCTAAAATTGGAAATACCTAGTGATTTGCTCGAATCTCCACAGGTCATATAAAAAGAAGATACTTTCCATCAAAAAAGTCATCAATCAATACATTCATAACTCCAAGATCATAATGCAACAAAAACTTTCGCTTCTCGGATCCCTTGGTTTGGCCCTCAACGGTATGGCTGCTTACGTTCCTTCTGAACCATGGAGCACTTTGACTCCAGAAGGTAGCCTTGCTGGTACCGTTACCGACTACTCATACACCTTCGGAATTTCTATCAACCCAGTCACTGCTGACTCCAAGAAGGTTAAGAGAGACGTTATCACTCAAATTGGTGACGGACAAATCCAAGCTACTACTGCCACTGAATCCACCGCCGCTGCTGTTGTGACGCAAATCGGAGACGGTCAAATTCAAGGTACCACCGCCACCGCCGCTGCCGTTGTCACCCAAATTGGTGATGGCCAAATCCAGGCTGACACCACTACTTCCACCCCAACTACTGCTGCTGCTGTTGTGACCCAAATCGGTGATGGTCAAATCCAAGCTGACACCACCACCTCCACTAAGTCCACCGCCGCTGCCGTCGTCACTCAAATCGGTGACGGTCAAATTCAAGGTACCACTGCCACCACCACTGGTGTTGTGACTCAAATCGGTGACGGTCAAATCCAGGCCACCACTGCTACCAAGGACGCTGCTTCCCAAATCAGCGACGGTCAAGTCCAAGCTACCAACTCTGCTGAGGCTGCTGCTGAGAACGATCCTTCCAACCCAGTCGACAGTGTCGCTTGTTACAACAAAGACGCTCTCTCCATGACTTTGAACTCTACCATCTTGAGAGACTCCCACGGAAGAATCGGTTCTATCGTTGCCAACAGACAATTCCAATTCGATGGTCCTCCTCCACAAGCCGGTGCTATCTACGCCGCTGGATGGTCTATCACTGATGACGGAAAATTGGCTCTTGGTAACAGCACTGTTTTCTACCAATGTTTGTCCGGTAACTTCTACAACCTTTACGATGAGTCCATTGGAGCCCAATGTCATGAAGTTTACTTGGATGTTGTTGACTTGGTCCAGTGCTAAGCAACTTGTAACTTTACTTTTACTTCATCATCGTTCTGCATTTAGGGTTAATGTTTTCTGTTTGGTTTCGAATAGCAAACTGCATTGGTATAAATAAATATTCAAAAAATATGATATGAAATTCGAATTTGAGCTGTAAAATAATATTTAGACTTACCAGCCATCTAAATTTAAAAAGTGCACGGGTGTTTTTGCTCGTTGAAAAAAATTCTTCCTAACACTCTTGTCCACCATGTTCACCTTGAGATCTCAAGCCACACAACAACCGGTGGTCCGTGTGGTGCAAGTGCGGTACCGTCGTGTTCTGGCATACCCTTCCTACACATCCAAGGGTTATGTTCCTCCTTCGAGAGGTGGAAGAAAACAGACTGTGTTCAAGAAATTAATGGACGAGTTTCTGGGAGAAAAGAACTACAAGGGACAGTACTTTGATAACAAATTCGCATTCCTCAAACAGAACCACACCACTAACTACATGGACACGCGTTCTGGTCGCGCTAAGGTTCTTTTCAGCGAGGGCCCACAGGCTAAACGAGCCTCGTTCGACCCAAAAGATCAGCTTAGACCTTTCCAGCAAAACAAGTTCACTGTCAGTAACACAATTGTCAGTGAGGAAATGAAAGACGAAATTGTTCGTGCTATTGAAAAAGAGGGAAAGTCGCTTTTGGATGTTGCCGTTAGATACAAGATGAAAATCCAGAGAATAGAAGCTCTCCTCAAACTCCACCACATTGAGCAGGAGTGTGCACAACAAAGTCACTCGAACCCCGATCTCGAGAAGTTTGCTTCTGTGATGTACAATGCTTTTCCTCTATTTGATCCGCGGACTCATGGGGAAAACCTTACCGAGATTCCAATTCCATCGGAAACCCTGCAGTCTCGGTTTGTCACCATTGCTGAATCCGAGCCTTTTGGTCCTGTTGATGCAGCCAAGGAATTCGGACTGGAGCCAGCAGCAGAAACACTGAGAAAGGTTACTGAGGAGGGAGAGCACTCGTTGGACAAATCCAACACCTCGAAGACTCTGGAGACGTTTGTGGCCCCAATGCACGAGGGAGACCGTGTTGCATTCAAGTTTACCAAATATAAAGTTGGCCAAGTTGGATACAGATACGGTAAGCCATACAGAGACAACCGCAAAGACCGCAAATACGCTTTTGACAATGCGGGACACATGTACCCTGTTCTCGACTAAATACTTGTTTATATGCATAGAAAGAATTGTGCAGAATTTCTGGTCCCTATATTGTAGTGCGGTAGCAGAAATTATCTTTCTCCAGATGGTCTGATATGAGTTCCATAACAGAGACAGACGTGTGCCACACCACGAAAAGAGGATTGAAATCCAGACATGTGCAATTCATAGCTCTGGCAGGAGCCATAGGAACAGGGCTCTTTGTTGGTAGCGGTTCTGCCCTAGCCACCTCTGGGCCAGCAGGACTGTTGATCGGATACCTGGTTTTGGTGATATTTGTTTGGTTTGTTATGAACCAGCTGGGGGAGATGGTCACCTTCATCCCTGCTCCGGGGAAATCAACTTTGTATGCCTTGTGCTACCGATACACGGGCAGCAAGAGTATGGCTTTTGCGTGTGGCATGAATTTAGCCTACGCCCAGTGTCTTCTTACTCCAGCAGAGATCTCTGCTGCTGCGTTTGTGATACAGTACTGGTCTGACTTGCCTGTAGCAATCTGGATAGCTGTGTTTTGGCTCTCCATTGTGGCCCTGAATATGACAGCAGTTCGCTTTTTTGGAGAAACAGAGTTCTGGATTGCCTCGCTCAAGTTAATCACAATTGTGGGTCTCATAATCTTGGGATTCGCTATTTTCTGGGGAGCTGGGCCGAGCAGACATGGAATCCTGGGGTTTCATTACTGGAAAAATCCCGGAGCATTCAACGAACATCTTGTTGCGGGGTCAACGGGAAAATTCCTTGCCTGTTGGACTTCAATCATTCGTTCGGCTTTTGCCTTCATCATGGCTCCTGAGATCATCACGTCTACGGCCGCTGAAGCTGAGTCTCCTCGAATTAACTTACCCAAAGCCACCAACCGCTTTATCTATCGACTCATGATTTTTTATATTGGAGGAGTCTTGGCAATCGGGGTCACTGTGCCCTATAACGATCCACGGCTAATGAGTGCGGTCAATGAAGGAGCTAGCGGAGCAGCGGCTTCGCCGTTTGTCATTGGAATTCAGAATGCAGGAATAAAACAATTGAACCACATTATCAATGCCGCTATTCTGCTATCTGCATACTCTGCAGGGAACTCATTTCTCTATGGAGGCTCAAGAACCCTGTACTCGATGTCAATGACGGGAGATATCCCCCGGGTCTTTTCCAAGTGCACCAGCTACGGCGTCCCAATATATTGCGTGACCCTGTGCGCTGCCTTCGGGCTTCTTGCGTTCCTCAACGTTTCCAATTCTTCGACCCTTGTTTTCCTGTGGCTGTCAAATATCTCCACTGTTTCTGGCTTTATTTCGTGGCTTTTTGTCTCCATCACTTATCTACGGTATCGTAAAGCATTGCGCTACCATGAACTGGATAGCAGGGTGACCTACCGGCCTAAATTGCAGATTTTTGGAGCTTACGCAAGTCTCTCCTTTTTCAGCATTGTTGCTATCACCAACGGCTATGCAGTGTTTTTTGACTGGAGCCTATCCGACTTCATAGCTGCTTATATCACGCTGCCTATTGTTCTAATACTTTATGTGGGTCATATGTTTTGGGTCGGATCCTTTCGGATTTTTGCCCCACCCGAGGAGATCGATTGTATCACTGGGCTGGCAGAGATAGAAAAGGATGCCTCTGAACACGTTCCTCCTGTCTCCAAAAACATCTTGCAAACTATTTGGTATTGGTTGGCATAATTAAATTACGTATTTATTTAATAGCAACACAAGCTCACAAAATGCAATTTCAAAAGTTTGTTATTTTAAGGAAATACCTCCAAACACACCCGACAGCCTCCAATTACCTACATGTGGGTCTTTTTCCGCCTCTCAGCTCTTGTTTGCCAAGATAACCTTCACTTTATGTTTGCTAATACAAGTCATTTGAAGTACTCGTGACGAATTTCCGAGAATAGTCAGTTTGTCCGAGCGGTTAAGGAGAAAGACTTGAAATCTTTTGTGCTATGCACTCACAGGTTCGAATCCTGTAGCTGACGTATTTTTTTTCGTGGTCATTTTAGGCTACCGGCATTCCCCAACTACCGAAACCCCCCACGCTAGGTGACGCAGTTTATATATCTGTGCACAGAACCAACGTCAGGGCTCTCAATTCATTCTTCTAATTAGTGCTCTCACCTCTGGCGCAAGCAACTGGAACGGCTTTTTTTTTGGCCTGAATTCTAAATCTCAAATAATCTTTTTCTACGACTCATATTTTATTATTGTCATTCAATACGGAACTAGTCTCCACACTGATCTTAAAATTCTGCCGTTTTTTTGATTCATTCGAAGCGGCATACTGCCTTTTTTCTAACGCATCTTTTGTTCCCGAGCTTTCTATACAAAAGGTGCTCATTTAGTGGATAGTGGTACCACAGTTGTTTCCACTTACAGCAAGACCGCAAAACCGTTTAAATCAATAAACATGTCTGAGCCGCCTACAGGAAGGCTCCAAGATTCACCTGGCTTACAGATTATAGACTCCAAATGTACACTCGATCCTCCAACAGCCAATAAGTTGGCGTCATCTATGGCAAAGTCGACAAGAGCCCTGGACTCTCCACGCATAGCGGACGAGCTGGGTCCGGGACACAAATCAAGACCCAACCTTTCTAGACCTCCCTCGTTCCAACGAATTTCTGACGTGGCCCATAAAATGGGGGATTATTTTTCGATGTCCATGGCCAATTTGCACGGCTCTCACAGTTCATCTGATTCACCCAGTTGCTCGCGTACCAGTTCGACCACTTCCATCGGGAAGCTACTTGAAAGCATCCATCACCACAAACCCTCACTCACCAGTCGCAAGAGCACGAACTCTATAGTGTCAAGCCCGTCAAGGGACAACCTGGCATTTCTAGCCCGCGCTAAGCGCAGTAACGCTAAGCTAGACGAATTAGCACACCAGGAACAATTCAGCTCCTCACCCGCTTTATCTTCGATTCCCCAAGTCAAGGAGACAAATTACGTGAAAGTTGAGTACGACCCGATTACCAGAAAGAGGATTCTAAACACATATGAAATTTTGAAAGACCTAGGAAGCGGGCAACATGGAAAAGTCAAGCTCGCCAAGGACTTGAATACCAACGAACTTGTAGCCATCAAGATCGTGGACAGAGCTTCCAAGCCAAAACTTGGACGGCTTTCGCGCCCTGGTTCCTCGCAGGAGGACAAAATCAGACGAGAGATAGCAATCATGAAAAAATGTGCTCACCCCCATGTGGTGAAGCTATTAGAGGTCCTGGACGCTGAGAGCTCACGGAAGATTTACATGGTTCTGGAATACCTCGAGCGAGGAGAAATTCAGTGGCACAAGGAGGACGAGGAGACAGACGGCAAGCCAGAACCTCTCCTCACGCTGACAGAGACCAAGAACGTTTTCAGAGATGTTGTTAGTGGACTTGAATACCTGCACAACCAGGGAATTATACACAGAGACATCAAGCCATCCAACCTTCTCGTTTCCAAGGACTACGTTGTCAAGATCTCTGATTTTGGGGTCTCTTTTGCCGCAAACTTGGAAGGTAACGACGAGCTTGAGTTGGCAAAGACAGCCGGAACACCTGCATTTTTGGCTCCCGAGCTCTGTAAGACCGATGGATCCTGTGACAAAGTGACGTACAAAATTGATATCTGGGCTCTCGGAGTTACTCTTTACTGCTTGCTTTTTGGCTGTCTTCCTTTCAACGCCGAGACTGAGTTCAAACTTTTTGACAACATAAACAACAACGAATTGTCGTTTCCGGACACTACAAAGTGGAAATGCTCTCCACCGCTGCATGAATATGACTTGAACCAGGCCAAAGATCTGTTAGAGAGATTGCTACAGAAACGGCCCGAGGACCGGATTGAGATCACAGAGATCAAATCGCATCCATTTTTCCTGGAAGGGTTATCCAGAGCGCAGACTAAAAAATACACATCCAATTGGAACAGTCAAATGAAAATCGCAGTCAGCAACAAGGAGGTCGACGAGGCAGTGGTGGGCATTGGAAGCAAAATAAAGAAAAAGATATCTGATGTTTTTAAAATGACTGGTCTCTCAGCACAGAAGCCCAAAAATTCTCTATATGTCCAGTCTTTGAAGGGACTGATGACACCATCGGACTCAGAGATGTCTAGCAGCTCGGCTTTGGCCTCAGGAGAACACTCATATATATTTTCAGAGTCTCCTGGGAGCTCCAGGGGATTGTCCACCATGAAAATGTCTCGTCTGCAATCTGCCCCCTCTGTGCCGACTGCTGTTCCGCCAAAGCTAGTTACAAGGAGAAGCGAGACCGCAACAGGCAGCCACGACCTGCTTGCGATAGCTGTTGATTCAGCCACCTCCGATCCATCCACCTTGTCCAAAGCTGTGGAAACCAAAGAGAACGTCGACGCCGATTCTCTGATTGTTCCACGTCGTAAAGGCTCGTCTGCATTTTCGCAACTATCTGAAATGATCAAAACCAACAGCACTCAGGACACCATGGAGAGTCACGTGGATCAAACAGAGGCAACGGTTACTTGCGATGTGGAAGATCCCCAATCCAGTGTCGAATCAGAATTCGAAGACTTGCCTAGCGAATTGTCCAAGACCCCTGTTCAGAAGGTCTCTCTGTCAGTGGTCCCAAGCTTTGCCTCGCTAGACAGCTTCTATGACCACTCAAACCAGAACGCCCAAGTGCCGTCCCTGGAGTCCACCACGTACACGGGAGTTCCGTCTCAACGACTGCCAACTTCCCTGGGAACCAGAAATGCCTCTCTCAGCTCTGAAAGCTCCGCATCGAAATTTTCACACATAGACCCCCGTTCCCCACCTACAGGCGCTCCACTCCATGCCATGAACTCTGCGATATCCATTCCTGATTATCTGAAATCTGACCTGGAATCGATTGCTCCTACAATCAGCGGAGATTACTACAACCAAAGACGCACACCGTCGCTGAGAAGGGCCAACTACCCTAACCAAAGACCTCGCAGAAACTCGCGCAAAGTGGTGTTCAACCACGAGACAGACTCGGACATGTCTGACGACGAACAGCCAATCACCATCAAGCCCGCAGTCAACAAGTCTGTGCCCTCAGTGATCAGCGGTGCTGCCAGAAACCCGCTCTACGGCAAGAAACTGGTCACCACGATTGCTCCGAGCGCATCTGAGGACGAAACAGAGTCCGACGGCTCAGCAGAGCTCACTCTTTCGTTTGGTATGAACCGCTCCAAAACAGTGCCTGCTGTTTCCAATTCAGGCATAGTCAACCAGTCGTCTCAACCGCGATCGTCAAACATACACAACTCCAAGTTCCAGGACCAAATTCACGACGTGCCGTTGAATTTGATATCCCCAGACCACATAACAGAAGTTAGTAAACTCATCCCCGAAATTGGTGATTTTAACGTGGATAGCAAATAGTCCATTACTATATAATGCTTGCATCAATCAATTGCGCTATAGAACCATACGATGTAGAACGCCAAAATCAAAACGAGCGAGCACGCCTTGGACAATTCCCGTCTCATCGAGACTCTCGTTACACAGATTGAGAATCTGGGTATGCACCTTAATCGGTCTGGAGAACTGGAGAAGATCTTCCAACGCAAATCTGATGTCCAGCTTGTACATATCGGACTTGGTGACTGTCATCCTGATCTCGTTGTCGCTGAGACAAAGCTGATAGTACAGTTCCAGAATTCGGAGCTCGCGAACCAGAGCCCTAAACTGCCTGAAACACCCACAGACATGAGCCAGGTAGTCTCTCAAAGTTTCAGCAGCAGCCAGTTCCATTTGCTTTGCAAACTTGGAATAAAAATCAACAAAGTCCTTAATGCCAGCGCGGATACTGACGGACTTTGCTCCCGTCTGCAAATCAATGCCAATTTCAAGCTCTTTGGACAAACAGATCCTGAACTCTCTCTCAGTCAGTGCAATAAGTTCCATATCATATTGCTTTTCAATCTCGCCGAATTCCAGTTCCAAACGAGATAGTTCGGTTTGTGAAGGCAACCTGATTTCATCAAGTTGAGCCTGTAACAATTTATCTTCTTCCTTCAATCCAATGAGTTCGGAGGTTATCGTTTCAAAATCGCTTTCCTCCTGTGCAGTGGTTTGAGAAAGCTGCGATTTTTTCTCCACCAGAGACGCATTAAGACTCTGAGCTCTTTCTAATCTGCTCTTCAACTCTTCAAACCGGGAAGCGTCCACGTTCTGGTAGTTCTTTTGTGAATCGCGTAGCTGGGCCAAGGTCTTCGTAAGATCCGACTTTCTCTTCACACATTTTTGATATTCCAAGTTAAATGCATCGCGGATCTCTTCCATATCAGTAACTTGTGAGCTAACAGATGCTTTGCGGTTTTCATACGATTTCAGAAGCCCTTCAAGCGAGTTCGTCATGAACACAAGGTTACCATGCTCAGCAATACTGCGCGCCAAGCTTGCCAATGCTTGGTAATTCACTTTTAAGTCCTTTTGAACCTCGTCCGTGCTTTCATAAAACTCTCTAACAGAGGTTGGGTTGTTGTTGATAATTCCCTCGCTAAAGTCAGAAATGCTTTGTTGTGACCGGTCGATTCCTGTTTTCCGTTGTGCAATCAAATGATAAAAGTAGTCAAAATTAGGGAACTCAGTCACTGCATCAACATACTTGTGCAAAGCTTCTGAACCAGATCCTTCGCTATGCACAGTCAACTCTCGCTCAGAAGGTCCAATGTGGTCGTAAAATTGGACCTGAACTTCATTCAAAAACTGAGGCAGAGTTACATGAACATAATCATCGTCTTCATCTTCAAAGTTGGCCTCTTCGTCTTCGTTTTCAGAGTCCATAGTAACCTCAGCAAGAGGCACTGTCTCAGCAATGATAATTGATTCCTCAACTGCGCTGTAGTCCATACTGGTGTTTGGTTCCTCAAGTTGGTCTTTAGGTTGGAAACCGGCGACATCCTCTGTAACTTCAATCTCGCGTTTATCATCCATTTGCGGTTCCTCCTTTTCGGCATTCACCAATGTATCTGATATATTCTTTCCTTTATTCAGCGGTTGCAAAGTTAAAATAGAGTCCCTCGTTGCACTCTGGGGAGAGCCAAACTCGCTTGTTCTTATTTTCTGCGAACGAGCACTTGAGCCAGGTGTCGTGTCACGCGATCTTTCAGGTCGTGGGGGTGTTTTTGGCATTAAAGGGGATAGATTTTCAGATCTGACTGGCTGTGTGAATTCCATAGGCTCTTGAGACTCAAAAAACCCTTGATCTTGCGTTGCGTTGTTGATTCGTGTAAGATCCATTGTTTCTTCTGTCTCGACTTCTTCTGGAGCTTGACGAAGCACCGGTTGCGTGAATTCCATAGTTTCCATTGCAGGTTCAACATTATCACCCTCTGCTTCTTGATCTAAATTGGACGATCCATATCTGATAGGCTGAGTGTACTCCATGGGTTGAGAGAGCTCCACATCTTCCTCAGTAGCTTGAGGCTTCTTAATTGGCTGTGTCATTTCCATAGTGTCTTCGTCCTCCAGATCGTTGAAAGTGGCGTTCAGGTCACGCATATCTGGAGTGATTATTTGCTCTTGACCCAGGTCTTCCATGGGATCAAGCTTTAAATTATCGCGAACCAGCATGTGTAGCTCGCTTTTCAACTCTTCAGACATCTCCATTGGCTGGCTCATATTATCTTCCTCAACCAGCTCTGGCGAAATGCGAACGTTTTGAATAACCTGTGAAAAATCATCATTTGAAGGCCCGTCATCCCGTGCTAAAAGAGAAAACCGACTTTGAGAGTAGGATGGGGTTATTTGCAACGAGTCTCTTCTCCGAGGATTGAAGCGAGAATTGTGAATATGCGAATCTCTTTCGTGGGTTCTGTGAATTATGCTGCGAACGTCAACATCGGTGGCAAATGACACTCGACGCTTCTTTGTTTTGTTCTTTGGAATTATCGCGATGGTGTGATTGAGGTCCGCGGAGGCCTTCAAAATGCTGCGGGGGGCGACAGGCAGTAACGTATGTCTTCTGCTGGGCCTGCGCCCTTTATAATTAAACTGCTCGGGAACTACATTCTCCTTCTCCGTGGCCTGCTCAGAAGACATGATGTATATATGTTTATATTTTTGTTTATCTTTTTCCTCTGTATTATTTGTTTTCGCGTAACTAAAAATACACACCTCACACCTCACATAGCTCCTATACATGTTGGAGCTTGAACTTCCAGGTTCCCGAGATGGAGTCGTAGCCAACAAACTCGGTATTAGGAATCATCTGCAACCGTCTGATGTGTTTCTTGACAACAGGATGGTGGGGGTCGGTGATCGGCTTCCTGGTGTCCTTGGACAACGGGAAGCATCCTTCAAGGGAAACCACAGCAGGAACGTTCAAACCCTCACCAACAGGGGGTCTAGTGTTCAGGTCAGGGTAAATGATGCATGATTGTCTTTCAAAAACAATAAATTCTGGGATTTTTGCCAGGACAATGGAGGTTAAGTCCACAGGCTGACTGAACTCAATCGAACCGTACCCATCTCTTCCAACTTGGAAATGGGACAGCGATTTGAGCTCCTTAGCCGACAGCTTGTTGAGTTCTTGAAGCGAGGGATTGGTCCAGTAATCTTCTGGCCACGAGAAACTTTGCGTCTCAGATTTGTCGAATAGGAATTCTGTCTCTGTGTTCGTTTTTGGGGTGCTAGACATGTTAGTTTCTGTCAGCTTAGCATTCCCGTCTTCCAAAACGCTTTTGCTAGGAGACACAAATGGTTTTGGAGTGAGACTGGTCATGGACGCCTTGAGGGTGATCTGTCTGCGAGGAGTCACTAGGTTTCCGGTCTTTAGGCCTTCGAATTCTTCCTCCTTTTTACCACTGTCGATAATAAGTTTCGTAACATTACGTGACGGCGCAAAAATGTAACTCGAGAGAATAGCCTCGTCAGTGCCTGA
Source organism: Ogataea thermomethanolica (assembly GCA_030674565.1). Lineage (NCBI taxonomy): Eukaryota > Fungi > Ascomycota > Pichiomycetes > Pichiales > Pichiaceae > Ogataea > Ogataea thermomethanolica. Next base: position 449,102 of record JAKTYW010000009.1, read on the forward strand.
AGCAAATACTTTGTCCGACTTGGATCCGTTTGGCGAGTCCTTGGAATCCTCGATCAGAGTTTGAGTCGCAGATCTCGACGAAATGTTGGAGCCGGCAGTAGAAGGCGAAGACACGGCAACAATGCTTCCAGGTTTATTGACAAGAAGATCACTGGACGAAAACAGAGGTTTTGGATTCAGCTTGTATGCAGACGTCAGCATGGGCTGTTTCTTGGTGACAGTCTTGACTGGAATGGCCTGGGGTAGGGACGCAGGTTGAACGATAGGGTTTGTGTTGGCTCCCACAGACAAGAACAGTGGATTTGTTCCGTATGGGTCCTGGGTGGCCAGCGCTTGTTGCTGCTGTTGCTGCTGCTGTTGTTGGTTTTGACCAAATCCTCCAGCAGGCTGTTGATTTGATGCACCAAAAAGTCCACCAGTCGTGGCAGGTTTGTTTCCAAATAGACCGCCAGAACCGGTACCTGTAGAGGCTTGATTGTTTCCAAACAGGCCGCCGGTGGAGGCAGCAGGTTTGTTGCCAAACAGGCCGCCAGAAGAAGCGCTATTAGAGGTATTTCCAAACAGGCCTCCTGAGGTATTTCCAGCAGGCTTATTACCAAAAAGACCGCCTGAGGTGGTTGCAGTTCCACCAAAGCCAGTAGTTCCTGTAGCCGAGGCAGGTTTGTTGCCAAACAATCCTCCTGAAGCATTATTGGTGGCCCCAAACCCGGTTCCTGCAGATGCTGGTTTGTTACCAAACAAGCCACCTGAGGGGGTAGAGCTCGTATTTGCATTTCCACCAAACCCAAAGCCACCAGATGTATTGTTGTTGTTGTTGTTGCCTCCAAAAAGACCACCCGAAGCAGGAGCAGCTGGCTTATTTCCAAATAAACCACCAGCAGATTGGTTATTATTGGAACCAAAAAGTCCACCAGAAGCATTATTGGCGGTACCGCTATTTCCAAATAATCCACCGCTCTGTGGCGCGCTGGTGTTGCTGTTGTTGGCTCCAAATCCAAAACCGGAACCGGCCGGTTTGTTGGCCTGTCCGAAAATTCCTCCAGACTGCTGGTTGTTATTATTGGCTCCAAACAAACCTCCAGACTGTTGATTATTGTTGTTATTATTGGATCCAAACAATCCGCCTGCAGCCGAGTTGTTTGTACCAAATCCACCGGCAGGGCTGGTAGTGGCTGTCGATCCAAATCCTCCAAACGCTGGTTTGTTATTATTAGCACCAGAACCAAACAGACCGCCGGTGGTTCCCGTGCTACCAAACGCAGTTGGTTGGTTGTTATTAGCAGCACCAAAAGAGTTCACACCGGGCTGGGCACTGCCAAATCCAGATGTGGTATTTTGCTGTCCAAAAGGAGAGCTGTTTTGGTTGTTAGTGGCTCCAAATAGTCCGCCAGCAGTGTTGTTTTGTTGACCAAATGGAGACGATCCAGTGGCACCAAATGCAGATGACTGTTGTTGTGGTTGCTGGCCAAAAGGAGAGCTGTTTGTCTGTCCAAATGGAGTAGAAGATGAGCCAAATGCAGATCCAGAGTTGGAGCCGAAAGCAGACCCAGTATTTGCGTTGGTTCCGCCAAAAAGACCCCCGGTTGAAGGTTTTGCAGCTCCAAACAGTCCACCCGAAGTGTTGTTCGCGGTGTTATTTTGCTGACCAAACAAACCACCAGACGTGTTGTTCTGTTGACCAAACAGTCCACCGGTGGTCGAGGTGTTCCCAAACCCGGTGTTTGTGGACGTGTTCGAGCCGAAGCCGGTGTTCGAGCCAAAACCTGCGGTGCCGGCAGATCCCGTGCCATTGCCATACCGTCTGTTGTCTAAGTAATCCTGAACTCTGAGCTCTTCAACAGAGAACTTGGAATATTCAGGCATGGCAGTAATGGTCTCGTAGTATTGTATGCCACTTGTTGGATCTTTCTCGGTAAGAGCTTTGAACGGAACCACGGCAGTTCCTCTGTTTTGAGTGTTGGCCGCTGCTCCAAGGGTGGAACCAAAACGAGACGTGTTGGATTGTTGGCCAAACGGAGACGTGCTGGCCGCGGAACCGAAGGCAGAGCCTGCATTATTGGTTGCACCAAACACTCCGTTTCCAGTGCTGGAGGTGGCAGCATTGTTGCCAAAGGCTGAAGATTGTCCAAAAGGAGACGACGAACTGTTGAAAGTTGATCCAGAGCCGAAAAGCCCACCGCTGTTGGTGGAGGCAGCTGGGGCAGCGGCATTGGCATTGGAGCCAAAACCACCCAAGCCAGTATTGGTGTTATTATTTGAGCCAAACAAGCCTCCAGTATTGGTGTTTGCAGTGGAGCCAAAAGGAGAGGAAGTGTTGTTGTTTACATTGGTGTTGGCACCAAAAGGAGAAGAATTGTTATTATTCCAATTATTGTTGGAACCAAAACCACCAAACCCACTGGTCGTAGACGCCGAGTTGCCGAACATGGTTTATTTTCAAAAGAATCTCAGCAATGGGCTCAGCAGAATACGTGCTAAATGAAGAGCTTGCAAAATTTGCTTTTCAAAAACGACGGTGTTAGATTCTCCAACGTCGCGTCGACAGGAAAATATTTACTAGGGAATATTATTTCAGCTACCGACGCGTTAAAATTCTGGCAAGCAATGGGTATTAAAGGACTAAACGCTCTGGTGGCAGAGAATGCTCCACGATCTATCAGATCGAGCGAGATGAAGGCGTTGTTTGGACGCAAGATAGCCATTGACGCGTCCATGTGTCTGTACCAGTTTCTTATTGCTGTGCGGCAGCAGGATGGAAATCAGCTAACAAACGAGGCCGGAGGAACAACGTCGCACCTCATGGGTTTTTTCTATAGAACTATCCGTATGGTCAACAATGGTATTAAGCCATGCTATGTCTTTGACGGAAAGCCTCCGGTTCTCAAAGGAGGGGAACTTGAAAAGAGACTGAAGAGAAGAGAGGAGGCAGAGGCCAAGGCAGCAGAGCTCAAGGAGACAGGAACTGTGGAGGAATTGCAACGATTTGAAAAACGACAGGTGAAGGTCACTCGAGAGCAAAATGAACAAGCTCGCAAACTTCTGAAATTAATGGGCATTCCTTATGTGGTGGCTCCTTGCGAAGCAGAGGCCCAGTGTGCAGAGTTGGCGCGCAAGGGCAAAGTTTACGCGGCCGCCTCTGAGGATATGGACACCCTATGCTACCAACCACCATTTTTCCTCAGAAATGTGACCGCTGCCGAGTCGAAAAAGATGAAGATCGACGAATTCACGACTAGCTCTGTGCTCGAAGGTTTTGAGATGGACATCAACACTTTTGTGGATCTATGTATATTGCTGGGATGCGACTATTGTGAAACAATTAAAGGAGTGGGTCCCGTGACTGCATTCAAACTCATCAAGGAACACAGATCTCTTGATAAAATCATCGAGTTCATTGAAAATGATCCAAAATCGAAATATAAAGTTCCAGAGAACTGGCCTTACAAAGAGGCAAGAGAGCTGTTTCTGAATCCCGATGTCATTGATGGCGACTCCGTGGATCTTAAATGGACTGAACCTGATCTAGATGGCCTGATTGAGTTCATGGTGAAAGAAAATGGTTTCAGCGAGCAACGTATAAGGGACGGTGTGGAGAAATTGAAAAAGGGACTGAAAGGAGGGGTCCAAGGAAGATTGGATGGATTTTTCAAAATGAGCGTGAAAACAGAAACGAAGAAACGTGCCGACTCCAAAGACCCAAAGAAGAACAAGCGCTTGAAGAAGAAATGATGCCCAAGTAGTTTATAATAATAGTCAAATCTCTCAAGTTGCATACTAATAATATGGGTAGTTCACTCAGGAATAACATCGAGATCATCAGGTTTTGCATTCACTGATCCCAATAGACCAGATATCATAGAACCCGTCTCTGAGATTGCATTGGTGAATGCTGACCCAGAGGACTCTTTCATTGAAAACGTCTTACCAACGAATTTTTTCATGCTGGCATCCATTCCTGAAAAATATCTTGCAGCCTCTACGATAGGCCACGGAGCTGCACGAAAAACGGGTAAGAAGTTCCCGTAGAATGGGAGCTTGATTTCGCCACGCTTTCCCAGTTCAATTGCCTCGAAGACAGCCTTTGAAACATCCTGCGGCTCCAGTTCAGGAGCCAATAGAGTGTGTGGTGTTCTGACCCCTTCAAACATTCTCGTCTTGAGTTGTCCTGGACAGATCAACAGCGTTTTGACTCCTGTTCGATTGAAAGAAGGCGGTCCTAGTTCGTAGGTCAAAGATTCGTGAAGGGCAATTAAACCAGATTTTGTTGCCCCATATACACTTAGTCGCGCCGGTGACATATATCCCAGTGTAGAAGCCACGGTGACAATGTATCCTCTTTTCTCGCTCAGCATAGCAGGAAGAAACGCCTTGATTGTATAGAAGCTTGAAATCAGGTTCACCTCAATAGTTTTTTCGATCTCCTCGAAACTCAGGTCGAGCACTGTTTTTCCGGTGGTGATCCCTGCGTTATTGATTAAAATCGTGATTGTGCCCACCTGCTGCTGAACAAGGGCGCTTTTCTCCAATACATCTTTGCGATCGCTGACATCACATTGGTAGTAGTGGACACCGGGTACTCTGTTTTCTGGGTCAGGTAAGTTAAGGTCAAAAACCACAACGGGAGCATGGGCTCTGGAAAACACCAGTACCAGCTCTTTCCCCAGACCGCCACACCCCCCAGTAATAAGGACGATGTCACGATAGGGATCAAACGTGGCACCAATGAGTACATCACTCATGATTCTAATGCGCTTGTTCAGCCTGTAAAGAAGAGAGGTTAGGGGGCCTGTCATGGAGGATAAAAAGGGGAACAAGGATATTTTTTGGCAGAGCAAGAAAATACAAATAAATATCACAGATATTATTTCTAGAATCAGGTTAAAACTATTGACATGTCAACAGGCCCCAAAATACTGCGCATTAAGCGTAAGAGAACCGACGATCCACTACAAGCTCTGTTGATTGAGCAACGTGGGTCGAAGAAATCCAAAACTGCGGATTACCTTTTCCGTTTGGCCAGAACTGACGAGACGAATAACGAGATGGAAGGAGGAAAGATACTGGAACGTGACGACTCTAGTGACGGGCGAATGCTGTTCAATCTTCCGAAACAGGAGGACGAGGTGGATCCCAATCTAATGGACATGCTAGACGAATATTTAAAAACCAGCGACATCAAGGAGGAACACCACAAACCACCAAAACGACGCATGTCGTGCTCTTCAGGGGAGGTGGAACCGCGAGCTTCTACATTAGATGACAATGATTACGTTTACGATGTGTACTACAGAGACAAGGCGGTCACAGAGCAATGGGAAAAGGACAAAATTGGATACATCCAGTTTGACGAACAGCTGATGGACACTATCGACGAACAGGAGGAAAATCCCCAATTTTCAGATGACGAGGACTCTAACGACGAGAATTTCTATAAAAACGACTACCCTGAGGACGAGGACGGGGGATACGAGGACAGCGAGTACGGTGAGCCGAGCGACGACCAAGACGACGAGTTTGTGATTCTACACGACCGACGCCGCTTTAGCATGCAGGACGCTCTGGAGACCGAAGGCTTGACGCAGGACGAGCTTCACGACCTGTATAGACGATTCGATGAGAGTGTTCTTGAGGACGCCGACTGACGGTGTCCACCTCAACCCACACCCGCAACCCAGCACCACGCCATGTGTATTTTATTATGTAGTTGGGACAATTAATTTATTATCATGTCATTCCGAGGAGCTAAGAAGGCGCTATATCGGGGTCCGCATCAATTGATTGGCCGGAAGAGCTTTGACGACCAAGCGATCAAGAATTGGGAGCATGACCTTCAAAGTGCGATTGCCGGGCTCGAGTTTCTGGTTTCCCAAGAGCGGAAGTGGTGCAAGTGTTTCGGTAGCATCTTAGACACACTGCTGGGGTCCATGTCTTCGTTTGAGGACTTACACAGTCCGGTGGATCAGCTAGACCGTGCGGATGACGACGATGACCTGGTGTACGACGAAAATGAAGAGTTTTCGAATGTCACGGTAAACGAGATAAGACAGGCAAAACGGCTATACAGGATCGTCTACGACCAAGTCACGCAGCGGATGGAGATTAGCAAGGACTCGTTCATTGACCAATGCGAGGAGATGAAGGAATATGTTCGTTCATCGCTGAAATTAATTACCAAGCGGAATCACAAGAAAATTGACTATGACATATATCACAACTCCGTTGAGAAGATTCTGAAGGGTACGAAGTTCACTGATAAGGAGAAGATCAAGCTGGAGTCCACAAAGCTGCAACTGGATGACACACGTGTTATATTCTTGGACCTGGACGCTAAAGTGCGACTGGTGATACCCCAGGTCCTGGAGACGTTGTCGGAGTTTCTCAACAAGCTCACTATGAAGTTCTACTTCCAGACCAAGGACATTTTCGGCTTTCTTTCTCGAAATGTGCACAAGTTTGTTGTTTTACAGGGCGTGATAGTGAGCGACAATGACCTGGAGTACGACAGCGTGGTCAACAGCTGGCGAGAAAGAATACAGGAGGCTCAACATAAACTTGCTGGGTTAGACTTGTTAAACGACTATAAATCATACCAGGAAACAAACCTGTTGGACAAGACAGGCAAGCAGGTAAACCAATTTACCGGCCAAGTGGTGGGTTCCGCACTGGGAGTGACCAATTCGCTCTTCACCAAGACTGTGAACCCGCACCAGAAACTCAACCTGCGAAACTTCAACATTGAAAATCCAGTGCGGCCGTCCTCGAGAAATGGCATGTTTGTGAGCGCGACGGACCCGCTGTCCTATATTGTGAGCGAAACTATGATAGCAGAGGAAGAAGCTGACGACGAGGATTCCCAAAGCTGGCTGAAACCGCTGTCGCTTGATAAACGTCATGATGACGGGTCTGTCACCTCCGAGAGCACACAAAGCACTCCGGCGACCCCTCGCACCCCGTCCACCAGTCTTTCGTCTCCGTTGATCGACCGGACCACAGAAACATCCAAGTACTTTTCCGTGACGGTGGATGCGATCAAGGCCAAGATGAAGGAAACGACGGTGTATCCGGCTCTGAGATGCGCTCCGGTGACGAAGCAGAACGACGACAAGTTGAACTCCTTCTTCAAGGCCCGTGTCCAGGCCCTGTCTTCTATTTCGGCCGCGATGATCCAAAGTCCGCGAGCGGCTGAACCTGTCTAGCTGTGTTTAAAATCAATTTCTCGTACTGAACCGCTGCGACGGCATCCTCATTCCTGTTTTTTCGTGCACCTTGTTGAGGTATTTGCACCGACTGTGACTGCCTCCATCAGGCAAAATGTGGTTATCGAGCCAACTTTCGGCGCGGCTCTTGAATCCACACGGGCAGCTCCCGGTGTAATCGAGCTTATCACTAAGATTGTGCAGCTTCCTCGCGTTCTGGTCGTCAAACTGGAAATGGCAATTCAGCAGATGTTTTTTAAAGTCATAGGGTCTGTTGAATTGGCCCGTTTTGTGAGGGCACATCTCGCGCGGATACACGCACTTGAAGCGCGAGACAGCCTCGTGGGTGCGGAGGTGCCGCGACATGTCCCTTGTGATGTTCTTGCGACACACAGGACACCGCGACGAGCGAGAGCGAGAGCTGGTAACAATGGGAGGGGCCTCTTCCACCTGGACCCGCGGACGCATGGACCTAGCGGGCTCTCCCTGAGGTTTGACAGTAGGGAGAGTAGGGAGAGTCGGAACGTCGATCACGGGGTCTGCGAGGATGTCGAGAACAGGCTCGGCGGAAGACTCAGCGGCAGACTCAATGGCAGACTCGGCAGCAAGGTCTTCCAGCGCGGGAACATGCGGTTCGATCTCCGAAGGAACGAGACTCGCGACCGCGGACTGGCCGGAGGAAACGTCCGGCGACACACTTAGTGGCGACGGTCTCTGCGGAGGCGTCAATTGCGATATGCCAAGATTCACGCCGGACTGCACGGCAGGCATAGGGTCGATGGCCTGGAGCGTTCCTAGCGTCGACAATGGGTCATTCATGCCGACTGTGGCCAGAGGGTCAATGGCAGGGTCAAGCTTGTCTGCAAAAGTGGGGATGGCGAGCTCGTAGTTGGACTCCCAGTCCAGGCTTTCTGTTTCAGGAGGATGGCATGCCTGGGCAGGGGCCATATCGAAGCCATATCTTGGGGTATCAGTGTTCGAGGACAGTTTGTAAGCGTTTGCAAGGTCAGTTGTTGGTATAGACAACAAATCTAACGTCTGCATGGCAACGCAAAAGGAAAAGACGGAAAAACTTGGGTATAAGTAATAGATCTGTGATTGACGTTATGTTTTGCTTTTTTGCAGAATCAATCTGCTGGCCTCGCTCAGTGCGGCAGTGAAAACTGACAGACTACCTAATACAGCAAGCGTTTCTAAGCGGTGCAAGCCTGTGCAACGTAATTCTAACGTGTATGAAATCGTATTATTAGCTGTGCGGCTGCAGCAATAGCAACCAAAATTTTCGTGGCCTAAAATTTATTTTGACGATATTGCAGAATGTTTATTATGCTACAACAATTACACGAAAGGGGAACTCGCAGAATGCGTATTTTACGATTGCTCCTTCTATTTTAAAAGTACGAACGAAGTACAATATTTTATAAGCCTCCTTTGGGTTACGATACGAACCGCTATTCCACGTGCTGCACCGAATGCTTCATGTTCACCCACTCTTGGTTATGCACTGCGACACGCTGCTGCTGATAAAGAGGCTCTATTGGAGGGACGTCTTTTCTGAGCACCGTACGCTGCAGCCAGTTGCTCAAATGCCGGGTTTGGTATGCGGCGTGCTTGTATGCCGGAACATCGAAGACGTCATCGAGCTCCTCCAAAGCAAGGCCTTTGGTTTCAGGTAGCAACCATAACACAAGGAAAAAACCAACCATGTTCCAGGCAGCGTACCATCCAAAGGCTCCCTGAGGCTTGAATGCCCTCAGCAGAGATGGCCAGGTGAGCGACAAAATAAAGTTGAAGAACCAGCAGGTCGCAGTAGCAAAGGACATGGTCACGTCACGAACGTATAGAGCGGCACACTCGGCAGAGTACGTGAACGGAACAGGACCTTCGGACGACGAGTAGACAATCGTGAACAGATAGATCCCCAAAGCTATAACTCCGACCCTGGCCTGTTCGTGCGGAATCCAAAAAGCAAAGCCCGTCAAGAGCAAGAACGCAGCCATAAGCGGGAATGCGAAAAGCAACAGGCTGCGGCGTCCGAATTTATCTATTGTCAAAAATGCAGGAAGCGCAAAAACCCAGTTGAGCATACCGTAACCCCAAGAAGCAAGCAGAGCGTCTCTCTCTGAGAACCCAGAGTCCAGGAAAATGGAGGACGAGTAGTACGCTATGACGTTGATTCCGCAGAACTGCTGCATGAACATCACCACCCAGGCTCCAACGGCCCCGTTTCTGTTTCTTCTGACAGTGAACATTTCCTTGACCTTTTTGAAGAACGGCATCTCGTACGAGCTCTCCTCGAGAAGAAGCACATGTGTGTAGAACGTGTCTCTGGCAGCCTGGATCTTGGATTTCCTGATCCGGCTGTACGATTCGTAGGCCTCGACGTGGCGGTCCTTGCCCATGAGCCACCTTGGCGACTCGGGACAGAACCACACCTGGATCACCACGAGAATGGCCGGCAATGCCGCAGACCCCAGCATGAGTCTCCACTGGAGACCCTTGTGGATGCCGTGGGACGGCACCGTGTAGAAAGCCAGCGACATCACGTAGCCGAACATAATACCGAACGCAGTCCACACCTGCCACATCATCACCAGAGAGCCCCGGATTCTTGCCGGAGCACACTCAGACGTGTACACCGGAATTGTGGACGACTTGGGACCAATACCAAAGCCCAGAAAAAACCTCGAAATGAAAAGGTGCCACCAGTTGTTGGTAAGCGCCGACCAGATGCACGCTAGCGCAGAAACCATGCAGGTCCAGAAAATGGTTCCGCGACGCGAAAGACGCTCGTTCAGCCAGTCGGTGGTCCAGCACGAGATGGTCGAGCAACAGAGGTACGGAGCGGAGTTGATGAGGCCGATTAGCCAGGTGTTTCTGTCAGTGTCTGCTCCCAGACCAAAGTAGTCAGGGTAGTACAGCTGAGCCCCGTTGATAACGGTCTCATCCATGCCCTGAACGGCTGCTCCCATCGACGCCATGATAATCAGCCAGTAGAGCTGTCCAGAGAGTCTCCAGGGGTGCTGGGTCTCCTCGTACAAGCTCTCCTTCTCGTCCTCCGAAAGAAAATCCATGGAGTTGAACCCGTGCGGCTTTCTGGCCACAGCAGCTGCCCGCGAAAACAGCTCCGGGTCCAAACCGTACTTGACTGCATAGTTACGGCCCATCCTTCTAACTTGGGACTCGGAGTAATTTGCCAAGACGTTGTTGTACGTCTCAGGACCACTGCTGAACGACTTCTCTTCCAGATCCCGAGACGAAACTGACGACGCATCTCTGTCTACAAACAACGTAGAAACCATATCGTGGTTGGCATCATATTCGTGGGCAGTATTAGACATTTTGACCTAATAAAATTTGCAGCCAGCCTTATTTATATCCCAGCAATGCACGTCGTTCGATATGGTTGCTACGCTTTCAAATTTTGCATAAAATATTATTCACCAAATTTTACAAATCGACATGCTCGACCTCGTGCTTCATGTTCACCCACTCTTGGTTATGCACAGCGATACGATGCGACTTGTACAGAGGCTCCATCTTCGGAATGTTACGACGAAGAACAGTTCTCTGTAGATAGTTAGAGAGGTGTTTGGTCTGGTACCGTGCATGCTCCGATGCAGGGAAGTCGAACACCTCGTCCAGCTCCTCCAAGGTGAGGTTCTTGGTCTCTGGAAGTAGCCACAGAACCAGGAAGAAACCAACCATATTCCAGGCTGCGTACCATCCGAAGGCACCCTGAGGCTTGAATGCCTTCAGCAGGGATGGCCAGGTGAGCGACAAAATAAAGTTGAAGAACCAACATGTAGCAGTAGCAAAGGACATGGTCACGTCACGAACGTATAGAGCAGCACACTCGGCAGAGTATGTAAATGGAACAGGACCCTCAGAGGACGAGTAGACAATCGTGAACAGATAAATACCAATTGCAACCACTCCGACTCTGGCGCTCTTGTTATCCTCTGGAATCCAGAACGCAAATCCTGTCAGCAGCAAAAAGATGCACATCAATGGGAAAGCAAACAACAGCAGAGTACGACGTCCGTATCTGTCGATGGAGAAGAATGCAGGAATGGCGAACAGCCAGTTCAACATACCGAAACCCCAGGATGCAATCAAAGCGTCTCTCTCGGAAAAACCAGAGTCCACAAAAATGGAAGACGAGTAGTAAGCAATCACATTCACACCACAGAATTGCTGCATGAACATGACAACCCAAGCACCCATGGCACCGTTTCTGTTTCTTCTGACAGTGAACATCTCCTTGACCTTTCTGAAGAACGGCATCTCGTAAGAGCTCTCCTCGAGAAGCAAGACGTGAGTGTAGAAAGCGTCTCTAGCAGCCAGAATAGGATGGTTTCTAATTCTCTTGTACGAGTCAAAAGCCTCAGCATGTCTCTCCTTACCCATGAGCCATCTTGGAGACTCTGGGCAGAACCACACTTGCAACATCACGAGAATGGCCGGCAAGGCAGCGGATCCAAGCATGAGTCTCCACTGGAGACCCTTGTGGATAGCGTGCGCAGGAACATCGAAGAAGGCAAGAGACATCACGTAGCCGAACATAATACCGAACGCAGTCCACATCTGCCACATCATCACCAGGGACCCTCTAATTTTGGCAGGCGCACATTCGGATGAATACACAGGAACAGTGGTACTTTTTGGGCCGATACCAAAGCCGAGGAAAAATCTCGAAATAAACAAGTGCCACCAGTTGTTGGTGAGTCCAGACCAAATACACGTGATAGCGGAAATAAAACAAGTCAGGAAAATGGTACCTCTTCTAGAGAACCGATCGTTTAACCAATCAGTAGTCCAGCACGAAATCGTGGAGCAGCACAGGTATGGAGCACAGTTGACCAAGCCCTCGAGCCAGGTGTCTCTGTCGGACCCACTGTCGATGCCAAAGTACTTAGGGTAGTACAGCTGAGCACCATTAATGACACTTTCATCCATACCTTGCACAGCAGCACCCATGGAAGCCATCGCAATAAGCCAGTAAAGTTGCTTAGGAACTTTCCAAGGATGTTGTGCCTCGTGGTAAAGTGCGTTCTTCTCCTCTTCAGATAAGAAGTCCATCGAGTTAAACCTGGAAGGTGACCGAGCAACAGCAGCTGCGCGAGCAAATAGCTCCTGATCAAGGCTATATTTGTGGGCATAGTTTCTACCCATAGTCATCACCTGCTCCTCAGAGTAGTTGCTGAGGATGTTGACATCTTGAGGTAACGATTCATCTGGAGAGTCCAAAATCTTTTCAGAAGACATTTTGAGTGACATGCAGAGGGGCGAAACAATCTCTTATATAGTCTTGGCCGGAAATAATCCCCTCTTGTGGGCTATATCTTTGATACCAACCCACACTGTTACGTCACGAAAACCTTTCATATGCGAATTGGAATAAAAGCAAGCAATGTTTTCTTGCGCCCCATGGGAAAAATGTAAGCCCCTCCACAAAGCCGCACGGGGCCCCACGCGAAAGCTGCCCACCCCCCCACCACACAAACAGGTCTATTGTCATTTCTTTTCGCATATATTGCTAGTACATAGATTTATGCAGTTATAGTAACTATTCGATGTGCTTAATCATTTCCTTGTGCTCAGACCAGTCTGCTGTAACAGCCAGACGGTGCTTGGTGTAGAGAGGAGGAACAGGAGGCACGTTTTGGCGGAACACTACTCTGCGGATGCCGTTCATTAGAACTCTAGTCTGGTACGCAGCGTGTTCGCCGGAAGGAACGTCAAAGACCTCGTCCAGCTCCTCAAGCGTGAGACCCTTAGTTTCAGGCAGCAACCATAGCACAAGGAAGAAACCGACCATGTTCCAGGCGGCGTACCATCCGAAGGCACCCTGAGGCTTGAAAGCCTTCAGCAGAGATGGCCAGGTAAGCGACAAAATAAAGTTGAAGAACCAGCAGGTAGCAGTAGCAAACGACATTGTAACGTCTCTCACTCTCAAAGAGGCACATTCAGCAGAATAGGTAAATGGAACAGGACCCTCAGAGGACGAGTACACAATGGTGAACAGGTAGATACCCAATGCAATAATACCAATACGTGCTTTTCCATCGTCTTCAGGAATCCAGAATGCAAATCCAGCAAGAAGCAAAAACAGACACATCATTGGGAAGGCGAACAGCAACAGCGTACGACGTCCAAACTTGTCAATAGAGAAGAAGGCAGGAAGGGCAAACACCCAGTTCAACATTCCGAAACCCCAGGAAGCAATGAGTGCACTCTTCTCAGAGAAACCGGAGTCCACAAAAATTGTGGACGAGTAGTAAGCAATCACATTAATACCACAGAATTGCTGCATGAACATGACAACCCAAGCACCAATGGCACCGTTTCTGTTTCTTCTGACAGTGACCATCTCCTTCAACTTGACGAAGAATGAACCCTTCATTTCTCCCTCCTCCAACATAAGCAGGTGACTGTAGAACGCGTCTCTTGCGGCTTGTAATGGGGTATTTCTCATTTTGACAAGGGACTCGAAGGCCTCGTGGTGGCGGCCCTTACCCATGAGCCATCTAGGAGACTCGGGACAGAACGGAATTTGGAACAAAATAGCCAGCGAAGGAAGACAAGCAGAACCCAGCATCAATCTCCATTGGAGACCGTCACCAATTCCGTGATCAGGGATTCTGTAGAATGCGAGACCGAAAACGTCACCCAGCATGATACCAAACGCAGTCCAGATCTGCCAGTTCATCACCAACGAACCTCTGATCCGGGCAGGAGCGCACTCGGAGGAATACACAGGAACAGTGGTGGAGTTAGGACCAATAGCAAAACCAAGGAAAAATCTAGCAATGAACAAGTGCCACCAGGTGTTGGTGAGAGCAGACCAGATACAACAGATAGCACCCCACACACAGCACGCGAAAATCACACCACGTCTCGAGAGCTTGCTATTAAGGTAGTCGGTACACCACACAGAGATAGTGGCACAGCAAAGGTATGGCGCACAGTTCACGAGACCCACCAGCCAAGTATCTCTATCAGAGCCTGAGCCAATTCCGAAACGTTTCGGATAGAATAAGTTAGCACCGTTGATGACGGTTTCGTCCATACCCTGGACACAGGCGGCCATGGAAGCCGTTCCCACAAGCCAGTAAAGCATCTTTGGCAGTTTCCAAGGATGATGTATTTCGTCATATAGGGCGTTTTTCTCTTCCTCAGTGAGGAATTCCATGGAGTTGAAATCCGAAGGGTTTCTTGCAACAATCGCAGCGTTGGAGAACAGTTCCTCGTCCAGCTCGTATTGTCTAGCGTATGCGCGACCCAAGTTTCTCACCTCTTCCTCAGTGTACTGGGACAAAACATTCTGGTCCCCAGTTGGTAGAGGGGTGTCAGGATCCTCACTGGTGGATGCAAAGAGACCATTTTCATTAGGAGTATCAGGCAGTTTCTCAGAAGACATACTGCAGAATTATGGAGAGAATCAGGTTAATGAGGTATATATATAGTTTCTGGGGACTTCAGGCTGCAGAGCCACCCTTTCATACGCGGACATATTTTCTGGAGAATCTATTGTTAGATTGCAAAGGAGAGATGCTAAGTGGTGGGGAAACATCCAAACGTAACACTGAGAAAAGCGTTGATATCCTCGAGATCTGAGATCTGAGACTCAGGCAAACGGTAGTGAAAAAGAACCGTGTTGAAAAAGCACAGCTGATTTGTGCTTGGCAGGCATGTCCCTCCTATTGGGGTTCAGTAGCAAACTTGGGTTAAATTTTTGAGTTTTAAAACCTTCGAAACCCGGATATGTTATTTTTTCTGGGGACTAATCTTTTTTTTTCCCCAAAAAAACTATTCTACGGAATTCCACGAGCAACAGAAAAGACTATTGTTATTCTTCTTTATTGCTGCAAACTCCACTTTGGTGGAATTCCGTGACATCGGGATCCTGAAAACGAACCTCGTATGACGTCACAAACACCCTATTTGTCTATAAACTTCAACCTTTCCTGTATCTCTTCCGTAGCTCCTCAAGTTCGGCGCGGACCCGGTCAATTTCAACCCGCAAATGCTGGTTCACATTACTAATGTCTGCGTTTTTCTCATTGTTTACCTTGATCACTTCATAATTCGCGAGCTGAGCGTTCAATTTTCTTTCGCATTCGTTCCGCTTTAGTCGGAGTTGACCGTTACCAGCCTCCAGTTTTTTCAGAATGCTTTGGTTGCTGAATCTTTCCTCGTTTAGCTGCTGGTAGTTGCTCAGCAGCTCTTCGTACTTTTGTTTCTTGGTTACCAGCTCTTGTTGTAGTTTGTGCAGTTTGTTTTGCTGACGAAGCAATTCATGGGGTTCAGCAACAGGCTCTGTCAGCACCGCATATTCCTGCTCAAAGTTGATAAGACGTCGTTCAATTCCGGACATTGTCCCCGTTCCACAAAGCATACTGGCAACATCCCCCGCAATCGCGTCAAATCCATACACAACCACACGGTGGCATATAGCTTCTAACTCGCGGCCTGTGACACCACTCCAAAACTCGGCACTTCTGAACTGTGTCTTTACAAACCCAGCCACATTGTCATGTTGGTTTTGCCAATTAAGTAATAACTGTGCATCGAGGGTTTCAACACATCGGAGAACAAGAAACACGAACCGTGTTTCATCAAACAGCTCGTATAATTTTACTATGATGAGGGCCATTTCCGGAATTTTCAAGCACCCCTGAATTGCAACTGCTAGGTTGGGCAACGTACGAGTCCCCAGCTTCCCACAAACCGCCGCAAGGCCATCGTACACAGCCTCTGTCTCGAGTCCTAGCGACTGCACTTGCTTGTATAGCTCTTCGTTATGCTCTGAGACGAAAGGCAACTTGCGAATCTTGAGGCTCATCAACAACAATGTGTACACCGTAATGCGGTCCGGGTTGTCAAAATTTCCAGCTTGGACCTCACTCCACACCTCAATGAGGTGGTCCTGGGAGTTCAGTAGAGTCAAATACTCGTTTTCAGAAAGTTTCAGGTCTTCCGGAATGTTATTCAGAGCTTGAACAACATATGCGGCTTGTGATGCCCGCAGATGGTCCAATGTCATCTTGTGTAGTGTCCTTGTGTCTGTCTCTTTGTGTTCGAACGAGTTGTTTGGGGAACCCAACTTCGGCCACTGGCGATTGGCCGTTGGAGAAACAATTGGGGTACCTAGCTCGAAGTTTTCAATAGAAACCCTTTTCATGCCATACTTTCTAGTGTTCTGGGGCCGTTGCGGCAGTGCAGGCCGGACATCTTCATCTTCGGGAGAGCTGTCATGCTCCATCGTCTCTTCAGCAACAAAATGGCGCTCAGGTAGCATTGGCGCTTCCTGAGTGGGGGTTGACACATCTGAGTCCGGGACTGATTGTGCCATTGCTGGTGCTGATTCGTGTATATTTTCGCTAGAGTTGATTAAGACAAGTATTTTATTTGGTGTAGGGGTGGACCAAGCAATAATTGGTGGCCGAGTTATTTGGTGATGGAGGTTGCAATTTTGGATTAGTAAATTTAGAGCCTAAAATACCAAGGAGAACATGACGCATACACAACAAGACTTAGTGAAGCTCGCGCTACTCAGGAAAATTAAGAGGTTTTTGTTCCGATCATTTTGTCGTCGTCTAGAATGTGTATTGTGCTTCTTACAGAATCTATTTGGCTTCTGAGACTTCCAGTGGCACTGCCTACTCTTGCACCTATCTCATATTGCATTTGAAGTACTGTAGATGGAATTTAAATAAATTTGAAAGCACCAAGGCATGGCCTCCATTTCGAGCTAAAATTAATAAATTTTTTTAAAATATTTTTTTCATGTCTAATATCATCAATATAGAGCACGATCGGGTCAGCAATACCACTGCCACTGACTTTCCTGGCTACTCTGCCAATGGAGAACATGCATGGGATCTTGAAGCATTTAAGAGCCAGTTTCAACTTAATATTTCCTATCTCACACAAAGAACTGCCAACTTTGACCTCATTGGCTTGGATTCATCTATTGCGAATGCTTTCCGTCGGATCATGATTGCTGAAGTTCCTTCAGTTGCCGCGGAATATGTTTACATCTTTAACAATACCTCTGTTATTCAGGATGAAGTTTTAGCCCACAGAATCGGTTTGGTTCCACTCAAGGTTGATCCTGACATGCTCACGTGGATTGATCCTAATGCAGAAGAGGAAGACAAGTTTACTGACGAGAATACTGTGGTTCTGTCGCTAGATGTTGCTTGTACTAAGAATCCGGATGCTGTCCCAGGAAACAACGATCCAGAAAACTTGTACAGAAATTCCAATGTTTACGCTAGAGATTTGAAGTTCGAGCCTAACGGCAGACAAGTGACCCAGTTTGCTAATTCTCCTGTTGTTCCCTGTGATCCTGACATTTTGATCGCCAAGTTGCGTCCAAACCAGGAAATCTCGCTTAGAGTCCACTGTGTTTTGGGAATAGGTGCTGATCATGCTAAATTTTCTCCTGTCAGCACAGCTTCCTACCGTCTCTTACCAACAATCGATATTTTGCAGCCCATCACAGGAGCAGATGCTATTAAATTCCAGAAGTGCTTCCCATCCGGAGTAATTGAGATCGACTCATCTGGAGCAGCCCGCGTTGCTGACACTAGAAAAGACACTGTCTCTAGAGAGGTTCTGAGACACCCTGAGTTCGAAGGAAAGGTGAAACTTGGTAGAAGAAGAGACCATTTCATCTTCAATGTGGAGTCTACTGGTGCTATGCCACCAGAAGAAATCTTCTACAAATCCATCCGAGTTCTGAAAACCAAGGCAGAATACCTACGCAGCTGCCCTATTGGAAATATGTAAAATAATATAAACTTCTTTTAGACACCCGGATTGGGCACCGTAACGTTTTCTGAGGGCACCGCCTCCGCAGTATTACGTTTCAAAGCAAAGTGGACCACCTTGAGCACGTCGATAGATGCAATAATGCTAGGGTCATCATCCGTTTCGCTTCTCACCTGGCTGCGCACGTAGTTCAAGCTATAGAGCGCAAACTGGAGCATTGCAAGAACCAAATCCCAGAGTAGCAAATAGAAAAATTTACTAGTGACACTTGTGAATCGTTTCTCTCCAATACTATTGATGAACAGATATCCGTGCGAAAATTCATCTGCGAGGTCCTTGCGCGCGGAAAACGTCAGATGCCCGGCCAAACTGGCGAAGTTGAGTCCTATCTGCATTAGGAGCATTGCCCTGGACAACTCTTGCTGGTCCCTACCAGAAAGCAGTACAGAAGGATTGATGCTGTTTGGTGGATGACCCAGAATGAACTGAGAACAACTTCTCACCACTAGGAAGATAAATCCTTCATCTGCAAGAAATAACACAAGTATCAACAGGTAGCACATAAGATCCAGTCTTAGAGCCAGAGACCTTCTGTAGTCTGAATTTCGTGACTTTTTAAGATGTTCATCATTCAGTGAGAGCATTCTTTCAAGTTCTAAGCGCACTTTCATAAGGCTCCTAAAAATATTTATAATAATTCAGTAATTCTTAAATTACTTATTAGTCCCATCTATTTAATTCGACCCGGTCAATTAGGTCACCACCCAACTGAACGATCTCACTCAGGAGTGAGTTTGTATTTAGCTGAAGCTGGTCGTCATCTAAGGGTTCGACATCATATCCCAGATTCACTCGGAACTTCTTCTTGCTATTCTTGATGGCCGGGTTCAGAAGACCTGCCACCACATTTGTGCGACCTTGCTCCCCTAAAGCTGTGAATTTTCCACACGAGAGTAGTAATACATTGCCGTAACGCGCTCTAATCTCATTGCAGAACGCAAACACAGGGTCGACATGTGGGCCCGCATCGTCACTTGAGGTTAGCGATGCAGCGACTAGATTTTTGAACTTCTTGTCAGCAAGAATACCGGACTTGGACGAATAATCTGCGACTGTCTTTATATGAAGCACAAAATCGTAGTCTCTCAAAGCAGGAGTAAATAAAAGTTGAATACTCTTGTGATTAAGAGTGCGTCCCACAACCCCAACTGCAGCTTTGCTCAAAGCAGTGAGTCGCGTAGCCACGGGCAAAGATGTACCAAGCAACCAAATACGACCAGAAACATCTTCTTTCGAACCAACAAAAAATTGAGTTCTCAATGCTTGTGGATCCTCTTTGCGTAACTTGGTGAAATTGGACACAATAGCCTGATACGTGTGCACTGTCAGTTTTTCAGAAATTAAATCCATGTAGTCACCCGATTTTTCTAGTTCTTTGGCCAAGTCCAACACAAGCGGCTCCTCTTTCCAATTCCATTGACTCAAAAATTGGAGGGTGCGCAAAAACCCGGATTCAATACTAGATGGGGTGGAATAAGGAGCAGGGTCAACAAAGACCTTCATCACCAATAACTCAATCAATTCGTCCGTGAAATGAGAAAGTAACAACTGGCTTTCTAACCAACGTTTAAACAGGCGCACAGTGCATGAATAAAACGGAAAAAATGTGCTTAAAGACGAAATTGCGCGATGGTGTTTCACAGAGGCCATGTATTTTTGATTGAAAGCCAAGTAAATGTCTGTGAGTGTCTTTTTCTGTTTTTCAGGGCTGTTCTCTATAGCACGTAGGTAAAGAACCTCATCTCTTTCTGTCAAAACACGGAAGCTGAAGCCAAAACCGTCAGGACTGATGACTCTAAGGAGCTTAATTTCTGAATTGTAAGGAACACTAGAACAGTCTTTTTCCAAATAGGATTTGTATGCCGTATTTTTGATAAGATGATCATTAATTTTCAGCAAGAAAGCAGTTTTGGTCTGCTCTAAAGCGATCACCTCATCAGGCCATTTTGTTGATGTTTCAAATTGCAAAACTGACTCGTTGAAAAAGTCTGGATTACCCATTGCGTTAGGAACCGGCAGCAATAGGGATGTGTTGCGTAAGGCAGGCGAAGCCGGTAGGATTGATTTAATAGAGAGAGGTAATTCCATTCCGTTCAAAGTCTTGCAAAGTTCCGTGTACGAGTTTCTCAATTGTTGGAAGTTTGCTGGGATCAATTGCAGGGAATTGGAAGTCAATGGCACCGGAAGCATCTTCCAAAACCGTTCAGTGTTGAAGTTCAGAGTGGCAGTTGAACTGATGTGTAATTCAAAGATATACTTGAGAATAGCTACCACAGTTAACTCGTTTGCAGGCCAAAGACAGCTATATTGGATGTTTCCGTCTTTATACTTCCTGACTTGGGCTTTTGCGCCCCAGAATGAACGGAATCTCAATGCTTGCTCCTCTTCATCGTGCAATGGTCCTTTTGTTATCTTTTTCTCGCACTCGGAAGCATTCAAAAATAATCCCATTTCAATATTCTTATCCACAGGGTCTGGTCTTCTTTGATGAGCACCCCATTTATCCTCTGTGCTTGACAGTTTGATGGAAAGCTCTGTGTACCTGTCTTCTAGTGCACGAGATACAAGTCGTGCTAGTTTGCTCTGAACAAAATTTTCATACGTAAGAAAACTGATCCGCTCAACAGGGCCAAACTTTTCCTCTTGTTCCACGCTCTTGAGGTTAACAGTGAAAAACATGTCGTACTTCAGATATTTTTGAGTATTCTTGTGAATGAAAATCTGCCTGAAACGATCTTGCACTACGTCATTCAGAAGATCCAGAGTTGCAGTAGCTTCTTTTTTCAGCATTCCATACGAAGCAGAGGTCATTTTCCAAAATATGTTTATTTTCGTGGATTTGTCGAACAGCGTAGGAACGTTGAATCCGCCCTTCTTGTACAAAGAACCAGCGTCGCCAACAGTTGAGCGAAATGACAAATAACCACTATCCAGAAGATCTTGGGTGGCTAAGTACTTGATAGTTCCCTTAAAAAGCTGGTAACTCGAATAGCCATGCAGCAAAATCTTGTTTCCATTCTCTCCTCCACCTTCAAGAAGAGCTGCCATCAACACAGCAAACTCAAAATGACCGAATCCACCAAAATTGAAGTGTGACCCAAGTCCGCGCTGTTTCAACCAGAGTTTACCAAGAACGACAGCATCTCTGAAAGCCTCAGTGGATTTCTTCGTAGCATGCAAGTACTTGAGATAGTACTTGTATGTTGTGGAGGACAAAATGGAGGCGTTATAAAGGGGTGTCGGAGGTAGTTCTTGGTCAGTCTGAATCCTAATGCAATTTCTGTCTGGTAGAAGCTTCTTACTTTCGAAGATGCCATACTCAAAGCCCACAAGAAGTCTGATCCTGAAATTTGTATCCTCAAATATCAAATCATTAGGATGAGGCTTCTCCGTGGCCACACTGTCGATTCTAATGCAAGGACATAGTTTGTCTCCGTTAGTGTATTCGTAAGAAATTCGGACGGGTAAATTGTTGTCAGTGGTTAAATCGATCAACTTATCAACAAGGTATGCAGTGTAAAATGATCTTTTGTATAGAGCCTTGTAGTTCAGATAATCCTTAGGCTGGAAAAGCGA
Source organism: Ogataea thermomethanolica (assembly GCA_030674565.1). NCBI lineage: Eukaryota > Fungi > Ascomycota > Pichiomycetes > Pichiales > Pichiaceae > Ogataea > Ogataea thermomethanolica. Next base: position 470,716 of record JAKTYW010000009.1, read on the forward strand.
CGATGGCATCGTTAACGCAACATCAACAGCCATTCCGTCAGGTTGCAATATTCCTGTTTTGAGCCCAAAGGATCCAACAAGTGAAACATCGGTAGGAGTAGTATATTGAAACTTGTAATTGACGGACGTTGGTTTTGGATCGGGAAACGGAATAGCCACCATGTTCTTGGACTTCGAGATTAGTTTCTCGGCTTCCTCCAACGTCACAGGCTCAGAGTCAGGGACTTGCTGGATAATATCGTAAAGACGGTGTAAAACCCGCTCAATAAGCTTACAGTGAGCATCTTTAAGCTTGAGCTCCTTCACCAGTTCATCAATCTGCAGTTTGAAAATATTCGACTTGAACAGTTCAGCGGTTTCTCTCGCCACCTGAACATCTTGCGCAAGTACCTGGGTCTTCTTGCGAGATTTGTTGGCCACGACAACGGAATCTGCTTCGGTGTCGGGGCCCAACAAAGCCGTGTCTGGCTCCCGGTCTCTTTTCACCATATTGAATATTTAGTAAAAATTTTAGAGTAGTGCACTGCACATAAGAGCAGCTGTCACGGCTAGCCCGTCATTCACCGCTATTAGGCCCTGATCAACTAGCCCTGCATATCCAAGATCGATTATGGATGGACGTCTGATGATTGAACTTCTGAGAGTCTGCAGCCGATGCGTTCTTTGAACCTCGTTGTTACGGAGTTTTACATGGTTTTAGGAGTGGACGAGAATATAATTGTGTTTGAATAATATATATTTTCATGCTTCGTCTCTCTGATCCTCGGCCTTCCGCCCGACTATTACGTCTGTCGGAGTCGATGCTATTGCCATATGCGAAAATTCAACGCCCCAGATACGCTGAAATAGGTGTTGGACTGCGCTTCAATTCATCTACACCCAAACAAACTATTTGGCAGAAAGTCAAGCACGAGGCCCAACATTACTGGCTGGGGACTAAGCTGCTGGGGATGGAAGTCAAAATATCATCCAAGTTGCTAATTAAATCTGCCTCCGGATATGAACTCACGAGAAGAGAGTTTAGACAGCTGCAAAGAACCACATCCGATGTTCTCCGTCTTTTTCCTTTTGCTATGTTTGTCATCGTTCCCTTCGCGGAGCTACTTCTTCCTGTTGCCTTGAAACTGTTCCCTAACTTCTTACCATCTACGTATATGTCGAAGAAGGATAAAGAGAAAAACCTCAAGAAACTCAGAAGTACCAGAACCAAGGTGAGTGAAATTTTGCGGACTCAAACCAAACACATCAAGCTGCCATCTACTATCACTGATGAGCAGCGTGCAGATTTCAAAGACTTCTACCAAAAGCTTCGTGGCACCAAATCGGATGCGATCAGTAAAGAACAATTGTTGCGTGTCGCTCAACTTTTCAAAGATGATTTGATTCTGGATAACGTGTCCAGAGGAATTCTGATTGCGATGGCCAAATACATCAACTTACGTCCTTTCGGAACAGATCAGATTTTGAGATATAGAATCCGTCATAAGATGCTCAAGATTAAGCAGGACGATAAGCTAATCCAATACGAAGGTGTCAAGAGTCTCTCTACTTTGGAGCTCCAAGTTGCTTGCGCTTCTCGTGGAATTCGTACCTCTGATACTCCTCCTGAAAAGCTGCGTGAGTTGCTTCAAATTTGGCTGGATATGCGTTTGAAGGAGAAGATTCCGTCAACTGTGATGATCCTCGTCAATGCATACACGTACGGCACCTCGGAATCATATTACGAGGCTCTTAAGAACGTGCTCAGCTCTCTGCCTGAGGAGTTCTATCACGAGCAAGAACTGCATGTTGACAATGAGCAGGCTACATTTGAACAGCGGATGAATGTCGTGAAAGAGCAGGAGCATTTGATTAAAAGTGAGATCGTTCAGGAACAGGACCACAAGGTTATTGTCAAGGACAAACTGAGTTTGGATGATGAAGACGGGGATAACATCAAGAAAGACGTTTCAGATGATAAAAAAGGTAATAAATAAACTGATATTAATCTAGAGTCAAACTGAATAAGAAAAATTCAAGTTTCTTAGGTAAGCTATCTAATGCTTAGGTAATACTCTTTCGGTTAGGTACTTATAGTAGCTTCGTCCCGAGTCCAATCACGAGTATGTTGGATAATAAGATTGTATGATATTAATTCTCTAATATCTTAAATAGCTGAGTTATGGTAACAATCAGTATGATGATAGGTTAGTATATTTAGGTTGCTTTAACTTAGTTTTTAAATATAAAAACCATGTCAATTCATATTGTTTATTTCAAACGGGTGAACTACACGTAGACAATGGTTATCCCTTCCGGCCACTCTCGCACCGTGTTGTCCGATGATAGGAATAACAATCCATTTATTAGAATTATTCCCAATAATATCAGCTAAACAGCTGTCGAAAATCCTAAGATCTAGATGACAAGAGCTTAAACTATTTAGAAAATGCTAGCACAGCATAAATTTTATTAGCTTGATTTGTTCATGCCTAAATTCTGGTGCAAAGCCTGCTCAAAGGTACGTTGAGCTGATTATCACTTACCGGTTTGTTGATGACAATCATAGAGTGATCCATGAGAATTGCAACGGCCATCAGCTTACTGTGAACAAGACCATTCGTTTCCTCAAGCAGAAGCAGGAGCAACAGGAAAAGGAGTTAGATTTAGTGGAGCGGGAGCTCTTGTGAATACGAGAAAACTCCCCTGTGCGAGTACTGAAAAGGGTCGCACAAACGGTTGAGAGCTCTTTGCCTGAAGATCGCACAATCGCTTCTGTTCCGTTAGGTGTTTCGAAAACGAAACTTAGCACCTCCCATCGAGAATTAATCAGTTGGCTTATAGGGCCCAAGTTAATCGAGAATGCCTCCTATTATATCAGTGACGAACAGGCATAGTAAAGGTACCCGTATTTAAAAAAAGAAAAGCAAGAAAATAGCCTAGCAAGTACATTAATTACAGCTACCATATCTATGTACATCATTTCTTATGTGAATTTCCGAGTTCCACCTCTCACAAACTCCAAAATCTTCCACCCCTCGGTCTCTGGGTTATCGATTTCTTCCGGAACACGCGTGATCACCATAGCGTAGGCAGAAAGAAGGATGTCTTCTTCGGTACCCGCCACAACTTCGCCAGTCTTGGCTCTTCTGTACAAATTAACCTCCTGGACACGAGCGCTAACAACAAAAACAGGAATTTGGTTAGGCTCTAACATCTTGGAAGACATTATCTGTACATCTCTGACATCCAGAATACGTCCATCCGAGAAAAGTCCTTGGTCTCTGATCTGCTTTTGCTGGGCAGCAATAATGTTGAACGGAGCCTCTGAAAGCCACAATTTCAGCACCTTCTCCTCACCAGTAATGTAGGCCTCGAGGACTTCAGGCACAATGTATTCTCTCAGTTGTTTGGTCAAGTCCTCGGTGTTGAAGTTTGGATCCAGCTCTCTGAATGCTTTGATCACTCTGGCTCCCTCTGTCTCGGCAAAAAAGCCTCCAATTTTGTCCATCACTGTTCTAATCAAAACCAGTAGCGGATTCTCAGCCTCCTCCCACTTTTCTCTCAAAACAACCAAGAATCTACCGATTGCAGAATTAGGTCTGATTTTAATCTTGTCCTTGATAGTGCTCTCGGACTTGATGTTTGTTGAAACTAATGCTGTTCCGGCGTCTTCGTCTCTCTTAATGGCCTTAGGTTTGTTTTCCATGTCTTGCAATCTACGCAAACGCCTTTGCTCCTTGCTTTCGTACAACCCGTACTTGGAGGCACCCTCATCAAGCGTTTTGCTGACCTCCTGATAAGTCTTAGTTTTACGGATTGGCTCAATCACTGTATCAACAGTCTCGGCTGTTTTTTCGACTGTTGTACGAACCCCCTTACCGACCGGAGACTCCCATGCTTTATGAGCGACTTCGCCCACCACCTCAGCAGTCTTAGAAACTCCCTTAGCCAGAGCTCCCGAAGATTTCTGGGCAGCGTTGTATGCATCCTTAGCACGCTTGAAAGCTTCGCTTTCGCCCATTTCGTCTGTCGCACTCTTCAGTTGTTTGATTTGGTCGGTCAACTCTGAGGATTTCTTCAGTTCGCTCCGGAAAGTGTCCACAAACACCTGCATCGGCGATTTAGGACCAGCCTTCGCTGATATACTACCGGAAAACGTTCTGACTCCCAGACTCGATGCTCGAAGAGCCGCCCTGTTGTTCACAATCTTGCCAGTCAACATGTCGATTCTCTCTGTCTTGAAAATTTTTTGATTTTCAATTCTGCCATTTATTTGTGTAAATAAATAAATTTAGGCAAAGGGACTAAACTAACGCTTTTTGAACCATGTTCAACAGGGAGCCTTTGTACAAGAGAAAGGCTTTTGGTTCATTGAATAGCCCCCGACTCAAAAATAAGCAAATCCGGCAGATTCAGCCGTCAGATAATTTGGGCAAACAGTCTGCAACAAAGATAGCTATTCCGCACAAGATAGAGGTAGATACTAGGGAACAACCAAACTCCACGACACAAGACGATGGCGTCCGTATGAATCTTAGACGCGTCAAAGTTTTCAAATCATCTAGCAATGTGCCCACGACGGTATCGTCACATATCTGGCTTAACTGTCTGCATCAAAGACTTACCATATACAGCTTACAATCTGATGGGATTTACTTGGCGATCCCTTTCAACGATATTGACTTTGTTGACATTTGCATGAATCCTGAAACTAGCGAGCATCTTGTGGTAACATTGAAGTCGCCCATTTCCGGCACTCTTCAAAACGAGAGCCTTCGCATTCACAAAATATGGCTCTTTTGTGAGCCTAGCAACCAACAATCTTATACGCGATTAGTCCAGCTGCTTCAATCCAACATAGATTGTAATAAGCTCTCGGCTTTAGAAATGAACAAATTTCACTTGAAATCAGAACAAACGCTAAAGGCCCCCGTTTCTCGTATACCTGAAACTGCACCTTCTAATTTTTATGGAACAACCAAGCAATTCAGCTCCGACGTCGAGCCATGCAACATACTAAACACTACTCGAAAACAAACGAGGTCTTATGTGGAGGAAGACGACATTAATGACAACCAATACCAGGCCGAAATACAGGACGAGAATGTTCCTCAAGACCAACAGATTTTCTTCGATCCCCCATTGAAATACAAGTTTGCATCTCGCAAGTCCATCATCGTTTCGAACAAAGATTTCAATTCTCTCTACAATGGAAATTGGGTAAACGATTCGATTGTTGACTTCTTTATGCAATATAATCTGCAGAAAGCTAAAGAACGTGGTACTTTGAGCAATGTAAAAATTGAGCTTTTCAACTCTTTCTTTTACACGAAACTCACAATGCCTAACGCTTCTGGAGATGAATATTCAAATGTAAGATCTTGGTTTAGGTCCAATGATAACTTATTTGAGAATGACTACGTTGTTATCCCGATTATGAAAGATTTGCATTGGATCGTTGTCATCATTACGAACCTACCGCGTCTCAGGATTTATAACGAGACAAATGAACCCGAACAGGTTGATGGGTTACTGATTAACAAAAAGAAGCCCATTGCGAGTATTTTTGTTTTAGATTCTCTTCAGAAACCCCAGCCAAATATTGCATCACCAATCAAAGCATTTCTTGTCCAATATGCAAAGGAAAAATACAACTTGGAAATTCCGGTTGCCCACATCCGCCGCTATGGTTGCAATGTTCCCCAGCAGAAGAACTTTAATGATTGCGGCTTGCATGTCATATACAACACCAGGAAATTTTTTGACAACCCTGAAGAGTTCAAGACCAAGATCCTTACTGAGTTCCGCCGCAAACGCACAACAAGTGCTCTTTCGAACAAGATTTTTGATGATGCCGAGCGCAAGGTCGTCAGGTGTAGTTTGAGAGAGGAGCTGATAAAACTTCTTAAGGCACAAGTTGAGAGAGACGGTGGCGATAGCTCCATGGTGGGAGCTGAGACATACGGATCAAGAAAATCCAAAGGACTGACTGATCCATCGGAAGAAACCCACTTTCAGTCGTCAGATATTGGTCTCGATGATGAAATTGTTATTGTTGATGAGCCTATCAACCATGATATACACCCGGAAGTTAGCACTGACGGACCCTCTAAGTCGAATTTGGTGCATGCATCATCCAGTCAGTCTGATCAACTAATATCATCGCCTATAAAGCTGGGATCAGATGTTGTCGATATCATAGAGCCCAAAAAGAGTCCCAAGGTGGGTGTTTCCCATGAAGGCATATCCTTGGAAGCTCAACCAGCAAAGACTTTTTCAGACGACAAAGTTTCTCTCATATTGGAGGAAAATGGATCTATGAAAGAAGTTGTTGAACTTTCAGATGCGAGTAAACATGGTGGAAAAGAGAACAGGCTTGACAAAGTGAAGCCTGAGCAAGTCCATTTAGACGTAGAGTCTAAAAGCTCTATGGATTCAAAGAACACTTCTTCTCATCCTGAAATTACGGTGATTCCTGAGGATTCCGAAAAAAAGGTGTTGCCTGGCAACTGGAAGTCTTTACATATGGCATTTTCACGAAGAATGAGATGATTTATAGATAATAGCAGAGACTAATGAAATTGAAATGATACCACTACGCTAGCTACTAAATGTCGTTTTCCAGTTGAAAAAAAAAAAATTAAAAAAGAAGCACCCAAGCCGGGAGTCGAACCCGGAATCTTTTGATTAGAAGTCAAACGCGTTAACCATTACGCTACCCAGGCAATGCTGTCCTCTTTTAAACTGCTTCTGTATATATGGCAGAGATTCATTTCCTTCTTGCTCAACTAGCTTGATTTTTTACACGTTGAAAATTATCTTGTTCAAGATGTTGGCTTTGTTTTTCGTGCTATTATGCGTTCCTGTTTGGGCCCTCGAGTTGGTCAACGACCATATTGGTATTGATGGTTCCATATACCATTTCGGTGAACAACCAATTACTCTTGACTCTAGCAGCAAGAACATTGAGGTGGAGTTTGAGCTGACTGACAACTCCAACAAATTGACTACAAGACCACAACAGGTTGCTATTCTTTTGTCTGCTAACGGTGTTGACGCTTACTATTATCCTACAGTGAAGGATTCCATCGCTCAGATCGTTATTTCTGTCGAGAATATGTCGAGTACAATCAAGGATAGTCCGCAAATCGATGTTAGTGTGTTGATCGGAGACAACGACAAGAAGAATAATTACTTTGAAAAGGTGGCTTCCATTGAGTCTAACTTCCCATCCACTATTAAGACACAAAAGAAAATCAGATTTGGTGCGAAAGAAGAGATCATTCATCAGTTCAAGAGTGCTCCAAAATACGTGAACCCCGTCGTGTCATTGGTTTTTGTGAGCGCAGTCGTTTCTCTGCTTGTTGGATTATTTGTCGGTTGGGTTAAACTTGATGCAATCAACTTCTCCAACATGGGTAGCTTACCAGTTGGGTTCACTGTTCAGTTTCTGGCATGTTTGGCTCTTTTTGAAATCATCTTCTTTGATTACTTTTTGCATACGTCCATTTTTACAACCATGTTCCGCGCTCTTATTGTTGGTGCTATAAGCATATATCTAGGAGCTCAAGTTCTCAGAGCCTTGTACCAGCTTCGTGTTGCTGGCAAAAGGTAAACCATGAGCATTTATTCTTCCATAAATGTGTTCGCTAGTTTTCTAGGTAGACTTGTGAATATCGAAAGCATTCCAGATAAATACCATGCGTATATGAGCTTTCCCTCAATAAGGGCAAGTGGTACAACAGAATAAGTTCGCGAGTCCAAGGACGCATTCAAGTTGTCACCTGTAACCCATACATGACCCTTTGGAACAATCACGTAATTATCATAACTGTTGTCCTCGGGTAGCACGATCTCGTGTACATCAGATTGTTCCTGGCGGGCTTCTCGAAGTGAATTTTTAGAGGGATCTATGAGAATGATGTCGCCTGGCATTCCTGTTATTCTTTTAGTGACTAAGCAAGATGGTTCCGTTGATTTTCGTGCCACAATCAGATCTCCCATCTGTACATTCCTACCATACTTGTATCTTTTGTCGACAATGGCACTGTCGTTTACCACGGCCAATGTCGGCAACATGCTCTCACCTGTAGTGTCGCTGATCTCGAAAAAATTAGAGGAAAAGATATGCAAGGCAGCTATAGTTCTCACGGTGTAGGAGAGAACTTTGCCTGTGGAGTAAAAACTGTTCATTACTGAAGGACTTTCTGAAATAAATGCAAGTGTGAATTTAAATATTAGTAAATTATTATTTCGTATTAATATTTTTCATGGCGTACGAACAACGAAAACTGTTGGAGCAACTGATGGGCCGAGATGCCCTGGTGCGACTTCCAAGGGACTACGATGTGCGAAGAGTCCAGCCAACGGATCCGTCAATTTTGGACTCGCCCAAGATTTGTAAGAGTTTCCTTGTTGGCAAGTGTCCCTACGACCTGTTCCAAGGGACCAAAGAAGACATGGGAAAGTGCCCAAAAGTGCACCAGGAAAAACTCAGGATACTTTACGAAACCTGCCTCAAAAACGGTACTCGACTACCGAACAACAACTACAAGCTGGATTATTTGCGCGACCTAGAAAGAGTGATTGAAGAATGCAACAGAAAAATACGAGTGGCCGAGAAGAGACTGGAACTCTCTGGAGAAGAGAAGGAGAAACTTTCAAGTATCACTCAGCAGATGGATCAGATGGATGAGAAAATAGGTCTCATGGCACAGGAAGTGCAATTGCTGGCCGAGAAGGGAGAAATGGAAATGGCTTTGAATTGGAATAAAAAACTAGAAAAGGAGATACAGAGTCGCGAAACATTGGCTTCCCAATACACAGAGATGGTGGAGAACATCAATCAGTCTGCACAACAGAAACTGCAAGTTTGCGAGCAATGTGGAGCTTACCTTTCACAACTGGATAATGACCGTCGTTTGGCAGATCATTTTGTGGGTAAGATGCATCTTGCCTATGTGGAGATGAGACGGGCGTTGGATGAGCTGAAGCAAAGCTGAGATTCATTTCTTGCTCTCTGAAATGCCTACCGATGGAGGCAACATATCTGCCATGAAAGTAAGCCATTGCCGAGTAGGGACATTGCTTGTGAAAAGACTGATCCCAGTATTGATTGCCAAGTAAACAGCGCCCAGGCTTAGGGTAAAAACCATAATGACGGACATGCTAATGATAAAGACAGGTAAGAATCCGATGCCAGCGATGATGGCAAGAAATGTGAACCCTGTAGTGAACAGAAATCCTATGAACGAAGTGTAGGCTGCCATGACGAGAACAAATGTTATAACTGGAGGAATCAAACTTAGAACGAAAATAGTTACCGAAACGTTAACGAGAACTGAGTTAGAACTGTAGAAGAGAAGTAATTGTTCCCACCAACTGTTCACGTTGTTCCTGGTTTGTTCAAGAAAATTGAGGGCATTTCTAGAGCTTTGTTAGTGATCCCTTTTTTGTGGGATCTTCATGGGGGTTACGAGCACTTACAGAAAGATCAGACTTCGATACGTGCTATTCTGAGGAACAACCACGTCGACCAGTCTGGTGAGTAGTAACAGGACATCATTGAATAGCTGGATGAGATTCACAGACACAGAAGGCTCGTTCGCGTCCTTAGTGGTGGGCTTTTCGGCCTCCACAAATGGGTGAACAGGTTTTTGAAAAAAGTCAATAACGTCATCCACACGCTTTTGTGGGGGAGCCTTCCATCCCTGAGAGAGCTTGCTTGGACTGAAATCTGAAGGAAAAGAGTTGATAGAAGTAGAAGTGTCCGAATCGTCCATTGAAAAGCTAATATATAACGAGTTAACTTTGTGGGAAAGTGACCGATCTGGGGGCACTGGTAACACAGAGGTGTACGGGTGTTTATGTGCGTGTACCTGCTACACGCGGTCGACCTCAATAGTGATTTCGAACTGGTCACCCGACTGGTCCATGTAGTCGAACTCGGCGTCCAAGTTGACTTCCTGCGTTTCCTCCTGGGTCAAGAGACTACGGATGATCTTCATTGCGTAGAATCGCATTTTCGACTCGTCGTCGTCCGACGCTCCGATCATTCGCAAGTTCAGGATGATCACATATATCTTATGGTTGACTTTGGCGACCTTCAGCTGCGTGATTTTATAGGAGGACTTGTAAACTTCAAGGTTCTGGATGTTCGAAACTATTGCGCCCTCTAAATCGATTCTCGAGTTTTGCAGCAGCAGGATACCTGAAAGTCGGGATATGAGTTTCCAAGCCAGGAGTAAAACGATGACGGCCAGAGCGAGACTGGAGAATTCGTTGATCAGCTCTGAGAACTCTGTATGTGCCACCATTGGGTGAAGCATAGAGTAAGCTGTATATCCCAAAGACAATAAGCCTGTACTGTTAGTCAATTGATTTTGAGTCTTCTTTATATGAGACTTGATATCCACCACAGGCTCTTCTTCCAAAGTTATAGAGCTGATTCTCCGTGGCTGAGGTCTTAAAGGTATTTTTGGTTTTCTAGAAATGGATATAATCCGCGGGGAGACCACTGTAATTAAGCAGATGAAGAGCAAGTATGCTTCGTAGAATATTAAATTCATCTGCTCAATCTCTTTGTGGCCATGGTGTGCATGAGAAGATTCCTCGACATCTCCCAGTGCAAGCGCAAACATGGCACTTTCTATTAAGTGAGAAAACAAGTCAACCCCAACAAATAAAAGAGACACGGAGAGTCCAAAACCAGCAAGGACCTCAATTCTGCCGAGTCCAAATGGGTACTTGAGAGACGATTTGTTCCAAATGTTGAAGCTCGACATTATTTGCACAATAACAGTGATCAGATTGGCAACAGAATCATAGAACACCAAATGCGAAAGGGTGGATAAACAAATGTTGCCATAATTAAATCCCAATAAGAATGTGGTTAAGCTGAGAGATAGGAGAAAACCACAGTATCCCAATTTGAGCTTGTCATTTAAGATTAAGGACTTCGTCACCTCATTGCGAGCAGGAAGAGTGAATTCCTCGGGAACGGTTACAGCGGCTCGCTTTGGTGGTTCCTGGAACATATTCATCGACACTGAGGAATGCTTGTATCGATGACCACGTCTATAGGAAGCTTTGGGGCCACTTGAGGCAGAAAGATTAGCTGGACTCAGTGGTAGACTCTCATTCGAGTTGTTCATCATGATTGAGCCAAATTTGAAAGGCTGATTTCGCGTTGGAGAACCTTTACGTATTGGGGACGTTGCTCGTTTTGGAGATCGAGAGCGCGAGTATCTGTAAGAGTTTGATTGTGTGATGGACGAGTTAGAGCCATTGGAATGGGAATAAAGCTCAGCAACTGGTTCTTCGGGGACTGGCTCCACCGCAAGTTGAACTTTTAAGTCAGGAATCTTGCCCAGCGGTGAAGACATATCAAAACAATTTCACCAAAAAAAGTATTATTTTTAAAGGTTATTTTTAAAGGTTATTTTTATGATTGAAATTAGCTGCAATGACCGACTTGGAAAAAAGGTCAAGGTCAAATGTCTCCCCTCAGACACAGTAGGCGACTTGAAGAAGATAATTGGCTTGCAAACCGGTACAGAGTGGAACAAGATTGTGCTCAAAAAGGGTTACATGATATTCAAAGACCACATAAGCCTGGACGATTACGAGATTCACGACGGAATGAACTTGGAACTTTATTATTCGTGATCACATGATGCATACTTGATATTACATGAAATACTCCACGTACGGAGCCTTTTTAGCGAGCTTGTTCTGGGGAAGAACCATAAAATCGTCCTGCGTAGACTCATCCATTTCCCCCAAATTGGCGAGCCTGGTGAACTCTTGCTGACTTTCCGGAGACGCGTCAAACACATTGAAGCGGAAACTCTCGGAATCACGGTGGCGGTCGAAGATTTCCAAGATGCTAGCTTTGTTGCCACACCTATAGCAATAATTTGGAGCAGACCAAACAGTGTTCACCTTTCCCTTCCAGAAGACCTGGTATCCCTCATTGCATAGCTGGTGTGCTCTATATATGCGTTCGAAGTTGTTTATTTGCAGAAACTTGTTCACCACGTTGATTCCAAATTGGTACCCGGCCCCTCTGGATGAAATTCGGAAATTCAGAAGCTCCAGGTCGGGATCGCTCCAAACTAAATCAGCCATTGGTCCATCGTGAGGAATCTCCTTGAATCTGTCTATCACCAAAATAGAGTCTATAGTCTGAACGTTTGGCGACAGTCCCCCGTGGACACAAAACAAACTGTTGTCAATAATAGCGGCGAGAATTAGGTAATCAAAAAGATCCGTAAAAATGGTCCAAACCTGCGAGTTGCTGCCGTATTTGGTCAAACACTCGGTGTAAAAGCCATAATTAGTAGTGATCTGACGTGACTCATGATTTCCCCTGATTAAATTGATACGGTTGGGGTATTTTAATTTGAGCACAATAAGTAGACTAATTGTTTCAACTGAATGAAACCCTCTGTCGACATAGTCTCCCAAAAACAAATAATTTGTGTCAGGAGGATACCCCCCAATCTTGAAGATCTCTAAAAGATCGTAGAACTGTCCGTGTATGTCCCCCACAAGCGTCACGGGAGATTGGACATGAACTATGTTTGACTCTTTCACTAGCAGCTCTTTCAGCTTGAAACAGAGCTGATCAATCAAAGGCTCGGACAATAGCTCTCCACGGTAAAGTTTTTCCAGACAGTGATCCAGATCAACAGAACCTGAATTGTTAGTCGCGTAAAGATCGCCGTAGTACTTACCCCCAGCCATCTTAAGGTTGAAGTGCGAAAAACAATTTTTTGAAAAAGGCGAAAGAAAACAAGTGATAAGCTGTTCTGTAAAAACTCCCTTACCGGTTTAAACACTTGCTTGCTTGGTCACCATGTCAGCAACAAGCAAAGACAAAACTTCCAATGGCGAGACACCCCATGATGATTCCGAGACGGTGCGATCCATGTCCAAATTAAAGCTCCAAATACCTTCGCAAGGTGTACTTCTGTGTCCGCGTGGAACTCCTCAGTCGTCACCCAACTCAACAAGATCTTTTAGTTCCGAACAATTATTAAAGATTCAGACTGATCTGAATAACGGGGCTCCTGTGGAGGAAGTGGGAAAACTGGATAACTCTCATGAGCAATCATCTGGAAAGAAGTCGGTCAAATCCAGTCCCGAGGAGCCTTCAAGAGCGTCTTTGGTAAAGACTCCTAGCTTCCATCATTATTCCAACGGAGCTGGACCGGTGAACTCGCGTTCAGGGAGAAATAACAGCAATTACCAGAAACTGCGAACCTTGTTCTCGACGCAAAACAGCACTAATAGTCTACCTTCCGCCAGCGTCGAAAGTGTTCGTCCCCATTCTTCTATCTTGCGGTCCAACCTTAACACTAAGTATTCTCAGCAATACCAGCAACAAGAGATGCTATACTTGAACGGGATCAATAAGTTCAAGAATAGGTACAGGGTCAATGATGATTATTATAACAAATCGGTGGACATTGACGATGATGAAGATTCCGGAGAAGTGACTGTTGATGAAGATGCAGAAGCTCTCAAGAGTCAAGAGAAGTTTGAGGACTTTCCAGATGAAGTTGGTCAGGATGACAGTAAGGAGTCCAAAGCTTTGAAAGCCCTAAGTCACCAAGTGGGTATGACGACAAATGATTGGGAAAAACCATCGGAATATAAGCTGGACTCTACCATCCTTCTGGACATTCTTAATCAAAGTGACGACATTCAACTCAAAAATACTGGTGATAATGACGCCATTTTGGAACGCTTGGAATGGCAATCATTGTTACAGTCGGTGCTCACGGGAGACGTCCTGACTGGAGAGAAAACGAAGCTTATAAGACCTCTGAACGAAGTTGAGGGTGAAAGCTATCTTCGGGCTTCTTACAAGGAAGATCTTTGGATTGGAATTAGAGCAAAGCTTTTTGGCAGAACCGAAGAAGACCAAAAACGTCTTGTCTTATACCATAGGGGACTCGTTGATGAAACGCTCGATCAAATAATGAACTTTGAATTGGAACTTCCCGAAAGCATTAATTCGGCATCCTACATTACACAGGTGCGGTTCGGACTTCACCAGGTTAATGCATTGCTTGAGAAATATGAGCGCTGTCAAGAACTATGGAGAACACAAAAGGAAATGGAAAATGAAAAGCCTCTGTGTGGAACACCTGAATTCACTAGTAGATTGCATGCGTTGATTGCCTGGACATCTATAACATGTGCTATTGAGAGGGAATCCAATGTCTTAAGAAAATGGGTCGGTAACGATGAGCTTGATATATTGAAATCACCAGGGCCTTCTTCTTCTACCTCGGAGCTACCTGAACCAGAACCACGAGATGAACAAGAAGCTAATAATGACTCTCACGGATCACAAAAAGGACACATATTTAAAGAAGATAGATCGTTTGTGGAGAGAATCTTGAAGGAGAAGGACATTGAAGATCTGTTCAAAAAGCGTCTTTTTGCCAGTTGTGCTCATTGGACTTTCAAGGCAAAAGAATCTTACCTTGAATACAGACTATACTTTGAAAAAATGAACCTCCCAACATACGTTGATTCGCTGCTTGTCTTGGTTATGTTTCCCTCTAAGCTGATGAAAGAGCTCGTGAACACAAGATTACTGTATGCGAAAAAACTCAAGAATCCTACAATGATGATGATTGACCAGGTTTTGGAGGACTTCAAGTTATACCTGACACTTGCACTGGAAATTCGAACATCGTTTTTGGAGTACTGCTCCCCTAGAGATGGATGGATTTCATCCCTGGATTACCAGGATGCTGACTACGATAATGTTATTCTGGAATGTGTCCATCATTATTTGTTGCTATTAAACAGAAAGCTTCTAGATTCTCCGAAATCTTCCAAATCTTTTAGAACTTTCAAAGAACCTGAAGAACTGGAGAAAGAATGGACTTTCTTGCAGAATCTTGGATTTTACATTGAGGGTGGTTCTGAAGAAATTGCAACACAGTTTACTTTGCTGACATCCAAGCTTGTTGTTCGTTTAAACCAGTACATGCAACAACAATTCCAAGGTCCTCCATACGATGGAACCCCGCTTGACAAGCAGAAAATGGTCAGATGGTATACAACAATGATGGAAAATTTTGGTCAACTGAAGCGTAAGTTTTTCAGGTTCCAAGCGATTCTCAACTTTTACTTTCAGAACTCCATGCTCTATAATTTAAATGGAGCTAGGATGAAGCAGTTTCTCGGCATGCTGAAGGAAACAAATCATGTTTTGTACCATAACGACAACTTAGCTCTTGATGGAGTTTATGTTTTTGCATCCGAATCTATCGCTAGCAGGCCTGCAGAGGTGGAACGCATTTTAAAAGGCTCGCATCTTGGTGTGGATTTTGAGAAAATCCCACAAAGACACATGGAAGCTGTGACAAATTTCAATCATCATTCAGAATTGAGCTATCCTGAGCTCGTGCAATATCGTGATCATGACGATAACATCTTTGAAGAAAATTACGACTATGTTCTTGTGATCAATCCTGCCAAAGCAATGATGTGGGACGGTAAGATTTATCCACTGGAACTAAATACCCTCCCTATTGGAAACACAGACAAAGGCAAGGTTTTGTTAATTACTAAAGGTGGCTCTCTTTCAAAAGTTGACAATTGTGCTGCTTGGTTTAAAGAATGTGTTGGCAACACGACTGGATCAACTGTAGGTAAGAGATGTTCCCTTCCCAAAGTGCAACGTGACCTTCAAACAATTTCAAAACAGTTCCATAGGTTATCATGTTTTGTCATTGATGCAGTTCCTTCGGTGAGAAATCAATGCCGTGGTATTGCCGACACCCAAGAGTTAGCAAACACAGTTTTCACTTACATTCGTGATTCTGGCCGTGACTTCCTAAGATCGTTTGACCATACCAGAAAGTCTGTTTTGATCTTGAAGTTGCTGCAATTTTCGATTGAGTGGCTGAGTTTCATTGTTGATGATTGTATTCCCACTGACCCCAAAACGTTCCGCTGGTGTGTTTCGGCGCTGGAATTTGCCATGGACATAACGAAAGGTTTCAATATTTTGACACTAGATAGCGAAAAGTTCTACCGACTCAAAGACAAGGTTGCGGGATGTATGTCTCTGCTTATTTCGCACTTTGACATTATGGGTGCCAGAACAAAAGAGATGCAGAAGAAACGGATGCTCAACTATCAGTCAATTTCAGAAAAAGATCTCTTCACCTTGGATGATGAGAGTTTGGGCTCTTTGAGAGAGCATATTATGTTTCAAATCACTCGTTTGGAAGAACAAAGAAGATTATTGCAAGTTGACCAGCAATATGTTGGACGTGTTATGGATGATACTGATTCAGACAATCAATTCCTCACTTATTTGGCATCCTCATTTTCATCAGTTTCGATCAGATGGCAAAAGGGAAAGTTCTTGGGAGGTGGTACTTTTGGATCCGTGTATGCTTCTATCAACCTTGATACAGGTGGGGCCTTGGCGGTGAAAGAAATCCGTTTCCAAGACAGGCAGTCCATTAAATCTATTGTCCCTGCTATTAAGGGTGAGATGACCGTGTTGGAGATGCTTTCACATCCTAATATTGTTCAGTTCTTTGGAGTTGAAGTTCACAGAG
Source organism: Ogataea thermomethanolica (assembly GCA_030674565.1). Taxonomy (NCBI): domain Eukaryota; kingdom Fungi; phylum Ascomycota; class Pichiomycetes; order Pichiales; family Pichiaceae; genus Ogataea; species Ogataea thermomethanolica. Next base: position 487,296 of record JAKTYW010000009.1, read on the forward strand.
ACAGAGTTTACATTTTCATGGAGTACTGCAGTGGTGGATCTTTGGCAAGTCTTCTAGAGTACGGTCGAATTGAGGATGAATCTGTGATCCAACTTTACACCTTACAAATGCTCGAGGGTCTTGCATATCTGCACCAGTTCGGTATTGTTCATAGAGATATCAAGCCAGAGAACATTTTGCTGGATCACATGGGTGTGATAAAGTTTGTTGACTTTGGATCTGCGAAGATGATTGCAATGGCTACACAAGGCGGCAACAGCACAACAACAACAGGCGGATCTTCCAGCAGTGGAAATGGGAACAACTCCGGAACCACGACACTGAACTCTATTCTTCATTCAGGACGCAAAACCCAAGCCCTGACAGGCACTCCTATGTACATGTCTCCTGAAACAATCAGAGGGGAGAGTCTCGGGAAATTTGGCGCAATTGACATTTGGTCATTGGGCTGCTGTCTGTTAGAGATGGCTACGGGAAGACGTCCTTGGGCCAATCTGGACAACGAGTTCGCCGTCATGTACCATATAGCCGCAGGCCATTTACCGCAATTTCCTACTAACGATCAGCTGAGCCCGCAAGGACAAGAATTCCTTGCTCAGTGTTTGGAAACAGACCCTACGAAGCGACGCACCGCTGTGGAGCTTCTTCAAGATCCGTGGATCCAAGCTATCCGGAACGAGGCGTTCAGCGATTCGAGCAATAGCTCCTCTACAGAATTGACAGGTGGTGAAAATACTCCATTATAACTCAAATCTTGATATCGGTTGTTTCTAAAGTTTCAGGTCTGAATCTCCAGTGGGATCCTGATTCTGTCTCAATGTCCTTTGAGGAATCCTTCCTCGTGCCCGAAGGAACGTTTTTGAGTGACAGGTTGGCCATACTGGCCAGCTTGATGTATCCCGTTTCGTCCGATTCCTGTGTAAGCGATGTATAATCAATTTCTTCAAAGAATTGTTGATTCCAGCTCGTGTTGGAGGCAGCTTCCTTCTTACGCAACTCGCGCTGTTCGTTTTCAATCTTACTCTTCTCCTCATGGATCATATTGTAATTGCTGGCCCTGATTGCCTCCGCAACCTTTTGCCAGGCTCTTCTGCTCTCCAGTGGATGTTGCTGGTCAATTGGCTTGACAGCTAGATGTTGGGCCTTGGTGGCCGAAGCATCAAAGAAAACAGGAGCATCGGAATGCAGGTGATGTCCCTTGGAGAAGGTCGAGACGCCAGACCATTGGCCTCCGAAAGTGTAAAGGGCCTTGTGCTTGTCATCTGCCTCGCTTATATTCTTGAAAATACGGGCCTTGAAGGTGTTGCTCTTTCCTGAAAAATACCCTTTGCCAGAGTACTCGATTACTGCAACGTAGCCAGTGGAAGATTGGATGTAGGATTTCTGTTCGAGCTCCACAAAGGGAGAGGCCATCAAAATACCCTCAATGTGCAACGGTGGTAGCGTCACGAGGTATTTCTCAGCCAGATTTCCGTACTCAAGCAGAGCATGTCCGAACTGTTTCACATTCAAGGCCGTTGTAGACATAGAGGCCTTCACCCCGTTATATCCTTGAAGAGTGGTGTTATTTTGCTCGTTCACAATGGCATACGCTGTGATGGGTGGGTGGTGGCTCACCTGCTCGCTCACAAGCACGGTCTCTCCCAATTTTTTGGAATCCGATTCATCGACCCACTTACCGACAAACAACTCACCCAGAAAAGGATTGAGAGGTTTCTTTTCTCCACCAAGCGATTCATTCCGCGAGCAGTACTGGCTCTTGAGGGTAGAGATGAACCAACGCAAAACGGAAATCATCCGCTTCAGCTCCACAGAGTCGACGTCATTAGCCTCCTGGACGATAAAATTCGGAGCTAGAAACAGATCAACATGTTCCGACCAGTACTGGGAGTACTCCACTAGCGATGTAGGGGACAAAATGAAAGGTGGAGCAGTAAGTGACGAGAGGTCACCATTGTACGAAGCAATGCTCTTGATAAAAGAGGTCCAAGTGGCGGTGGAAGATGACATGTGGGCGAAGCTCGTTTAGTTGCGTCTAAAATATTTCTACCGTGGCAGCGACAAATTATTAGCTAAGCAAAAGAATCATTCGTTATTCTTATTCTAGTCTACGTACAAAGGAAGCCAGGGGCGATTTCTAGCTTACCACCAGTCACCTTGGGCTTTCATTGCATCGGCAACCTTGACGAAACCAGCAATGTTGGCACCCATGACCAAGGAAGGCAGAGCCTCCTTGTTGGACTCGGCAGTGTAGGAAACAGCGGTTTCGTAGCAGGTGTTGAAGCAGTTGACCATGATGTCCTTGAGCTTGCTGTCAACCTCCTCGGCGGTCCACTGGACTCTTTGCAGGTTCTGGGCCATTTCAAGACCAGAAACAGCAACACCACCACAGTTAGCAGCCTTACCTGGAGCATACCAGATTCCGCTACCGGAAGTGGAGCTCTTTCTCTCGGCCTCGAAAACGTCAATGGCCTCTTGAGTAGAACCCATGTTGGAACCCTCGGCAATGTACTTGCAACCAGCAGCAACCAGAGCCTTGGCCTCCTCGCTGGAAACCTCGTTTTGAGTAGCGGAAGGAAGAGCAACATCGACCTTTCCAACGTGAATCCATGGTCTAGCACCGTCGATGTATTGGACAGGAGTGGCGGAGAAGGCAGAGTACTCGCCAATGATGTCCTTCAAAGACTTGAACTTGGTCTTGGCCTCAGCAATAGCCTCGACGTGGGCAGCAGTGATACCAGATTGGCACACAATGGTTCCCTTGGAGTCCGAAAGAGACACAACGGTTCCTCCCAACTCGATCACCTTGAGAGCAGCAAATTGAGCAACGTTACCAGAGCCCGAAATAGCAACTCTTTTGCCAGCAAAAGACTCCTTGCCGTTGGTGGCCTTCTCAATCATCTTCTCGACGTAGTAAACCAATCCGTAACCGGTGGCCTCTGGTCTGATCAGAGATCCACCCCAGGTCAAACCCTTACCAGTCAAGACACCTTCGAACTGGTTTTGCATCTGCTTGTAGGCACCGAACATGAAACCGATCTCACGACCACCGGTACCAATGTCTCCGGCTGGAACATCAGTGAATTGGCCGATGTGTCTAGCAAGCTGTCTCATGAAAGCAGTGCAGAATCTTCTGATCTCGTTGTCACTCTTTCCCTTAGGGTCGAAGTCAGAACCACCCTTTCCTCCACCCATGTTAAGGCCAGTGAGGGCGTTCTTGAAGATCTGCTCGTATCCCAAGAACTTGAGAATAGAGAGATTGACACTTGGGTGCAATCTCAATCCTCCCTTGTATGGACCCAGAGCAGAGTTGAACTGGACTCTGTATCCTCTGTTAACGTGCATGTTACCTTGGTCATCCTCCCAGGTGACTCTGAACTGGATGACTCTTTCCGGAACAGACACAACAGGGATCACCTTCTCGTACTCAGGGTGGACCTGGAACAGGGTGGACTCCTTGAGGGTGGAGTAAAGTTCGTTGTAGGCTTGCTCGAATTCAGGCTCGGATGGTTGCACCATTATGATTGTACATCGTAAGTGTGGGGGGGCAGATATTTATATTGCTGACTTGGAAATGGTAGCTGTCGAAGCCGCACTCAAAGATCTCCGTCAGCGGAAATTAAGTACAATCCGCAGGAATTAGATTATCTACGGCCAATCATAGGACATGTCACATTTAATAGGCTCATCCGCATGGAATCTACCGTACCGTTAGTTGGTGCTGTTGGTCAGCTGAACAATACGGAATTATCGTACTGTCTTGTTCTGTGATACAATCAACGGCGCACTTACCGGCGAGTGGTTTACTGCTCCAGACAATAAAAATTTCTATTGTGAGAATTACAATTTTATTGTAAAAAACAATTGCTTGCAATAAATTCAGGACTTTGATTTGACAAGAAAGAAAATTTTTCCAGGGACGATGACTCAGTACGTCACTTTTGCGAACCCGACCTCGGTTCTGTGCTGGCAGTAAAAGAAAAGGAGCGGATGACCACATGACCTTTTTTTATTTGAGGTGCTTGGTGGAAGTCTCAAGTATGTGCTACTGGCTCCAGCAACGAAGACCGAAACCAATTTCTGTAATTTGATGTCAGCTGGCTGCTGCAATGTGCCGTGGGTCGAGCAACTGCTCCTCCCAAGGCCTGGCCGATCTTTAGCTTGACTCGGTTGTCCGAAGCTTGGCATAGAAGCTCGGGCATAACCAGCCCAGTGCACAAACAGCAAGAGACCGCTTCCATGCACCCATTCTAAAACCTTGTATGCAGTCACATGCATTTGTGATATTTATTTTTTTTCCTCCTATTGTTCGAGACGGGCCGCAGCCAACTTAAACAGCTGGCTACCGTGCGCTGATGGTGCCTGTAGAAGCAGGAGCCATCTATAACTTGGCTTTTGCAGGCCCAGCAAACTTGAGCAATTTCTCCACATTGGCTGCTTTCATCACGTTACCTTTTATCTTGAGTTTGCCTGTCATAAAGAGTTTTTGGGCACTCGCCTTGCCATCGATTAGCCGCCGCAACTGTAAGTCTGCGATCTTAATCTTGATCTCTGCGTCCTCATCCACGCTGTCTGACTTACTCAGCGTTCCCTCGTTTTTAGCATCTAAAACCCAGTAATCCGTCTTGCCAGCTTTTTTATTTTCAACCTCGAACGAAACCACACATCCTAATGATTTTAACGTTTGCTCCTTCAAAGACTCGTTTGATCCTAAGGCTTCTGACAGCTTTTCAAGCGATTTGGCTGATTTCGACATAGTAGCTCAACCTGGAGCATGGCTAAATTTTATAGTCAGATTTCCCCACATTTAGAAGCATGTGAAAATACTACAAAATTGATGATGGAATCAATAGCACCCGTAGTCTGGTGAATCTGGCAGCCAAAACCTTATCGTTAAGTCTAATTTGACACGATAATTCTACCCGTATCTGCATGCCAAACATCGGAACCTCATGGAAATTCTCAGCGCTAACCCTGAGTTAGTGAGCCCCTGTCCACAGCTATATAAAAATTTCTAGAAGATGGCAAATTAATTAATTTTGAAAACCATGGGAATTATTGATCCATCAAATCAAACAGACATTGAAACAGCCGTTTCTTCCAACGATAAGAACCTCAGCAGCAACACTCTCAGTACTATTAATGACTCGTTTGAGTCTTTGCTGTCTTCCGCGAACGACTTAACTAGCTCCTCTGTCTCCAGCATTTTAGACTGGTCTAACAAGTATTTCAAAAAACCTCATGAGGAATTCCATGAAAACCTAGCCAGTGCTGTTGATCAGGTGTTTGAAATGCTACCGGTGTTCTCTGAGTTTCCTTTTGGAAACATGTCGTGCAAGCTCAAGAACCGGGAGACTCCCTATGGAATGTGGGCTTACCCAATCCCTTCAGCTCCCATGTACTCAAAATGCCAGGATATGAACGGATTATCTGTGTGGGATGCTAATGGAGCTTGGAGATGTCTGTTTCCTAGAGCTAGTATCCCTGATGACTTTGGCTCCGCGCTATCCCGAGAGGATGTTGAGGAGGATGCATCCCATGAGCGAGGATTGTTTTTCAAGCAATACACTGATTACTTAGGCTTCAAAGCTAAAATGACCAACCTGGCCGACCGGAAACGTAAGGAGGACTGGAAAAAGTTCAAGGAAGAGCAGAAAGCCAAATGGGAGGGCCTAGGCAACTCCAGCTCTAGCGACACTCCAACGATTACGAGATCCAGCAGCTCCACCACCATTCGCACTTTGGAGGACGGAGATGTAGAAAAGATCACGGTTTTGAAACAAGTCTTCAGTGACGGATCATCCAATGTCAAGGAGACCAAGGAGATTCTCGACCGTCTTGGGGAGCGCAAGACCATTGACGAAAACGTTGAGAGTGCACCATCACTGAAGAAATCGGGATGGTTTTGGGGAAACAGCAAACCTGAGTAAGTGCCTTCTGAATATCGAAATATACCAACCATGCTAATGTGAATAAGAAATACATATTTAATTAACCAAATGCCACTATATTGCAATAACTTACAATAAGCTCTTCACCCACATGGAAAATGTTGTATAGGTTTTCCAGTTCCTCGTCGGGGTTGGGGCTCACCGAATTGTTCAAGTAGCAGTACACTTTTTGTCCCAATTTAAGCTCCAGGAATCGCAAAATTGAAGAGAATCTAGAGTTCTTGCTGATCTTGAAAATAGCAGGTCGGATTTGGTTAATTGATCCAATCGATTTGAAACGGATCTGTATTTTGGCGTCAGTGGGCTTGGACACTGAAAGAACGGCGGTTGTGGTTCTGGCTGGTAGTTGAGATAACATCATGCTCTGGTTGAGGGTAATCTTGGTCTTTTGGGGATCCTTCTTTATTGTAGTTTCATCATCCAGCACACCTTCTGATACGTTTCCATCTTCATCAGAACCTTCCGCTATTGATTGAGGAATATTGGTAGATCCAACTTTAATGTTGAGCTCCATCAAGGAGCTCGCTAAGTCTTCATCATTCATTAATAAATAAATAAATAAAATGAGTTTTTAAATTTATGATTAATTTAATTTATGTATCTAACTAAGCTCCGTCTCTATTAGTGTATGCATTCACAAGATTTTTGAAGTGAGTCAACTGTTCGTGACCCAGACTTATTGATTGATCGAGATCACTGAGAATCGTTAAGACAAGCGAAAAGTTGTTGTAGAGGAAAATCTCGCGCTTTTTAGGATCCAAGGAAGAACTGAGTTTGATCAGAGCGTTCTCAAACTCGTTCCGCAGCCGCACAATCGAATTGGCCAATGGCTCCGAGGTGTCTTGTTCAATAGCCGTATGAGTCAGATTCAACAAGTTAAGGAATACACGGCCAAAACTTTGTGTTAAATTCAAAGGGATCATGATGTTTTTTGCTACGTTTCGCAGCACAACTGAAGATGAGATACTTTTTTTGATGCTCATACAGTTTTGGTCAATTAATGTTTGGAATCTAGGCCACAACAGAATCAACTGGTAGTTCAGATAATCCTCCATCACTGGGATTCGCCGGTGTTGTAATTCGTACTCCAATTGTTGACAAAGACGAATAACAATAAGAACCCCAAAGTAGTCGTAAGAGTTAGAAATTAGGTATTTTGTAAAATTGTGTCCCAACTGGTAGACAGGTGTAAAGATCACCTTGAACAATTCTTCCAAGTGCTCACTTTTCAAGTCGAAAAACTCCATCAAAAACAAGTATTCAACTGAAACGTTGTCAAGCAGTGCGACATTGAAATTCCGAAAGGCTTCTTCGAACCAATACTTGTTCTTATTTGTTTCAGCTATTTGAGCTGGCATAACAGTCTCATCATTTGAGGTCAGAATTTCGAGTCTTTTCGTCAAGCTAATGAGATATTCGTTTGCTGTGATCTCAAACTTTTGTGCAGAATATCCGAAAAAGGAGTTGGTAGCAGTGACACTTGTCTCCTCGTCCAGCGAGCCCAGGAGTATGTTTCGGTCCACGTTGTGAAGCCTTAAGCGCTCCAAAGATGACAAGTACTTGAAGAAATTTTGGTAATAATACCATCTAATAGTGTAGCAGTAAGCTTGGCGAAGCTCGTTGCTGAGCTTCGGACTTTTTTCTTGCAAAAACGAGAATATTTCCTTGGCCTCAAGCATCTCACTTTGAACAACCTGAGATGATGTGGTCTGTTTCCGGAGTCTTTTGATTTGCACAATCAAGTAGTCACGAATTCTTTGAACCATTATTTTTTCCATCAAGTCCAGCAATTGTTCCAGGTCTGTCAAACAACGCGGACGAGATTCCTCTGAGTATTTGGAATATATTGCTCTTTTTTCTGCTAAAAACCCAATATTCTCTACCCACTTCTCGTCAACTTTACCTTTCACCACAGACTGTATCACTTCTGGGGGGATAATGAGATCATTAATGACCGGAGTTAACTTGGTGTCCAGTTTCTGCTTCTTTTTGATTTCAAGGTTCAGGGAGTCGGACCGCTTTTGAAGGGTTTCCATTTCCTGAGAGAGCTTTTGGAGGTCGCGCTCAAAGTTCTGCAGATAGTCAAAAAGCGGCTTCAGGTAGGTCCGCGTGTTCTTAATGGTACTTTGAAGCTCGGAGAACTTTTCATAAGTCTCTTGCAATTCAAACTTTCCCAACTGAGGATTCAGTGTGGACAAAAACCGGTGCTCTTGCAAGGTGTTCACTTTGTCGCTGGTCTCGAGACTTTGGAAAAGAACACTCATGTAATTGTCAGTGTCATCGAGTTCGCCACGAACGTCTATTTCCCACTCTGGATTGAGCTTCTGACGCAGCCATTCCAAAGCATCTGGGTTGTCCTGAAACGGCTGCACATGTTTGGAAATGGACCGTCTGGAAATGCGGTGGGTCAATTGGGGTTTCTTAGCCACCGACTCACTTTGGTGCATTATTTAGATTTTACATATTATATAAATAATTTATTTCGCGAAGTGCCCCAGGCACCTACCGCACCACCACACACCATCTAGAGGCCCGAAACCGATGTCCTGAATTTTCATGACCAATTTTCTCAGCTCAGACCATCTCTCGCCTAGGGTGACAGCCACACCCCAGTGTCCTCTCCACCGAACAACAATCTCCCCGCACTATGACGTCATCCCAGGATTCTTAAATATTCCCTGACTGCAGGTTTGCGCTAGTCCATGCGGCAAACATGTATCTTGTTGTATCTGTAGCCCTGGTTTTTATAAAGACTTTAGAAGGTGAACCGGGTAAGAAAATACTTTGCAATCGGGACTAAGATGGACGACCCAAACGCTCGATCATCTGCTCCACTTATTCCGTCTGTTCCTCAGCGGTCCCCAGCTACATCTATAGTTTCCAACTCAATATTGCTACCGCCAATCCAGTCTCAGAATAACGTCACGAATTCAGCGATTCCCAGCAATTTCAACTTCTCCAACAAAGGATATCCTCATTTCAACCCCCTTTCCGTAGCTACGTCTCTTCCATCCCCCCTTATGAACACACGAAGGGACCAAGATACGATATACACGCCTAACAGCCCCAACGAGCCCGCCAGGGTTCCACGAACTTTACCTGATACGGTTAGAAAAACGCAGGACTCAGACGACATGAAACCAACCATGGGACAAAAGGTTTCCAAGCGCTCACGGAAAGGATGCCTAACTTGTAGGTTCCGCAAACGAAAATGCTGTGAAACACGCCCAGTTTGCGCCGAATGTCAGAGGCTTGGAATAAAGTGTTCATGGATCACGAATGGGCTGGAAAACAAGAACAAGTCCAAGAAAAACCCCGGCTTCCTGCGCAACGACGAGTGCTACGACAATTTCTTTGGCGTCATCAAGGTGGTGAGAGGCAAAATCGACTACAAGATCGCCAACGGCGAGTTTGTTGAAGGAAACAAGCCCAGCAAAGAAGAATTATACATCCCGCAATCTAAAACAGGCAAAACTTAAAGTCACTATTTATTGGGTTTTCTTGGTTTCAGTGGTGTCGTCATGCTCACGAATAGCAATATCGGCAGCCTTGAAATCCATGAAAAAGTGCTTCAAGACAATCTCGATAGCCCAACTGATTGCAAAATCCAGCAACATCGAAACGGTGAGCTTGAATTTGAACACATCGGTCATAGGGACAAATTGCATGGCTTCGTTCAGCTCAGGCATGAACTCGGTACTACCTGCGAAACAGAGGAAAGTCACTCCCAGAAGTCCATAGTACATTCCTCTATTGTCCTTGATAGACTGTCTGAAAGGAGGACCCTGGTAGTTGATGGTGAAGGTTGCAACTTGTTGAGACAACTGAATCAGGAACATAGCAGTGTTGAGAAGAGAAGGACTGAATTGCTTTTCCAAATCAACCTGAGGCTCTCTTGGTTCTAAAATATACACCTCTCTGGTGATATAAATCAACGAGATCAGATGCACAGCAAATTGACCCAGGATGGATCCCATGATGTAGATGTTGAAAATTCCTGGTTGTGGTCTCTCCTTAGAAAGCTTATCCAAAGACTTGCCTCTGGATATAGACAAGAAACAAACACTCAGCAACAAACCGGAGATGGTGGCCTGACCATCACCGAATTTGATACCTGCAAGATAAAGCACAGACAACGAGTAAGCCGAAACCAAACAGTTCAAAGCGAGAATCTTGTACATTTGAATGGTGGAGACCAATGCACATCTTCCTTGTCTCACAATGTTGACGACTGCCGAAACGTTGGCCAACTTCGAGGTGAACGGAGCAGCCACAGAGGCATCTCCCAGCTTCAAAACTGGGGCTTCATTTTCCTCTTCTTCCTCTTGAAGACCAGACATCAGTTTTTCAGCGAAACCGGATCCTTGAGCACCGTTTCCAACCACAGGAATGGCCTCCTTGTTGGCAAGCTCCACTGCCTTCTTCATTTCATCAGTGATAGTGTGACCTTGTTTCTCCATAGCGACCAGATAGTGTGGATTTGATGGTCCTGGAGGATACAGATGGGCAATAGCTGGAGGAACCTTAGGAGGAGGGTTTCCCCATCTTGCCATAATGTCACACTGCTTGGCATAAACCTTTTGCAAAGCCTCAATTTTTTTATTTTCTTGAATTTTCTTCAAACCATCCTCAGTACCGTTTAATAGCGCAACACCAACGTGCGCTTGTTTAAGTGCTCCCACATCGTTGGTTCCGTCACCACACATGAGTGTTTTATAGCCGAGATTTTTATACGAGTTCAAGATGAATTCTTTCTGAGAAGGAGAGACTCTAGAGTAGACCCAAGTATGTCTGATCAACTGGTCAAGCTGTGGATGTTCCATCAGCTTTGAGAGAGCATAACCGGTAATACAGATATCATTCTTGGTAAGGAATTGCACATCAAATTCTTGGGTAGGGTTGAATGGGATGATTCTTGTCTCGTCCACGTTTCTCCATGCAAGCTCAGAGTCACCAGGGTAATGTTTCTCAGGCAAGTCAAGAATCAGCACATCTTTGGTCAGAATTTCAACTTCCTTAGCAACATGACAGGCTGTCAAAGGATTATCACCGGTAATCATCACACATCTGTGGCTGGACTCATTCAACATCTTGATGGTTTCAACTGCATCAGATTTCATAGGACAGTGGAACACAATGAAACCGGCAAACTTCAAACTAGACTCAACAGACTGTCTTTCCAAGCCGTCGATGTTCTTGTCAGAGCTCATGTATTTGTAAGCAAGAGCAAGAACTCTGGATCCAGACCTAGTGAAGGATTTGTACACCTCTTCGTAATTAGCAGGTGCATCAATAAGCATATCCTTGATTGTCTCTGGGGCACCTTTGCAACTGACTAGAATTTGATTGTTGACCTTCGAGATGGAGGACGAACGTTTTAGAGCAGAAGAGAATTGGAATCTTCTCAAAATCTTGATGGTTCTCTTGTGTCCTTCAATGGTATTCTTAGCTTTGGCTAGTTTCCAGTTGGCGGCCTTCAAAGTTTCCTTTTCCATTGGGTCTCCAACAATCTCGCCGTCATCCAGTTTCACCAAAGCATGAGCTGCACCAAGAACATCCAACGTCACTGCAGGAACCAAAGAGTCTTCTGGTTTACAGAGTGTTCTGATATCTGCAGGATTGAAGCCTGCAAGACCTTCAAAGTTGAGATCCTCGCCAGTCAAAGTACCAGTCTTGTCAAAACAACAGACGTCGATTCTACCAGCAAGAGGAATTCTGAAGGGCTCCGTGCAGTAAATGTAAAACTTACCCAAAGCAGCCAAAGACTGGTTGACAGCCATGGTCAGCTCCATAGGAAGCTCTGGCGGAACAACAGAGGTCAGAACAATGATACAGTCAAGAATCAACTTTGACTGCACTCTTCCCATCTTGGTTCCTTCGACCCAAACATACCAGGAAGCGATGATGGCAAAAACAAGAAGGAACAGAATGAAGAAGAAGGCCTCCTTGTTGGCGACCGACATTCTCTCACTGGAGAAAATCATCACTCTCACCAACGAACCTTGAGTCGTCTCGAAACCCGTCTTGGCAACCAAAGCCAGGGCTCCGTTATCCGGAGCAAGCTTGACAAGTGGCTTTTCAGGAGCAGTCACCTGGAGACACGAGGTACCTCCGTGAAGAAGAGCATTTTTGTCCAAGCCTTCTGGCTGGTACAAATCCGAGTCGTCTCTGAGCTTGATAGATTCTTTCAAGAGTGGGGTACTTTCACCGGAAAGCATGGCCTCGTTCACAATACAAGATCCGTCCAACAGAACAAGATCGCACGGAATCGACAGGTCCTCATGGGGCGTTCTAGTGATGGAAACAATGTCTCCTGGTAACAGGTCCTCGGTAGACAGCTTGGCCCAGGCCCCGTCTCTGTAGCAGTAGACATCGTATGGCTTGATACCCATACTTTGGAATTCTGTCATGGTACTCTTTCTTTGGTAGACACTAGTGCTTTCAAAACTGACCAGCATGAAGAGCGAGAACAGAGACAGATACCACATCTCATCCATACACCAAAGAGCAATGGAGAAGAGCTGGAAAACGAAGAACGGAGCCAGCGCATGCTCAACAAACAGCTCCAAGAACGTAGGAATAGGAATGTCAAATCTGTTTTTGCCATAAAGATTGTCCAGGGCGGTGAGTTGGTTTGCCTTCAGACCAGTACTTTGCTTGAGATGCTTGATGGTGAGACCAGCCTCGTCAATGACAAAGATCGGTGGAGAAAACTTAGACAGATCACTATTCCAGAAGTACTTTCTCTTCTGGTACGTGAACGAGAGCTGCTTGGTTTTCTCGTCCAACTTAATGGAAGAGATCTCGCTGATACCAAAGCTCGGTTTTGCCTTTATGAAAATGTGAGAGGCATCGGCAAGCGAGTCCGCCTTCAAGAAGCGGAAGCTCACATTCAAGTCCATGTTCCATCTTGGAAGCAGCCAAACCAGGGCGTGGAGGGACAACAGGGTCAGGGTGTAGACAAACGTCCACTCCCTGCCCACAAAGTACTCCTCATAATGGAGGGAGTACAGGTAGTAGTACACAGGGTAAATGACCAAGAAGGGTAGCACATACGGCTTCAGCAGCAGCGGCTTGCGCTTGAGCAGCTGTGACGACTGTATAGTGTCACTGTTGATCAGGTCTTGGGACATGGCGTAAGATAAAAAAACGTGGAATTTTTCAGATAACTATTGCGGCCGGGTAAAGACAGCAGCCGCGGGCAAGATGTCCTGCATCAATACGGAATTGACAGGAGAGTACCGACGGGCGAACAGGTGTTGGTGTAGGACCATGGCTTTCCACCAGCCGCCGGCCTCAGGTCAAATGGGCCAAGGTGACCAGCTCCGATCGGCTCACGTTCACGGCTGTGCAGACGCGTTTTTGGAAAAAACTTGATCTTCCTATTCTCATCATGAGTTATCCACTAGACCTCGAGCTTCCATGGTAAGTATTGGATTGTCGCGTTCTAACAATTAGGGTGGAGAAGTACAGACCAGCAGTGCTGGACGATGTGGTTGGAAACAAGGAAACAGTGGAGTCCCTGAAACGGATTGCAGACGAAGGTAACATGCCTCATCTCATTATATCAGGTCTGCCTGGTATCGGAAAAACCACCTCTGTTCTGTGTCTTGCGCACGAGCTTCTTGGTAGTCAATTTCGAGATGCTGTTTTGGAATTGAACGCGTCGGACGACCGTGGAATTGAGGTGGTGCGTAACAAGATCAAACAGTTTGCACAGAAAAAGGTGCAGCTTCCACCAGGACGACACAAGATCGTTATTTTGGACGAGGCCGACTCGATGACACCAGGAGCTCAGCAGGCATTGAGACGTACAATGGAAATATACTCCAACACGACACGGTTTGCGTTTGCATGCAACCAGTCCAGCAAGATTATCGAGCCTCTACAGAGTAGATGTGCAATTTTACGGTATAATAAGCTGGAGGACGCGGAGGTGCTCAAAACACTACTAAACATTATCAAGAAAGAAAACATAGAGTACACAAACGACGGCCTGGAGGCCCTTATTTTCACTGCAGAGGGCGACATGAGACAGGCCATCAATAATCTACAGAGCACGTTCTACGGGTTCAGTTTCGTCAACTCCGAAAACGTCTACCGAATCGTTGACTCGCCACACCCTCTGGTGATTGCCAAGATGCTGAGAAGATGTATCCAGGGCGAGTTGGAAGCCAGTTTGGACATTTTGCGGTCCCTTTGGGCCAAAGGATACTCGGCAATCGACATAGTCAGCACCAGTTTCAAGGTCCTGAAATCGATGATGGACATCGAGGAAGAAAAAAGATTACAAGTGATCCGTATTGTTGGATTTACCCACATGCGTGTGCTGGAGGGGGTATCTACCTATCTCCAGTTGAGTTGCATGCTGGCTAAAATTCTCGAGCTAAATAAGGAAAAAAAATAAATAGCTGTATACTGATTTTCGCGTCATGACATGTTCCAAGTATACAGAGTCCGGGCTCGTGCGATTGTTCCAGGCGCTTGACACACTGGTAGCGTTGCACTACAGTACGAACTACATGTCGTCAACTGTTCGCCTTTCGGTTATATCCAAACAGGTCGTCAGTCTGACACAGGATTCCCTGTTTACGATCAAATCCATATACCCCGAGTCGTACGATATTTCATGGGTGGCAGACGATCTCATCATCGATGCCTACGCTACAAGTGAATCTGAGCGACACAGCATACGTGCTGATTTGTTGCAAAAGCTGGAAGAACGAACTGCAACTTTCCGTTCCAGAGCAGCGATTTGGTTCTCTAATGAGTGCCCGATGACCTTTCAGCTGGAAAAAAAGCAGCTGCGCCCTTCAAAAGTCGCATCAAAAGTCACCAAACCAAAAAACGAGCGCACAAAGTACGAATTCCACGAAAAGAAAATGGCATCTGGCTTGAGCCTTATAGAACGCATAAAACTAAAAGAAGCCCAGAAAAAAAGCTCATTACCTGAAAAGCCGCGCGAGGAGCTGCTCCACTCTAAACTAATACCCATCTACAACGTCATTTATGAACTGTCGCCCAAATTTGACCATTCAAGTACTGTTAGCCTGAGCATAGCTAGACTTCAGCAGGTTGTAAGAGACTCGCTGGCTATGCCAATATCAGAAAAAGACGTCCGCGAGATCGTGTCCCAGTTGAGCGCAAAACTGAATCTCAAGACAGTGCACATCGGCCAAACGCAGATACTGCGCGTTCCGAAGCTCGATAGGAGCCAGGACTTGCAAAAGCTGCAGTAGCGTGGGTCTCGGAATCCTACAACGCACCCGTGCACCAGGCGTTTTAAACCTATTGTTCTTCTGGAAATTTCTGTGGGTTAAGTGGGCGTGACACTACCGGAAAAAATGACGGCGAAGGTTGAAAAAAAACTGGAAAAGTAATTTATATATACTTTGTTTTGCCCCTGCGCACTTTTCTTCCAGGACAATTCATCAAGCAGGTAGCAAGTGCTAGGTACTAAAGAAATGTTGGCCAACATTGCTAGAAACGTGAGAAGTGTGAGTAATAAACATGGATTTAGCGGAAAATCACTAACTCTTCAGTCTTCTCTTAAACAGTTGAGATACAACTCTACCAAGGTCACCGGTACCGTTATCGGTATCGACTTGGGAACCACCAACTCTGCTGTCGCCGTTATGGAAGGCAAGAACCCAAAGATCATCGAGAACGCCGAGGGTTCCAGAACCACTCCTTCCGTTGTTGCTTTCACCAAAGACGGCGAGAGACTCGTTGGTATTCCAGCTAAGAGACAAGCTGTTGTCAACCCTGAGAACACCTTGTTTGCTACCAAGAGATTGATTGGTAGAAGATTTGAAGACCAAGAAGTTCAAAGAGATTTGAAGCAAGTTCCTTACAAGATCGTCAAGCACAAGAACGGTGACGCTTGGGTTGAAGCTAGAGGAGAAAAATACTCTCCATCCCAAATCGGAGGTTTCGTTTTGAACAAGATGAAGGAGACCGCCGAGGCCTACCTCGGTAAGCCAGTGAAGAACGCTGTTGTCACTGTTCCAGCTTACTTCAACGACTCCCAAAGACAAGCCACCAAGGACGCAGGTGCTATTGTTGGTTTGAACGTTGCCAGAGTTGTCAACGAACCAACCGCTGCTGCTTTGGCTTACGGTTTGGAGAAGACTGACACTAACGTTGTTGCCGTTTTCGACTTGGGTGGAGGTACCTTCGATATCTCTATTCTTGACATCGACAACGGTGTCTTTGAGGTCAAGTCCACCAACGGTGACACTCACTTGGGTGGTGAAGATTTCGATATCGCTTTGGTCAGACACATTGTTGAGGCTTTCAAGAAGGAGTCCGGCATTGACCTTGAGAACGACAGAATGGCCATTCAAAGAATTAGAGAGGCTGCTGAGAAGGCCAAGATCGAATTGTCTTCTACTCTCTCCACTGAGATCAACCTTCCTTTCATCACTGCTGATGCCTCTGGACCAAAGCACATCAACTTGAAGATGTCCAGATCTCAATTGGAGTTGTTGGTCGAGCCATTGATCAAGAAGACCGTTGAGCCAGTCAAGAAGGCATTGAAAGATGCTGGTTTGTCCAACTCTGAAATCTCCGAGGTTATTCTCGTTGGTGGTATGACTAGAATGCCAAAGGTTGTTGAGACCGTCAAGTCTTTGTTCGGTAAGGAGCCATCTAAGGCTGTTAACCCAGATGAGGCTGTTGCTATTGGTGCCGCCATTCAAGGTGCCGTTTTGTCTGGTGAGGTTAAGGACGTTTTGTTGTTGGATGTCACTCCATTGTCTCTTGGTATTGAGACTCTGGGTGGTGTCTTCACCAGATTGATCCCAAGAAACACTACTGTGCCAACCAAGAAGTCTCAAGTGTTCTCCACTGCCGCTGCTGGTCAAACTTCTGTTGAGATCAGAGTTTTCCAAGGTGAGAGAGAATTGGTTAGAGACAACAAGCTCATTGGTAACTTCACTCTTGCTGGTATTCCACCAGCTCCTAAGGGTGTTCCTCAAATTGAGGTTACCTTCGACATTGATGCTGACGGAATTATCAATGTTTCTGCTAAGGACAAGGCATCCGGTAAGGATAACTCCATCACTGTTGCTGGCTCCTCTGGATTGTCTGACTCTGAAATCGAGAAGATGATTAACGACGCCGAGAAGTTCAAGGAACAAGATCAAGCTAGAAAGGAGTCCATCGAACAGGTTAACAAGGCTGACCAACTGTGTGCTGACACTGAAAAGTCGCTTGAGGAGTTCAAGGAGAAGTTGGATGCCACCGAGGTTGAGAACATCAACAAGAAGATCGCCGAGTTGAGAGAGATCATCGTCAAGGTCAACAGCGGTGAGTCCGTTGAGGCCGAGGAGATCAAGACCAAGCACGAGGAGTTGCAAACTGCTTCTTTGAAGCTCTTTGAACAGTTGTACAAAGATGGTAACGCCTCCGGCTCCGACTCTGAGCAAAAATAAAGATGTTTATAGTTGAATAATTTGTATATACGAGAGTATTTATCATCAAAAAATAAGTCCAAAGTTTTATTTATTTATCGCACTACAAAATTACACACAAATTAATTTATAGCCATGTTCAAACTCAATCCACTTAGCAAACTGATATTTTTGAGTATCTTGATAGCAATTGGTTTCTTGTGCATCATTCTCAGCTGTGCATTGTTTGAAAACTGGTTGCCCTTGATTGATGTTTTCATTTTTTTGATAGCACCGTTACCTAATGGGATCGCGCAGTCACTTGTGAATGTGTATGAGGCCGACTTCCTATCAGATTCTAATGAAGAACTACCTATTAAAGAGTTCTTTAAATTTATGACAGGGTTCCTAGTGATAAGTGGACTTATATTCCCTTTGGTGTTGTATCACAACCGATTGATTACGCATTGGAGTCTGTTTTTAAGTGTTACTGGAGGATTCCTTATTTATCTGAGCATTGTGCTGTTCTTGGTTGGATTCCAAGAGGAACCCGACGAGTACGATTTCTAGAGTTACTTCTGCAAATCCACTATACAAACCTTGCCAGATTTAGGGCCACCATAAAGAATTGCCCATTTGGTGCCTTTCGACGCTTCTTTGGAAAGGGCGTTGTAAATATTCGTCACAAATGAACGAGGAGTTGAGTTGGAAACTCCACCGACCTTTCTCTTCCATTCATCGGGCTGATTCAGAGAAGTGATACTTATCATGGCCAGCACCTCGTCTCTGGCCTCGATTGTGAAAACTGGTGAACTGCCAAGAACGCGGATCAGAGATTCTGCTGACTCTGCTGCCTGGTCCACAATTGCCCATTTTTCCTTGCGGTTGTGTTTTTTGTTGGCGCCAATTGCATTGTTCGGCACCACGATCACTCGCTGGCGATTGTCTGCCAGGGTCTCTGCATCTTGTAAAACATCACCAGTGTCAACTTCAATCTCCTTAGGCTGTTCGCTTTTGACTAAAGAAATCAAGTCGTGCAGGTCGACTTCGATGTCGATCTTTGCTTCGAGGTTCTTCAATCTCAACGGCTTATATTTGTTGCTTTTGGAGTTACCTCTCAGGGTGTCCATATTCGTCTGGGCCTTGACAACTAGAAGCCACTTAACATTTGACTGAGCGGCCTGATTTACCATATCGTCGATTGTCTGCGAGTTGTTCACGAGATCAGCACTGATATCATTTGACCATAATACCTGGAGAAGAAACGGCGCAATTTCTTTCAAGATACCTGCAGAGAAAAATCCAATCAGAACATCACATTTTTTGGTTTGCCAAAGCACTTTCAGTGATTCCTTTTGGAACTTACGCTTCACGTCCTTGCGGTTGTTGAACATATCCTGATATCGTTTCATAGAGTTGAAAACAAAATCCCATGCCAAACGAAGTCCCACAGCTCTGGGCAAATCACGAGGTGATTTATTTCGAGCCAACGTGCTAATCAATTCATCGTACCGCCCTCCCGCGCTAATAATTGACTTAAATTTGTCCTCATACACTGCGGTGAACATTATTCCTCCTTTGTAAAATGCCGAATTGTAGCCATTGAAAGGTCTAATTTCAATATTTAGCTCAACATTGAACCATTCCAGATATTTCATCACTTTCATGATATAATTTAAGGAACTGTCCACCTTGCTTAGGTGAGGACTATCCATCATAAGTTTGTTCAATTTGGAGCGCACCTGTGTTATTGGTAATCCAAAATCAAACTGCACCAGCTCGTTCAAAATAGTGGAGGACATGTTGAGATCTTGCTTCAAAATGACCTTTACCTCCTT
This sequence comes from Ogataea thermomethanolica, assembly GCA_030674565.1. NCBI lineage: Eukaryota > Fungi > Ascomycota > Pichiomycetes > Pichiales > Pichiaceae > Ogataea > Ogataea thermomethanolica. The sequence goes on from JAKTYW010000009.1 coordinate 506,478, forward strand.
GATAGTTTTTCCAAAGCCAATTTCAGCCAGAATACGACTAACGACCACTCTTTGTGGTTTTTCAACACCGCAGTATTCCAAAATGGAGTCCAGGAGATTGCAATGGTTAAGGATAATCTTGACGTTCGATTGTTTGAGGAATGGGAAAATGGCTATTATTTCACTCATAACCTTGATACACTCGGCGTCGTAAAAAGGAAGAAGCTCCGGAGGATCTGTAGGACGTGAGACAATATCAAAATCAATTTCCTTAAACTTGATGGGCCCGGACCCTTCGTCTTTGTCTATAGAACGATAAACATCGTCTATTCTGAAAAACTTGTGTATGTTCAAAGGTTTACGACCCAACATTCTTGCTAAGGGAAGTGTCAGATCGTACGGAAGTTGTAGAACCGATCCTGCGCGGTCAAGAACCTCATAAATTTGGTATGTGGAATCATAAAGAGGATTTTTCGGAAACAACAGACTTGTAGGGTCAACAAATTGGATGGCTCCATGCTTATAGAATATGCGAGACACTTCTTGGACAATTTTTGAGTGCAAAAGATAATCTGACGTAGTGTAAGATTTTTCAACTTCCCCAAAAAGTAGATCCCGGACGTAGCTATAAGGTTGAGAAAATAATATGTTTCTCGCTTGATGGTGCCAAGATGACGATGGATCAATCAGAGCGTTCAAAGCTTCCTTCATGAGATCGTCCTGCTGTTCCACACGAATGAGGCCACTTTGCAACATCTGTTTCGCCGACGGCCTCTTATCCACGTTGTGATCCAGTAACATTTTGATGATCTTCTTTTCCGTTGATAATCGCACTCCGTCAAAATCTGCAGGAAACACAATGTTCGATGTGCGAAGATTCGAAATAACAGTGTATCGCTCCATAGATGTTCCCAATTGATATACCATCTCAAAGAATATAATTCCAAGAGAATACAAATCAACTTTCTCGTTGTATATTCCAGATCCATCCATCACCTCCACAGCAACATAAAGTCGCGTTCCAATATCCGAAGTCAGATCCTCAACATTGTCGGAGACATCGATGGCACGTTTGGTGACAGAGGGTAGATAGTGAACGTTTTTCGCCAGACCAAAGTCTCCAACTTTAACATTTTGGTTTTCGTCGATAAAAATATTCATCGGCTTGAGATCACGGTGAATGATTCCTTGTGAGTGAATGTGACTCAAAGCCTCCAGTATCTGCCTCATAATTCTCCAGTATGTGTCTGAATCTTGAAAAAGTCCCTGGCGTATAAGATCAAATAACGTTCGATTCTCGCAGTACTCCATTTGAATAAATAGAACAGATCTCTTCTTCATAACATTAGGCTTCATCAATGTCGGTTCTTGGTCATCAGATTCCTTTTTATCCTCTTTTTCGGCTTCGCTATCAGATCCAAAAGTAAATGCTTTTTCTTGGTCAGAATCTGACTCCTCCTCGTCACTGATATTGAAGTCCATCTCAGGGTTTACTGAGGACGAGATAAAATCCGTGTATGTCTGACTTCCGGTCCGCGTATACTCCGAGGTGTTGTGATCAGTTTCCGACTCATCTTCATCCTCAGAATCTGAAAATGTAGCGCTGAAACTCATATCATCTTCGAGCCAAGCAGCATAGTAGCGAACGACATATTGGTGGTTAAGTCTTGCCAAAAGCATGACCTCATTGAGAATCTTGGCCAGTTTGTCCTCCGTGTGCCGAATCTTCTTAATTGCGTAGAATCTACCATCAAGTTTATTTCGCACTTTGACAACTTCTCCAAATCCTCCTTTTCCAAGACTTCCAACCTCCTCAAAGTCGTGGACGTATCTGGAATAGGATTTGAACTCAGGTGCAGCAACACTTCCAAAGGACTCCCGTTTCAGACGAGCTTTTGGAGTCAAAAGAAGCGGAGCATCTGATATGTTGGAGAATCCATTGATGAGAGAATTTCGCTTCTCAGAAGAGTCGGATCCCATGGAAAGAGCAGGAGTGGTGCTCAAACTCAAACGGAGAAAACGGGAGGGAAGAAGCTCTAGTGGATCAGGACGTTTGCGGGTACGCACGTCAAATATTGCTCCGAGAAAATCAGCAATTGGCTCCTCCAAACTGTTATAGTTGGCCAAAAAGTCAGCAGGACTCTCAAAGTCATAGATAACCTCAGTTCCAAGACACAGCTGAACAAAAACTATGCCCAAATCCCAAACATCGGTTTTTCTTTGGGGTTTATCGAATAGAGAACTGCCATTCTTCTTTCTCTCGGGTGCAATCCATCCATAAGCATCAAACGGAAGTATATCCTCAAACTGTCCTTGGTTAGGATAACTCGAGATCATGTTCAAAATCGTGTAGCCATAGCAGACATTGGAAAGTTTCACTTGACTTTGGCCCATCGACGAAGGGCTGACCTGTATTGCGTCCAGGGTCAGGCATTTGTGAATCATCCCTTGTTTGTGCAGATACTCAAGACTTTCCAGCAGCTGTATGGTCCATTCCCTAGCAGAGTTGATATTGACAAACGATATTTTCTCCAAAAGATTAGCCAACGTATCGTTATACGTAGATAGGATGACTATTTTCCAGACATCAAATTTCTCCTCATCCATAGACACTTTCTTGGACACCTTCTTGGCTGCAGAGTTTTGCAACGACACATCACCGCCTGACGTCATGTCAAATTTCTCAATGCTGAATGCATAGACCGTGTCTAGATTATCGTGTCGCAATCCAGAAACAGCTTGCAGTTCCTTCTCCAACGAAAAGATAAGCTTCTTTCCCTGGCTGGACCTCCAAAATGGATTAGACAAATCAATCTCAGTAAACATGAATTGAAGCTTGTTTCGTCCTTTGGTCAGGTCCTGTATCAAGGAGTGAGCTGGAGAATCCCGGCTAACATGCGGCCTCACCAGGTATTGCTTGCTGCATTCTTTGAGAAGTCCTGTAGGCTCAACAGGAACAAATCCGGATACCGCGCGAAATGTAAGTTTATAATAGTCGAGATGGGTTTCGATGGTCTTGTCAAAAACAAAAACCTGCTCGTCTCCGGAATTGGGGGCAATGGGATCCAGATCCAAAACATTTTCCTTAGAAACGGACGAAGCAGACTGGATCTCGGAAATGCTTTTGTTCGAACGTCGTTTGAGCTCTGTGGCCACCATCTGGTCCAAAATCTCCTGCTCTTTTTCTCGCTCTAGCTCAATCTGCTGCTTCTGCTCCAGCTCTTCCTGTTCCATCATTTTTTTCTCGTTCTCTAATCTTTGCAGACGCTCCTCTTCGAGAGTGCCTGTTCGAGCACTCGTCTGGAACTCATTCAATCGATCCACGATGGTCATTGTCAGAGAGTAAACCATTGGCTCGCCTTTTTCTCGCTTCATTATTTGGTCAATTTCCGAGCGCAATGAACTCAGTTGAGACGCTAGGATATTCTGTGTCCTTCCATAAGATATGAGAGGAATTGTCTCAGGATACGTGGCAGTGAATTCGACTTTCAAAACCAGCGTCAGAACAGGATCGCTAGATGTGTCAGAATTTAGCGTGATTTCGAATTTGGGACACGGTTTTTGGCTCCAAGCGCTCTGCTGGGGCGTCTTATCAACTAGATCGTCCGCATAGATAGCCTTCAGCACCTCGAACTCTTCAATTTGTGTGGCATGATAGTCCCTCATGAGTGTTATCAGCCTTACCCGGCACACAAATTTTTCAATGGCAATAAATTTGTAAATAAAAAATGACATCAGACAAGATGGACGCTGCCTCGTTAATCTCGAGATTGAACCTCGACAAGGACCCTAAAGCTCCCGAAGAGGAGAAGAAGGCGGTTTTGGAAAACCAGACTCCAGCTGCTGAATCTCCAAAAAAGCCAGAGGAGCCAGAGACGAAGGAGCCAGTCTCTGATGTCAAGGAGGAAAAACCTCAGAACTCGTTGGTCGACTCTACATACGAGGTCAAAGTTAAGCTTGCTGACCTCCAGGCGGACCCAAATTCTCCATTGTACTCTGTCAAGTCCTTTGAGGAGCTGGGGTTGCGCGAAGAACTGCTGAAGGGTCTGTATGCTATGAAGTTCTCCAAACCTTCGAAGATCCAAGAGAAAGCCCTTCCGTTACTCATCCAGAACCCTCCACGTAACATGATTGGTCAATCTCAGTCAGGTACGGGTAAAACAGCTGCATTTTCGTTGGCCATGTTGACGAGAATTGATGAACAAGACCCAATGGTTCAGGCATTGTGTCTTTCACCTGCAAGAGAACTCGCCAGACAGACAGAGGAGGTGGTGTCGCAAATGTGCAAGTACACTGGTGTTAAGGTGAAGCTTGTTGTTCCTGGAGTGTTGGAAAGAAACGAAGCTGTCAGCGCTCAAGTCGTGATTGCTACCCCAGGAGTGATTCTGGATTTACTGAGAAGAAAGAAGATCGATTTCAGTCATCTCAAGATTTTCGTTCTGGACGAGGCTGATAACATGTTGGATATGCAGGGTCTAGCTGACCAGTGTATTCGTGTTAAGAAGGCCATTCCTAAATCCACGCAATTGGTCCTGTTCTCTGCTACATTCCCAGTCGAGGTGCGCAAGTACGCAGAGAAGTTTGTTCCGAACGCCAACTCGTTGGAACTCAAACACGAGGAACTGAACGTGGATGCGATCAAGCAGCTGTACATGGACTGTAATTCTGAACAACACAAGTTCGAGGTGTTATGCGAACTTTACGGTCTTTTAACAATTGCTTCTTCCATCATATTTGTCCAGACAAAGGATACAGCCAGCAAATTGTACTCTAGAATGAAACAGGAAGGACACGCTGTGTCTATCCTTCATGGTGACCTTCAGCCTGCAGAGAGAGACCGCCTGATAGACGATTTTAGAGAAGGAAGATCCAAGGTGCTGATCACCACAAACGTTTTGGCAAGAGGAATTGATATTCCTTCTGTCTCGATGGTTGTTAACTACGACATTCCTCTCGACAAGTCTGGAAAACCAGATCCATCCACCTACTTGCACAGAATCGGTAGAACCGGTCGTTTTGGTCGTACTGGAGTCTCGATCTCTTTGATCTACGACAAGAAGTCTTACCAAGACCTCGAGGCAATCAGACATTATTTTGGAGACATTAGCATGACAAGACTGCCTACAGATGATTGGGATGAGGTGGAAGAGATTGTTAAAAAGGTTGTCAAATAAATCATACAAACGCATAATATAATTAATTAGTTTCTATTTAGCTTCCCCTAGTTTCCAAGAGGATGCTTAACAAAGTCAAAAATGTACTTGTACCATTTCTGGTTGTAATCCTCTTTTTGCTCTCCTTCAACAGCGTTCTGTGTGTCGCCAAGGTAGAAGTTTGTCTGGAACATGGTAGTGATCAAACAGACAAAACTGATACCGATGGCTCCACAGAAGAGTAGATAGCAGACATGTTGGTAGGCTGCGATACAAGCAAGTCTGTCTGCAGATCCCCATGGAAGGGCGTAGATAGAATTGAGGTCTTCAAAGTAGGTCAAAGCAGAGGTAGCATCTCCAAGATTCTTCAGAAGAGAAGGGTAAAGGTTGGAGGTCCAAACAGCAGCAGTAATGGCCTGACCAACACCAGCACCAATACTGCTGTACAAAGAAAGAACGGAGATGGTGGAAGCCAAGTCTTTGTGGACAACACAAGCTTGTGCAGCCAACTGGGTACCCATGGCATCACCACAATCTCCAATGGATGTCAAAACAAGACAGCAAATAATGAGACCCAAACTTGGTCCATTGGTCACTTGAGTAGAGCGAATCATCAAACCAAGACCGATGAGTCTCAAACCAGATCCAAAGACTTGGAAAACCTTGTAACGATGGAAGTATCTGAAGAGAAGACCGTACACAACTCCAAAAGTACAGAGACCCATGGTTTCTGTATTGTTCAAGTAAGTCCAGTGTTCGTAAGATAGGTTCAAAACCACCATCGTGTAGGAACTGAAATACAGCAGCCACATGTATCCACCCATCTGGTAGCAGAAATCAATGATCACACAGCAGATGAAAGTTCTGTTCAGCAAAACGCGTTTTGGTAGCAATGGATATGGGGCAATCCAGATTTCGTGAATACAGCACACAATTAGCAAAATTCCACCAACCACCTCCATGGCAATCATTGATGGGTTGCTCCAGCCGCCTGCAGCATAGGAGTACAAGGAACATGGGAGGAGCATTAAAGAAAATGCAAATCCAATTAAAATGAGTCCTATAGCATCAATTTCAATCATAGCATCCTTTAATTTCTTGAGAGTGAGCTTTTGAGGCTTGAAGCTCGTCTGATGCTCGCCATTGATACGGTGGTCCATCCAAAAAATCACACCGATAGCTGGAACTAAAGCGGCTGGGGTGATGATTGCAAACATACCGTAACCCCATCTCCAGTTAGAGGTAACAATATTCTGAACGATATAACCAGCAACCCAAGCGGTACACAAGTAAGGGGTTGATAAAAGTCCGTTAACAACACTTCTCCATTGCAATGGAGTCATATCTGCAACCAGGATGCTATTCAATAAACTCACACCAGACTGACCGATAGCGATAAAAACAGATCCAATAACGTAGGCCGAGATTGTAGGTGAGCAAGCAGCAACAACAAACCCAATCACGTACAAAACCAAGATAATCATGTATGCCACGGTTCTGGAGGTCAAGTCCGAGATCTTAGCAATGAACGGTTTACAAACAGCAGCAATAATAGAGTTGGCTATGGTCAAGGTCGAAAGCATCGAGTGACGGTTGAACTCAGAAGTTGCATAAGGCTGATAGCTGTAGGTGGTAGAGCTGTCGAGAGCATATGTCCACGAAGAAAGGTACAAGGAAATGATTAGCAAAATCAGGTACTTCTTGTTAAGGGTTTTCTTCACAGCTTCAATTCTAGCCACACCTCTTGGTTTTTCTTCAACTGAGTCATGTTCGGTAGAGGAATTTGACTCGAAAGTCTCTGTCTTTTGATCCTCAGACATCTCGATTGGAATCTCAGATTGTCTAAATCGCCAAGTTATATATCCTGCTCCCAATTGCCGTGCATTTGCACGGGATCTTAGCGGTTTTCTGTCGGCTTTAATTTACGCATTAACACCGATAAAACTCTAGGTGCAGAAGAATGGGGAATAATAAAATTAGCTACTCTCTATGCAGCTCCAGAACCCTGGCCTTAACATTTTCAAAGCCGTACGCTTGCTTTTGGTTGGAACAAAGATCGGACAATGCACTAACCCCTGCAATTTTATTTTTTGTCATGAACAGTTCGATCAGACTCACGGCAGTTTCTCTGGCATTTAGAATATTTCTGGTAGCTAGAATCTCTGTGATTTTATCTATCAGTAATGCTACTCTTCTGAGCCTATTGTAATACGTAGTCTCTGTTGTTTTCCACATTGGATACTTCTCTACGATCTCTGTGACTGAGAGCTGGCCAGTTTCTGGATTTCCTTCAAACCATACCCTGTATAGTTCGCGCACACTAAGACTCCTATTGGAGCGAGGTCCTCTCGGCAGTCGGAAATTCGCTACTTTCTCAGGTACTTCATTGGACGAAAACTTGGGAGCGGTATTTGAAAACATCAAATTTTCAACCTTTCCCTCGTCATATGCAGATGATGTTATTGAGAGTAGTGGATCAATCGAATGTTTGGGATTCGCTATTGAGTCGTCAGCAGAACAATGACTGTTGAGTGTTTGAGCGTCTGAATCTTCGCCCATGAGAGTATGAAGCTCTGTTTCTAGAGTGGCAATATTCTTGCAAAGCGTTGATTCAATTTGATGATACACCAGTTGCTCCAACTCATGCTGTGAGCGCTCCGCAGCTTGTATCTGTTGAAGAATTGGGGTCATGGTTCTGTCTGAAGAAATCGCATTGAAAAGTTCGTTCAGTAATTTTTCTGTCACCTCTGGCAGAATTGAGTTTAGCCCAGCAAGTTCCAACGCATTTTGCTGGTCCACAATTTGTTCAAGTTCGTTTAATTGTTGCTGGATATTATTGCCAATATCCATGTGTCTATTTTGTATTTTGTAATTTTTTGTTTCATATGATCGGAATTTTTCTAAAAGTAATTATTTCTCGTTCGGTCAATCAGATAACAATACAAGGACATGGTAGCCTGCATATTGCCAAGACTTCGTGCTCTGTGAGCGCCGTTTATCATGTAATAATTAGTTGAATGTTAGCAATATGCAAATGCAAACAATCAATTTCTTCTATTCTGTCAATCTTATACTCAAGTTCCTGAACATTTCACCATTTTGAAGTAGAATGTTAACCATTATTGAGCAGTGTCATGGTCAGCGTGTAAAAAGAAAATTGAATCTTGACCACAGTGTAACCCAAATACCATTTCCCATTTGGGTTGCTCAGCTTATTCCATTTATCCGTGCGTACGTAGGGGAAGCTTTTAGAGTCAACACCATGGTAGTATCTGGGTACAATTATTTCAGTTCCCTTTATTTTTAATTCATGGAGAAAGCTACAAAAAGTGCACCTAATTTTACAGAGGTGTACAGATGTGAAAGATAAATGTCGGATAAGCTCTAAATAGTTGTCTTTCTTAACCATGTCTGTTTTTTACCAACCACGTTACCTGGCAATTGCGCTGGTTGCTTTCCTGTTGATTGAACTATTGGTGAAGAGGCGCCTATCTGCAGAGAAGACTCTGGCTACCTGTCCTTCAACAACTATACACCGACCTTCTAACTATGAGTCTCAGAAACATGTTTTAGATAAGATTTTACACGATGAGATTTTCCGAAACCAGTCAGCCTTGAAGCTGCAACAAGCGATTCAGATTAGAACTGAAGTTCATGATGAAGCTCCTCTCACTGTGGAGGAGGATCTTGAGTACTGGTCCAAATTTGATACTCTAGAAGCATATTTCAATGCTACATTTCCTCTGTTCTACAGCAAAACCTCATTATACAAGGTGAACTACCACGGACTCGTTTACATTTGGGAGGGTAGCAATCCAGAGTTAAAGCCAATAGTTTTGATGGCACATCAAGATACAGTTCCGGTTTCTGAGATCACATTAGGAGAATGGGAGCACGATCCGTTCAGCGGAGATTACGACGGAATGTATGTTTACGGAAGAGGCGTTGCTGATTGTAAGGACCAGCTAGTGGGTCTTTTTGAGACTGCAGAAGAATTGATGAAGAATGGCTTTTCACCCAAAAGAACGATCATTTACTCATTCGGATTTGATGAGGAAGTTGGTGGGGTGAGGAACTGGAACGCAAGATGGCTTGAGGAACATTATGGATCCAACTCTATGTACGCAATTGTTGATGAGGGTGGGGTCAACCTGGATACCATAGAAGGAGTGAAAATGTCAGTTCCTGGAACTGCGGAGAAGGGATACATGGATGTGAAGGTGATTCTTGAAACTCCTGGTGGACACTCTTCTATTCCACCATCACATACATCAATTGGAATTATGGGTGAGATGATTGTTGCAATTGAGTCCGCTGACTTTCCAACATACTTCACTGACCAAAATCCTGCATTTTGGGAATATGTTTGTATTGCAGAGAATTCACCAACTATGGATTCTAAAGCTAAAGAGAACATACTCATGGCTGGTACCAATACAAAATCAAACGAATTGGCCCGCAAATACATTGATATTGATTTGGGCAAAGGCTTTGTTGTCAAATCAACTCGAGCTTTGGATATAATTTCGGGAGGAGTTAAGGCAAACGCATTACCAGAATATGTGGAACTGACAGTAAATGTTAGAATTGCCATGGAGGAGACAATAGAAATAGCATTCAACCGTATCCTAAACGCGGTGGAAAAAATAGCCAAAAAGTACAACTTGGGATTGTCTGCTGACTTGAACACTCACAACGAAATAATTGCTCCTACAGACTCTGGAAACTGCTTGGTTGGACTATTTCAGCATGTTCGTCCTGCTCCCGTGACACCTATTGGAGACGAGCACTGGAAAATATTTTCAGGCACCATTAGACATTTATTTGAGGATCTGGTTGCACCAGATTCAACACCGGTTATTGTTGCACCGGGAATAGGTTCAGGAAACACAGACACTCAGCATTATTGGAATCTCTCGAATCATATTTATCGTTACAGACCCGGAAGTATTCCAGGGGTGTATTCTCGGGAGCACGGGATCAACGAGTATATCCCAATGGATTCACACTTACAATTGATAGTCTTTTTCTACGAATATCTCTTAAGCGTTGACGAAGCAGAGGATGAAACACAAGAATTTGTCTTTCCTGGTAGTACATGAAAGGATTCAGTGGACACTGACCGTGTCTTGACTAATGAAAGTTGAAAGCTATGAACTGGTTCGATGAGCTTGTATTTGCAGTTCTTGATTGTTTCGTACATAAGAACTTTCGTTTTAAACTTTTATTCTGAACCTTTATTGACTATTTGTAAATTGCATTTGAGTCTTCATATATAAGTATCAGCAAATGCCCTTTCCTCACCTGAAAAAAAATACACTCAGTCCAAAGATTAGTTTTTTATCGGTTTTTCTTATCATGTCATTTGGCATTTCTAAAAACAATCGTTTATTTTTAAATTCCGGAAAACCGTTTGGCTCTTCGAAATAGAGACTTCAACTGAGAATTGTTAGGTTCTATCATATCTTGATTACTTGCACACTTTCGTAGTTAGGGAAGAATTGTAAAGTCTTAGTAATTGCTCAATTTTCATTGGCTATGTCGCTGATAAAGTACTGCTCGCTTACCGCGTGCACTTAAGCCACACATTGGCTACAGTAAAATTTTCAAATGCGGAGCGGTAATCAAGATCTGCTTTAAGCGTTGTCTGATTGCAAATACGTCATTATCGTCCCAAATTCAGAACCAAGTGATTGAGCGTAAAGCTGAAATCTTTCATGATCCCAAGACTTGCAATATATCTAGCTTGGTATTCATTCAAACTCCCCCCCTTATAACCTCACAATCCTAGCTCCTTTTACATTGACCTCTTAGGTGTTCAAATTAAGTCAAAATATGATTTACTGTCCCCAAATAACAGATCGTCGGAATTTTTGAATTCTGGTTATCGGGAGTTGATTATTTCAGAAAGTGATATATTTTCTTGCGGCATGAAAGCCCGCTGCATTCACTAAAATAAGACTTAGATTATATTTGCCGACAAATACCTTATTTATAAGTGTGTATTATCTTTTTACACTTAAAAGTCTTTCCGAATAATTGATTTCTTTTTGAATAAGGCTCCATGCTAAACTATGAAAGCCTTTTCATCACATTCGAATCGGCATTATTGGTGGCAACGGATTTTGGCAAGGACCTAAGCTTTTAATGGTAGCCATTTTGACATTACCCTTTTTTCTGCTTTTATGTGTGCTATTCGTCATCTCAAATCCCACAAAATTTGGCACAGTGAAACGAAACTGATTCAAACTGTCACTTCGGATCGGGTGGTAGCCAAAAATTGTAAAGGTTTGTTAAACGTTTGGCTCGTAACGGCAAACCATAAGTCAAAATGCTTTGTTCTTGCAGGGATGAGTGATAAGCCCATCCTTTACTTCCTTATCAAGTAGGAAAAAGATGTTCTGCAAGATAAAGGTCAACTCAGCCGTGTGTTCTTCCAATACCATTGCGTTTCTACAAAATCCTAAAGACCCAGGCTGAAACAAGCATCATGATATAGCTTTCTTGACACAAAATCAAAAGAGGAGGTCACCGATTATGTTTGATTGTTTGCTGACCAAACATTATCATCAACTCACCACTTATCAACAAGGATGCTTAAGTTCTTAGCGATTTAATCTAGGTCTGATTTTTTTGCAGGAACTCATCAAGTGCGCATGGTGGATGATAGTTGATGGGATATAAGGTATGGATTTGGCTCATGAGCATGGGTAAGCACTATATTACAACGGCTTTGCTCTCCCTCTCAGTTGGCTGCTTATTTAATAAGTTTCCAGGCACTGTCATATACGACCAACGGCAAAGTTACAAAAGTCATTAAAGGGCGCAAATCCAGCTTTAGTAGACGCCTCTTACCTCTTCAAAGCTTACATCTGCACTGAGAACAACTCATCCCGCAGGTGTTCTCATCAAAACACTCACAGACTAAAATTATCTGTGAGAATGTTACATCCATATTGCCAAGCATATGTCATTATCACACAGTACATCATCGCACAAAGTACTCGTAAAAACTTAAATCCACAGATCCGCATGGATGAGCATCAAATGAGTACTTATACACACGTGTGGACAACGGAAGAAAACCGAGGAGAATACTGGTATCCTCAGGAAGAAATGAAAATAAATTAATGTCCACAAAAGGAAGTCTTCCAAGTCATCATTATTTGGCCGCATAACAAAATTGGAAAGACAAACACCAACGCATAATAAAATCATAAAAGTAAGGGGAACCGTGTGCTGTTCTATGCATCATATGACAGTATTATGTGCCTACAAATTTTTAATGCCGTAAATCTCGGCCGAACCAATCACGCGTTCGACTTGTACAATTAGATCATTACCTTTTGATCGATTCATGACAACGGGATTGCGATGACTGCACATCAGAATTTCTAAGCATGTAATAGGCATTACCAAGCGGAGCAGCAGTATAATGTAAAAAACTTGTTGCCTTATCTTTCGAGTGCCGCGCTGCCAAACATTGTTCCTATCTCTCAAATTTTTCCCCGGTGATGGGCTCCCGCGATGGGCTCCCGCGATAACCAAACTTATCAATGTTCGAGATATTTCAGTGACACAGCCACGAACCGAGTTACGAAATTTAGTTTTCATCATGTTTAACGCTTTCACAATCAACGATCTATCTGTCATTGATCAGAAGCCTGTTTCATCTGATGGTATGACCCTTGCAGAGTTCCAGACTCTACTTGACGATACCAAGAATCTCGGGAGACAGGTTCGTTCCCGAACCGGTTGCGCAGAATGTCGCAGAAGAAAGTAAGTATTACATGACAAGGACACTAACCTTAGAAAACGATGCGATGAAACAAAGCCGGTTTGCAATCTTTGCACACGTTTAGGTATTGAGTGTGTCTGGCGGAACCCAGGAAACCAACGGAAGAATAACAAGAAGTCTGCCGTCAACAAAATCAATGCGGTTCAGATCCGCACAGTTGTGTCGGATTCAGAAAAAGAGCCAAATTGCCTTCTCATCGATACTTTGAAGTCAGAACTGACTACGTTCATTGGTATACCAAAGCCGCAGTCGAGTATCTTTTCGATTCCGTTCATAAGTGATCTGAATCGAACTGAAACTCAGTACCTTGATTATTACATTAATCATGTTTCCCAAACGTTGTCCCTTTTGCCTCGGGAGACAAATTATTTTCTGAACTTGTATTTGCCGCTTGCTGTCCATAACAAGGCTGTTCGTTATGGTTTAATAGGGTGGTCGGGTATGTTTTTCTCGGGATCCAAGTCCGCTGATACACCGATGAAATATAGAAAAATGTCTCTGCAACTTTGCGAAAAAGGATTTGACTCTCCCAGTCTAAGCAAGTCGGAGAAGATGGAGCTAGTCTCTGTGTTCTTTATTCTTTGCGCTGCTGAGATTTGCGTAGGAGACGTGAAAGACTGGTACCGGTACTTTGCCAAAGTTCACAAGTTTATTGTTAAAGACTGTGGCGGGGACTTAACCGAATTGTTAGAATTCTTGGGTGACTCCGAAGATGCAAAATGGTTAGTGTCTAATTTCTTGTACCATGACGTGCTGAGTGGATCCAGTCATGGCAACGGTACTCTATTTCCTATTGAGCAGTACTGTAATGCTCTGGATATTGTTCCGAATCACTCCCAGATTTTAGATTCTGGTAGCGTTTGCGATCCTCTGCAGGGATGTGTGAGACCATTGTATGTGTTGTTGGGCGAAATCGTCAACCTTAAGGTCAGGCTCGGAAAGGTGGAGCAAAGTTTATCGTCAATAAGTGACAGCAAGCTATATGGAGATAAGAAAATGGAATACTTGACACTTTTGAACACAGAGTTTGAATTGCTAGAGACCCGGATTAACAACACTCACCCTCACACACGTTCATTGCTATTCATTAAGGATGACGAAGAACTAGAACATCACCTCACCCTCTTTGAGGCCTACAAGCTGGCGTTGCGTATCTACCTCCGTTCAATGATACACAAGGCTCCTCCCGCAATGCCTGAGATTCAACAACTACTGCTGGAACTGAAGTTGTGCCTCAACATTATCATAGACACACCAGTTCAAACAGCATTGTGCTTTGCACTGTTGGTTGCAGGATGCTCTTGTGTTGTTCAACGAGACCGCGATGAAATGGATGCGAGATTACAAGATATGTCCTCGAAATTCCCGGTCAAGAACTTCGAGCGGATATTGGTGGTCATCCGGAAGGTCTGGGACTTAAACCGTGATGGTTCCAAATGTATATTTTGGTTTGATGTGTCCGAAGAGATGGGATGGAATCTATCATTAGCCTAGTTATATATATCTCTAATATTTAAGCCAATTCTTTGTTCTTGGCAATGATTTTATTAGCCATGTCAACAAGTCCAGTAGCTAAGATATCTGGCGTCCCAAATATTTCAACACATGGATCGAATTCATGAACACTACTCCATGCAGTAATAAATCCGGCTTGTCTAGCAGCACAAGAATCCCACATATGGGCGGCAGCAAAAAATGCCTTGTTTGCTTCGGACGGAATTTTGTTTGCAATAAACTCGTACACCTCTTTTTCCGGTTTTCCAGCACCGATCGAGTCGCAAGAGATCAGATTTTCAGATGGCATCTCAACGCCCGAGCGTTTGAAGTATCCTGCCACTCTTTCATGGGAGGCGTCGGTTAAACACCAAATAGTGAATCCGTTATCTCTCAGAAGCTTGAACATTTCTTTGAGCTCGGGACGTCCTTCGAGCTTGAACCACTCGCCGTAGATGTACTCCAGGTCCTCATCATTGGCATAAGTGCTTGGATCCTTCACACCAGCAAAAAAGAGAGATCTGTAGAAGGTTGACTTGAAAACTTTCTGGAACGGTTGGTACTGACCGCATTGCGAAAGATAAGAGTAATCTCTTTCACAGCCAGCTAGCCAGAAGAAAAAGAAGAGACGGGTGTCAATACCTGACTCCTTGAAGCGAGCACCCATGCGGGTCTCAATTCCCTCAATAACCTTTTCATAAGAGATACAAGTTCCGACAATATCAAAGATAATATCTGGCATTTTTGATTTAGAACGATACACTATATTAGTGACTAAGATCTAAGTATTTATAGATAGATAAGTATTTAAAACCTGTATAGTCCGGATTAATTTTTCAATTTCCAAATCCAGAATAAGCGCCATTTCAAATATCTTCAACTTCTCGAGAAGAATTTGGCAAATCAAGTTAAAGTTTGGAGTCGGGTGTTCCGAGAGAAGCTAAAATTTGGTTCCTATTCTGGGTCATCCGATTCTTGGTAATTTTGAAAATAGAGGGAATTTCCATCTCAGCATTAGGGTCTAGAACTCTCTTGGCTAGAGCCTTAGCTGATAAGAGCACCCTTGGCATTCCATGTCCATGAAAACCTGCAATTACAAATTTGTTTGTCTCATCAGGTAGCTCTCCCACGTATGGGAAAGAATCGTCAGTATAACCGAGAATTCCACTCCAAACGTAGTCGGCTTTTGCCTCGATATTTTTCCAGCTGTTGAACATTTTCATGTAGCCATTGAAATATTCTTTCGTACCCGGAATCAGAGTGCTATCATCCACAACCTTATAGAACCGATCTTTAAAAGGAAATATGTGCTTCTTAGCACCCCCGACAATAATTGATCCGTCTGGACGGTTAATCAGATAGTCATGATCAGCACCATCCCAGCGGATACCATAGGTGTGGGTCAGATAGGAGGGCCTCTTCTCAGGCACAATATGGCTACAGGCACCTTTGATTGGAACAATCTTGTTCTCAAATTTTGGTTCCATAGAAGCAGTGTAAGCATTGGTAGCAATAATCAATTGCTTAGCCAATATAGTGCCTCTTGGTGTCTTCACCAGCCACCCATCTTTGTGCTTCGAAGATCCCAAAACGGGTGTGTGAGTTTGCAAATTAAGACCTTGGCTCATAAGCTTTTTCAGCAAGGAGGTCACAAACTTGTAGGGCCACAAGTGACCAGCAGTGAATGTCACAGAAACTTTAGAATCCAGAACTTGACTCATGTTTTCGGCAGCCTCTCCGTAAAGAATTTGCGTGTCCTCTTTACAAGTGATGTATGGATTGTCCAACATTTGTTGGTAATTTTTGACTGCAGCTTCAACAGCGGATGGAGTCAAATGAACATCACAAGATCTAGTCAGAACAAAATCGCAATCTATCTCTTCCTTTTCAATAAGCTCTTTCATTGCTTTGATGTGAGCATATTCGAAATTTGCAACCTCAGCGGTTTTCTTCAATCCGTAACGTTTGCTCATGGAATCATGAGAGTAGTAGTAGCTTGGCTTCAAATGTCCACCATTACGAGCAGTAGCACCACTGCAGACATCTCTAGCTTCAAGCATAACGATGGAACCTTCAAATCCATTATCTTGAAGATAATAAGCTGTCGTGACTCCTGCGTAACCCGAGCCAACGATGACGATATCAGCTTCAGTTGGAAGATCCTTAGTTGATCTCTTGTCCTTGAAATCAACCTCCTCTGTAAGCCAGAAAGATTTAGTAGGATTAGGGACAGGGAGATACTCAGACATGGTAAGTGCGGAACTTTTTTTCAGAGGCTGATTTCTTGGCCTGATAATAAATGACGTCGGAATTATATCTGAATAGAATATAAGAGATCCTGAAATCAGAGGTGCCCGCCCACAAAAAAGTATTTACCCTTTTTGAACAAAAGGGTGGACTTGGCAAAGTAGGGTATAAATATCAGGGTTCTGGAGATTGTCCGCTCCATATTCCACCACCATGTCTAGAAAATCTTCCATTGATCAACAGATCGATTATGACAATAGTGAAAAGGGTTCAGCACAAAAAGTCGATGTCAATCTCGTGCCATCAGAAGAGAATTCTGATATCAAGGATCAGGCATTCGAGCTGCTGAAGGATAAGCTCGAAGATCTCGTTGACCCAGAAGAAGACAAAAAAGTCAGAAGAAAAATTGACTGGAGATTTTTGCCAATCATCACTCTTCTCTATGGTCTCAACTATGTTGATAAAGCATCTTTGTCTTGGGCTGTGATGATGAATTTTAGGAAAGACACCCATATCACTGGTGATCAGTACTCGTGGGTCTCTTCGATCTTCTACTTTGGCTATCTTGGTGCTGAGTATCCTGCCAATGTTCTGGTCCATAAGTTCTCCGTGCCAAAGATTCTCACTGGCGTTTGTGTGACATGGGGTATCTTGATGCTAGCACACATCGGAGCAAAAAATTACGCCGGAATTCTCGTTATCAGATTTTTGCTCGGGGTGAGCGAAACTCCTGTTTCAGCCGCACTTATAAAATATGTTGGCTCATGGTGGAAGAAATCAGAGCAACCTATGAGATTCCTGTGTTTCAACTCAGGTCAAGGTGGTTTATATGTGATCTTCAGTTTAGTTTCCTACGGTTTGGGCCATGCCGGTGGCTCTCTTGCCCCTTGGAAATATATTTACATTGTCCTTTCAATGTGCTCTTTCGCACTGGGTGCTGCTGTTTGGTTTTTCCTTCCAGCATTGCCTCAGGACGCCGGGTTTCTTTCAGCAGACGAAAAGATTGTTGCTGCCAAAAGAGTGTCTTCTAACATGACTGGAATCAAAACTGTGGTTTGGAAAAACTACCAGATCATTCATGCACTAAAGGATCCGAAGACTGCATTTTTGGTCCTGTACATGTTCTTCTCCATGATTCCAAATGGAGGACTCAGCAATTTTAACACCTTGGTTTTGAAATCCTTCAACTTCGATTCTTACACCACTCTCTTGGTGAACCTACCATGGTCATTTTTCTCTGCTGGTCAGATGTGGTTCTGGGTCTTAGCTGGTCGTCGCTATAAAAACTTGAGAATTGCAGGATTGACTATTCCTATGGTTATAGCCATTATTGGTTTATCTATTGTGTATGCAACTGAAGATGGAGGAGCCAACAAATGGGGCCGTGTCTTTGCATATTGGATGATCAACTCTTGCTCCGCTAGTTATCCTTTTGCTCTAAACCTTACCGGTCAGCTGATCAGTGGTCACACCAAACAATCGTTTACTAATGCTGCAGTTTTGATTGCATTTGCGGTTGGAAACATTGTGGGACCTTTCGCTTTCAAGTCTAGTGACGCTCCAAAGTACACCCATGCTCTGGCAACAATTATTGGCACATTTGCTGCTTGTATTGCTCTTGGATTGGGACTGGGTGCCTACATTTTCTATGAGAACAGAAGAAGAAACAAGCTTTACGGAAATCCAGCCAATGATGAAACGTTGCAACAAGAGGGAGAACTTGAAGGTCTCAAAGACAAAACCGATCTGGAAAATAAGAACTTCAGATTTGTCTATTAGTACGTGAGACTAAATGCCTTTGCTGCTTACTGGATACTTGACTTTACTCGTTACTACCTTTACTGAATTCCCTATACTAAATTCTAAATAATCCTTAAACTTTCAAGTTATCCATTTATTAATAATCATCTGCCTGAAATTTAAAAACCCCGCTCTTTTCTACATTTCGTTATGACTTCCGTGCTATACACTCTCAACACAGGTGCTACTATGCCTGCAATTGGTCTAGGAACATGGTGTGCTGCAGACAAGACGCAGATTAGACAATGCGTGGAGTATGCGATTCTAGAGGCCGGTTACCGGCTAATTGACACGGCATACTTTTATCTTTGCGAGGACCAGGTTGGCGAGGCCATTAAAAACGTAATTGCCACAGGCAAGGTTAAAAGAGAAGATTTGTTTATCACTACCAAAGTGTGGCCTACATTTCATGGCCGCATTGAGGATGGTCTAGATCTATCACTGAAAAACTCCGGCCTTGATTATTTCGACCTAGTTCTTATTCACTGGCCAGTTCCGTTGCAATGCGATAGTGCCGATGGCGAACCATTTTGGCCAACAAATGATGATGGTGTTGTTTTGAGAGACACATCAAAGAGCAATCATGTTACAATGTATCAAGAGTTGGAGAAGTGCTATGAGAAAGGTAAGGCTAAGGCCATTGGAGTTTCCAACTACTCCATTCCATTTTTGAAGGATGTTCTGGAGGTCTGCAAGTATGTTCCTGCCACAAACCAATGTGAGTTGCACCCTCTTTTACCTCAAAGAGAGTTATGTGAATTTTGTAATTCAAAGGGAATCGTGATGACTGCCTATAGTCCTTTTGGCGGTGATGGTGCTCCATTGTTAACAAACCCTGTTGTTAAAGAACTAGCCGAAAAATACTCTGTTTCTCCAGGCACAATTCTATTGAGCTTTCACGTTATGCAGGGGGTCTCTGCTGTTCCAAAGTCTTTCAAACCGAACAGAATAATGGAAAATGGTAAGGTCGTTTTTTTAAAGAAGGATGACGTCGATAAACTCATTGAGATCGGCAAAAAGAATCCGCACCGTTTTGTCAAGATTAACTACGATATTGACATTGGTTTCTCTGAGTGAGTAAGTCTGCTAAGTAATCATACATAGTAACTCTTGTTGAATATGTGAGACACAAGGGTCACATTTCTTTTTTAGTTGGCGTTTTAAGTAGAGTTTTTCTTAGCCTGATGATTTTTTGAATTTATATAGGGTCCGGTTTAGGTGGTGTCAATTTTGCCAAGCATAGGTGATTAATATTAGTGATTTAGATTAGTGTAGCACGTGCGCTATAATATTACTGTCGTCTGACCCTGTGAAGACTCCTGCATAGAAACGACAATAACAAATTATGTTCGAACTACAATGCGGATGCGTTCTAAATTAGGCTGGACCCTGAATTTTCCTTTTATCGGTTGGCAAACGATCAGTCAATTTTAAATCCCTAGATTGTTATCCTCAACCTTGCAACGTGGACTGCCAAGATTTAATAAACCTGATCATGGATGAAGTATATATATTTCCCAAATTGACCCAAATCTGCCCAAACTTACAATCAATACCAGTATGGCATCCCCAGCTTTACCGGAATTAAATTATCTTTTTGCTCTGTCCGTGATCTTTGCGTTCCTGGACGCTTTCAACATCGGAGCAAATGATGTTGCTAACTCTTTCTCTTCTTCAATCTCATCCAGGGCATTGAAATATTGGCAAGCTATGATTTTGGCAGCCATAATGGAATTTTTGGGAGCTGTTCTGGCCGGTTCTAGAGTTTCTGATACCATTAAAGGCAAGATCATTGACGTTGTTTCATATGAAGAGAATCCATCTGTTTTGATGCTGACTATGACTTGCGCATTAGTCGGATCCTCTATCTGGCTTAGTATAGCTACCACGCTCGGTATGCCTGTTTCAACTACGCACTCTATAGTGGGTGCAGTGATTGGCGCTGGAATTGCTGCAAATGGGGCTGATAGTGTTGATTGGGAGTGGAATGGTTTCTCACAAATTGTTGCATCATGGTTCATTGCTCCAGCTATTACAGGGATTCTCTCATCTTGCATCTTTCTGATTTGCAAGTATCTCATCCTTGAAAGAAAGCATAGTGTTACAAAAGCTCTAATGTTTGCTCCTGTTGTTGTATTCGTCTGCTTTAGCATCTTGACTATGCTTGTTGTCTGGAAGGGTGCTCCAAACTTGAAATTGAACAATCTCTCTACAGGAACTACTGTTGGAGCCATATTTGGTGTCGGTGGAGTCGCTTCAATCATTTACATCTTGTTCGTTCACCCTTACTTCACTAGGAAACTAGTGCACGAAGACTGGAGATTAAAATATTATCATATTTTCAAGGGACCTGTCTTCTTCTTTCAGCCTGTCGAAGTTCCACCGAAGCCAGACAATGTTGAATTAGTTATCGATTACTATCAAGGAAGAAGAGTGAACGACGGTATAGAATCAGACCACACCGATGATGAAAAGATCCTGGGCTCATCTTCAATGAATGCCGGATCTCCTGAAGTGACTGTTGAACCAAAACCAGTCACTCCAGAACAAATCGGTTATTTTGATTATACTTCCGCTGCTGAAAGAAAGCTTTGGAGAGTAATGTTTTTCATGCCTAAATATTGGCCAAAACTACTTTGGCTCCTCATTTCCCATGGATGGAGGCAAGACGTGATTTCTAGTCAAGCAAATGGACAAGGAGTTTTGGGCAAGAATGTTAAGGAGATGTATTCCAAATCAAAGTTCTACGATATCAAAACTGAACACGTTTTTTCACTTTTACAGACGGTTACTGCATGTACCATGTCATTTGCTCACGGTTCAAACGATATATCAAATGCAGCCGGTCCACTTGCCTCTGTGTATCATATCTGGATGAATAATGATGTCGGGAAAAAGAGTGATGTGCCCATTTGGGTTCTATGTTTCACAGCATCGTCCTTGGTTTTAGGACTCTGGTTGTTTGGCTACAAACTTATGTCTAACTTGGGAAACAAGATGATTTTACAATCGCCTTCCAGAGGGTTTGCAATTGAGCTAGGTGCTGCATGCACCGTTGTTATGGCCACAAGACTTTCAATCCCAGTTTCTACAACTCAGTGTGCAGTTGGTGGTACCATTTTTGTTGGGCTCTGCAACATGGATATGCGTGGATGTAACTGGAAGATGGTAATCTGGTGCTATTTAGGATGGTTCATCACTTTACCAGTTGCTGGGCTCATTGCTGGTATTCTCAATGGTGTGATTTTGAATGCTCCCAGATGGGGACTGAGTCTTGGCTCTTGATTTGCTTTTCGATAAAATATTGATTCATTTAAATACAGGTACCAAAATCGTAATAATTCAGAAACAACAGTCCAGGCTCTTATGTGACATAAGAGATGAGTGATTCTGACGCCGAACGGTTATTATTTAAACTCTCTGGAAAGCACAGTTACAACGGCAGTTTTCCCTCCCTTCAGATCCGCTTCCTCTGCAACAAGTTCTGAGCTTTCTTCATCACTGATGTCATTTTCATTATCACGAGTACTCCAACATGCATATGTGACAATAGGCACAACGATCCAGAAAGCTCCTGCTGCAACAGATAAGTTGGTCATGTCGTTAGTATTGACGACACCCACAATATATGACAGTGTTGCACCTAAGGATTCAACAGATCTAATCAAGCCAGACAAGTATGCTAGCTCTTCAGTATCAAAGTCATGAACTCCAACAATCCAGAAAATCCAGTTGAAAATAAAGTCAGTTGGAATTTTGAAGATTTGCAAGGGAACATATGTGTTGTAATAGTATCCACCAGTGGACCAGTCTAGAGCACTTAGGTCATGATTTAAAAGATATTGCTGAACGATGAACCCCCATATGAAGAAAGCTGAGTTGAAAAGAACAATGATGATCCAAGAAACTCTAGCTCTAATATGCAAAGGAATTTTTTTGGCATCAAGAAAAGCACCTCCTCCAATATCAACAACACATCCAATGAGAGCTGTCAGCAAGACATTCAATGCTCTTGTACGCACAGAAAAGTTGTGTGTCATGAAGTTACTTTGCCAGGTTTTCCACCATGAATTAGTCAGGAATATAGGAATCAAGCAAATGACCTCTTTTTTCTTCAACAATCTAACATAAGTTTCGCACATTTGTTTAAAACTCTTACCCGCAATGTTAGTCTTCACTGAGGTGCCATCTTGTCTGATGACTTTCTCTGGGGAAGAAATCAAGGCTGCAATAAAAGGTCCCAAACATTGAATAGACATTAGCGCAATATAAGTGTTCAAACTAACCTGACCTTTCTTGCTACCAGAATAGTTCATGGAGAACACAACAGCACCAGAAATAATTCCACCAAACTTGTAAATGAATTGCCAGATGCCAATGAAAATACCTCTTCTAGCCTTCTCAGGATAGCCCATGACAATAGCTCCCTCAGCCATCCAAAAGGCTGCTCCCGATATACCGATAATGACGGAAGCAATTAGTATGAACATCTGATTTCCAGTTTTTGTATTGTAATAAAGAGAAGCGGAGTAAATAGCATATCCAATACATCCAATGTACAGGGTACGTTTCAAGCCAAAATAGTTTGCAAAGAGAGAGAACATGGGTGACAGACCAGTCATCATCGCGTCAGTAATGACTGTAGACACATAGTAGGTATGAGTAGATGCTTGTCCTCCAGCACCAAGACCAGCAATAGCCACGTATATTCCAGGTTGGGTGAAAGAAAGAAGTCCAATGAGAAAAGCTTGAGTGATACTCGATCGATAAAAAAGGTGCGCTTTTTCACGGAGTGTTAGCTTTTCCGAGTTCATCGCTGATAATCCCTGCTTTGGGAAGAGGGGTCTATTTATATCGCTTCATTAGCCGTAAGTGAAGCGCAAACTGCACCATACCCTATTGGGACTATCTTTGAACCTTGTTCACCCGCCTATTGTTTTTTCTCTTCAGGATACTATTGAACCCTTCCCAATCTCGTTGCCCGCGCATCTTGCATTTATTCAAATTAATTTCTCCGAGGTGATCTATCTAAACAGGATGGACCACAGAATAAGTAGACGTATCGAATACCTACTTTTACAATTGTGTATGTTCAGAAATGTCAGTGCTAAGTAGACCATCAGCAATTCAGAAAGCTTGGGGAAGCGGCTTTAACTGTAGATTAGTAAAATTATTCTCCAAGACTTAGATACGTCATATAGACGTTATTGGTACACTGTGGAATTCCCGAGGTTTGAAACTTCCACAATAAGCTAATGCAATAGTCAAAGCAGTATTAAACTCTGGAACTACCTCAATATCACCTTCACAGCTTACATACATGATGGTACTGGCCACAATTGTTGCGGTACGGAAGTGGCTAAGCACGTCGTTCAATTTCTCAATGTCAATGCTGTAGGTACTAGTTGGAGTTTCTTGGAAAATTATCACGTGGTACAAAGGCTTTATTTGGAAAGTAGTGGATGGTTGATTTTTTCCGTAGATCCTCTACTGTCAGGTGCATTATCTGCTGCCCTCATTGATAACTTTCCTGAAGTTGGTCTTACCGCGAATTTGTAGTATAATGTGGAAAACGGCCAGGACCATGGGCTTCAAAAGCGATTGTTGTACTCTTTGCACAATATCTACATGAGGCAATTGGTACACTTGATCAAGGTTATCATCAAGGCGATTATTACAAGCCACAATGGGGTCAGTGCAGTTCCTTCCACTAGAAAACCTACAACTTCAAGCCAATACCAGAACCTCTACGAAAAGACAAATAAATTCGAGTCTGGGACTATATTGGTGCCATTTGAAGCGAATTTCCCTTCGAGACAAGCTTGAATCACAGAACACCTGCGCCTCGGAATTCGCGAGATCTTAACTTTTGTTATACAATTTCACGAGGTTTTATTTCCAATAAACTTTCAGATGAAGCAGCACGGAACATTTTACGTATTGTAGATAACTTCATAAACGCTGGTGTTGAATAATGTAAAGAAAACAAAAATGTCACTTTACTGTAGAGTGTAATGTTGGTCAATAAAATACTGGAAGAAAATGTTCGGATATCATTGAAAAATCAGAGTATCAGTTTCGTAGTAATCTTTGTCCTGTGGCCTCAAATGGGTTGCACATCTCAAATTTAAAAAAACCAAGCTGCCTATCTTACATCAATCTATCCATACGCGTGAGTTTTTGATTACTACTGGTGTCAGGTTTGGACCGCCTACAAGAATACTTGGTGCAGTCAGGTATCCTTAGATTCACACAACGAATATAGATCTCAATGGAAGGCACTACCAAATGTTGTGAGAAGTAATTTGTATTGTCACACTCAATCAGAAATTTCCTAACCTGACATAGAAGATCAAATCATTCTGTTAAGTGGCGTAATTTTCTGCTTTTACGCTTATCTACCCTATCTATCTGACTCTGTCGGAGATTTTGAAAATAAATCGTCGGCGATCTAAATTTTTAAATTAGTTGTATCGGGCAAGAGGGCAAAAATAAAACAATGTCTCCCAAACAGAGACCTTACAAATCAAGAAAAGTCAGACCCTGCGATAGATGTCGCAGGAGAAAATCAGGGTGTATTATTGATGGTGATCTACCATGCCGTCTGTGTGCGAAGGTCAATGCCAAATGTGAGTTTACCGATAGTGTACCCCCTGTTAACAGGCATAAACAACCCCAGGCTCATAAGGCTGTGGACAACTCTTTTCGCATAGTACAGACGACATTTCTGCCACCCAAAGCTAGCGGAGAAACTCCAATCTCATCTTCAGTAGATGAATCATTCCCAACCCATGTCCCTCCTATCCTTTCACCCAATTTAACTCGATGTCTTCCTGTTCCTTCCCCTACAGATTACAACCACCACAAGGATAAACCGGTAAATACAGAGATACTTTTGTTAGACAATGACATTTGGGATGAATTGTTTGAGTTGATTGTGGGGACTGATCACTACGACCATGCATTGTCTGTTTCTCCCTCTTCAAAAATATGGTCATCTACCGGGAGATCCACAACTAGTGATGATCGTTATTCGATCGATGCGTACAAGCAATATGAGGCAACATATTTATTTGATACAAGTTACTTGGATCCATATTTATATCATGGCGGATCTAGTTCAACATCTCCGGAGCCCAATCAAGTCCACGTAAGATGTGTTGCAACGACTGAATTTCCGAATGTCATTATGTTTAGGAAAACAGAAATTCAATATTCGGTACAAGAAATCGATCGTAAGATTCAAAGTTTGTTCAGTCCTTATCTGCCGAAGCTGATGTCCATCTTTTTACGGAATGTGAACCCCTACTTTCCTGTCTTTTCTCGTGGTCGCTTTTACAATTTTGCGAAACAAGATACTAAAGTTTTTGCGTCCGTTTTATTTGCAGGATTATTAGTGGTCACAACGGACTGGTGGGAATGTGACTCCAGTCTTAGTTTGATTCCTCGCCCAAATATCGACTCTTTGATTGACAGCACAATTCAAGAAATTTTCACGGAGCTTACCAATCCTTGTTATGGGACGATACAGGCCTGTTTGTTGCTTTCTCAGAGCAGAACTTCAAACATAATGAAGTTACAAGGAACAAAGGAGCTGTCGTTTTTAAATATTGCATATTCAATTGCCCAGTCAATGGGATTAAACGTGAACTGCTTGGAATGGGATATACCAAACTGGGAGAAGCGTATACGGCGTCGTCTCTGGTGGACACTATTGATACAAGAAAAGTGGTTCAGCATTTCATTTGGACGGGCAAGTCATATTTTGAAAGCTGATTGGGACGTGCCTATGATAATGGCTTCAGATTTTGTTTACTATTCAGATCCGGGAGTTACTGAAGCACAGCATACAGGTGAAATCAAAATTTTCAGTCTTTTCGCTGAACTGACTTTATTAATTGATGATGCTAGCAATGAATTAATGAAATTACGCCCTTCGAAGCTTCCGTTGTCCCGCATATACAACAAAGCCACAGGATTTCTAAGATCAATTTTAGAATTCGAGGCAAAAAATTCCAGCCTACTACAGGTCGAAAATGTGCTCAGAAACTCTTCTGATTCCAGTATACCAGCATTAATAGTGGCTATTGTCACGACTAAAGTGATCATATACCGGACAATCCTGCATAGAGTACTTTTAAGGCTGAAAGAAAGGGCCACTGATTCTCAAACTTCTCGAGAAGACCATTCAAACCAGGAGGATGAACTTATTAGGACCATTACAAAACAGGCTTTTCAGCTTTCAGAAGAGGTGTTGCAGATACTAGGCATGCTTCGTCCTCACACTTTTGAATGCTTTTGGTTCTCGTGGTCAAAATACAACTTTGCAACCATAACGAGCTTCTTTTTATTGCTGCGGAAGTTTGTGAATACGGAGGAAGATGGAAAAGCTTTAGAAGAAAGTATCAGCAAGCTGGAATACTTTATAAAAAATCGTCTAAGAGTTTCAGACCAGCTAGAGTACTCATTATGGATCTTGAATATGCATAAATGAAGAATTCCATTACAAATAGTTTTGTCCCCGTAATGTCCTTCCAGTTTTAGAATCAGTAAATAGACCCCGTTTTGATGTTTTCAGTCCCATTCTAACAAAACCAGAGAGAATGTTAACAGCAGATGAAACACCGTCAATCACTGGAATTCCTTGTGCTTTTACTGCTTCTTCTACTGCCCGAGCCATATCTGCCATACCAGCGCATCCCAGCACAATACAATCGGCATCCTTTTCTTCAACAAGCGTGAGAGCACATTTTGTCATTAGGTCGATAACCTCTGCTTTTGGCTTTGATTCTAGTTCTTTAACGGTGAGTTTCGTTGAAAGCAAACCAGCGCAGAAGGAGGTCAACCCATAGGCTCTAACAGCAAACTCATGTCGAATTTGAGATCTGTAGACTGTCGCTATGATACCAAACTTTCCACTCAACATTCTTGCAGTATAGAATGCTGCTTCCATTATGCCGCAACAGGGAATATTGAATTCTTCACGGATACAATTAACTAAAGGATGGTCCGAGAAGCATCCAACTATTGCTGCATCGACCTGACTGAGAAGCTCATAGCTATCCCTTATGCATTCAGCAGAGGAAAGCACTGAGTCCAAATGCCCTTCGATGGTGATCGGTGTTTTCTCAACTGGTCCAGTATATCCGAAAACTATAGTATCAGCTGGGAGGCTATTTGAGATCATTCTAAGACATGACTCGGTCATACTTTGGGTTGCATTTGGATTGATGAAAAGAATCTTGCACCTAATTTTCTCCCCACCCTTAACGAAGGGCAAAGTGTCAAGCGTTTTCATTGGAGAAAGATCAGTTATACTCAGTTTCTTTTATAAAATATCCACCGCAGATATATATGCAAGATAGGGCAAGTTCGAATATTTCAAAAGAATTCATGGATATCCAAATTTGAATTAATTATTCTTTCAATGTTCTCTTACGAGAGACCCAAACTTGATCTGATTATCCACAACGGATATATTGTGAGTGCTGCTAATATTTTACCCCCTTCGGTTTATATTGGTATCAGGAATGGTATTATTGAACAGATCTCGGCATCTCCGCTGCAAGGAAAAAAAGTTATTGATGCTGAGGGTGGGTATATCATGCCTGGTGGCATAGATTCGCACGTGCATCTTTCACAGAAGAACACGCCAGCTGGTGATAGTATTGAGTCGGGTACACGCTCAGCCCCCCCCGGTGGGACTACAACTGTGATTCCCTTTGCGATTCAAAACGCTAAGGATGATTTCGATGTTGTTTCGGCTGTGGAGGATTATCATAAAGTTGCCGATGGAAATTCCTACTGTGACTATGGATTTCATCTAATTATCTCAAATCCAGACAGTGACATCTTAGAAATCCAGCTACCGAAACTTGTCAGAAATCATGGAATCACGTCTGTAAAGGTTTACACAACATATCCTCGATATAAATTAACAGATGAACAACTTCTAGACATTCTCTTAGCTAACAGAAAGCTTAGAGTGACTACTATGATTCATGCAGAGAACTCGGATATGATTGATTTCATCAGCAAGAAGCTCGAAGAGAAAAGAATGACTGACCCCTTCTATCACTCAGTTTCTAGACCTGCTATAGCAGAGGACGAGGCCACATACAGAGTTATTTCTCTATCCAAAGTTATTGATGTGCCAATCATAATTGTTCACATGTCTTCAGAAACGGCTCTTGACTCTGTAAAAGCCGCTCAAAACAATCTTGTTCCCGTCCTAGCGGAAACCTGCCCTCAATACTTGTTTTTGACAGCGGATTACTTGAGACATGATTGTCATCATCATAAACACCCTGCAGACACGTTTGAAGGTGCTAAATATATTTGCTCTCCACCCCTGAGACAGTCCCAAAAAGACCTTGACGGTGTTTGGAAAGCTATTCAAAATGGAACAGTGACCGTATTCAGTA
Organism: Ogataea thermomethanolica; assembly: GCA_030674565.1. Lineage (NCBI taxonomy): Eukaryota > Fungi > Ascomycota > Pichiomycetes > Pichiales > Pichiaceae > Ogataea > Ogataea thermomethanolica. The sequence continues at coordinate 535,373 of JAKTYW010000009.1, forward strand.
GTGATCATGCACCTACTAAATATGATGATCCACTTGGAAAGAAGTCTGGGCTTGTCAATGGACTTCCTCACTACAAAAAAGTGCCAAATGGAATGCCTGGTATAGAGACGCGGATGCCTTTATTGTTCTGCAAAGGGGTTGAGACTGGAAGAATTACACCTCAGAAGTATGTTGAGCTTTGTTGTACGAACCCTGCAAAGCTATACGGTTTGGAAGATAAAAAAGGTTCAATAGGAGTTGGAATGGATGCAGACATTGTAATTTGGTATCCAAGAGATAAAATGAAGCCTTTTATCCTTGAAAATTCTATGCTTCATCATGGTATTGATTATTCACCTTTTGAGGGAGTTGAGTTTACAAACTGGCCAAGGTACACTATTCTCCGGGGCAAAATTGTTTGGGATAGAGATAACGGTGGACTCCTTGGAAAAAAAGGTGCAGGAAAGTACCTACATAGAGGACATTCTACTTTAGCCGGACCAGTCAGGGAGATGGATTCAATATTCCAATAGTGGCTTAGAGAAACTTTTATAGATATATGAAGACATTTTTCTGCCCGAAATCCAGTATCTGATCATCTTCAATACGAATTGGTCAACAGATAAAGAGGTATTAGTTGTGTAGGCTGCTGATAACTCTAACAATGTTCAATTCGGTATTTGCGGGCTAAAGAACCCTGTGAAGCGCAACTATTAATGCACGATAGGGCAATTTTTTTTTTGTTCATCATTATCTAAAAAAATGTCTGTAACGATATAAAAGCCAAATATGTCTTTGTGGGCTTTCACAATACAATGAACATCTTGAAAAAAATTGACCATTTCGTTTCTGTTAGGGATGATACCGAGGAGGATAGTGATAAGCTCAGGGCAAACAAAGATTTGAAGCCAACACCCCCTCGGGAACGAACGTGGAAAATGTACAACTATATAGTTGTTTGGTTCCAATCTGCTTTTGGTGTCAGTTCTTGGAACACTGGATCATCCTTGATGAAAGCTACCGGTTTACCCTACAAGCATGTTATTGGCGGTGCAATTCTAACAGCTTTTGTCCTTTGTGTGCTTGTCGTGTTCGCCGCGCGATCGGGAGCTGATTACCACATTGGCTATCCTGCTGTTGCCAGAGCTACATTTGGAGTTAAATTAGCTCGGTTCTTCATTTTTGTGCGCATGTTTGTGGCTGCTCTCTGGTTTGGAGTCCAAACCTATTACGGGTCAAGATGTTTTGATGTTGCTTTGCACTGCGTTTTTGGGTATAAGTGGATGGAGATACCTAATCATCTTCCAGAAAGTGCAATGATAACTACCCGACTCATGGTGGCCTTTTTGATCTACTGGATTGCGCAGTTTCCATTGATGTTTTTGCATCCCCGGCAGGTCCGGTGGTTTTTTACAATCAAGGGTATTATAATGCCTATTGCAGCTTTCGGACTTTTCATTTTTTGTATGATCAAAGGTGGTGGGCCAGGTGATTACGATATAGGAGTCAACACTGTTTCCAACACAACTATAGGAAATGAATGGATTCACATGATTAATTCAATCATTGGCTCTGTTTCCGCAATGATTATCAACCAGCCAGATGTTGCGCGTTACTCAAAAAGGAAACAAGATGCGCTGTGGCCCCAATCAATAGGTTATGTTCCATCTACTATTGCAATATTACTTATTGGGATGGCTTCCAATGCATCCATTCGAAGAGCATATGGTGAATCTTACTGGAGTATGTGGGATTTGATGGATGCTATTCTGGAACATGAATGGAGTGCAGGAACTCGTTGTGCTGTCTTTTTGTGTTCTGTCTCGTTTGCCCTTGGAGCTGCAGGAACCAATATTTTTGGTAACTCAATACCTTTTGCTGCTGATTTATGCGGACTACTTCCAAAATACTTCACGATTGTCAGAGGTCAAATATTACTAGGATTATTGGCATGGCCAATGGTCCCCTGGAAAATGATTAACTCTGCAACAACCCTTGTTTCGTTTCTTGGTTCATATTCAATTTTTGTTGCCCCACTTCTAGGTTGCATATTGTCAGACTTTTATATTCTACGAAGAGGGAACTTGCACATTCCCTCTCTGTACACAAGAAGTCCTGATGGAATATACTACTTCTGGAAGGGTTGTAATCTGTGGGCATTGGCTGCATGGACTATATCTCCTATTATTGCCATCCCAGGACTATACAGATCCTACCATCCGGAATCACTTAGCCAGACTGCGTCAAACATATTTTATGGAGGTTGGATATACACTTTCATAATTGGGTTTGTTTCATATACCGTCTTAGGATTTATTTTCAAGCCGCCAATTTACCCGCCACAACACAATGATGCTCCTTGTACATGGGAATATCTTGTGGATTCAAATGGTTTTTTTGAGGACGATGAACCAATTAATGGCGTGGGATATCCAGGTAGTGTTTTGGAAGACGACTCAAAGACAGATACTATGAGCAGCGACAAGGAGCTCCGGATTGTTACGAGCGTGATGAGTCTGGGTCAGGGATAAGTATTAGACAATGTCTAATAACTTCTGAGCGACTCATTTTTTGATTATTATTGACTGCATATAAGGCCGATGAAACTGGTATTGGTCAGTTCTTTGCAGTTCTTTGAGTTTCTAGATACCAGGTCACTTTTCGCTGTCGAGTTAATATATTTTACTTTCCCTATACACACCACACCGCCAAGTAATTGTATATAAGACATGCATCTACACCATATAAGGTTCAACCAGTTTTGAAAGTGGTTCTGTTCCAAATAAATTAAACTCAAGTGGGGGGGACCATATTCACACTTAGCCTAAAGAAGATTATATTTTAGTTTTATCCAAAATCAAATAGCTTAAGTTTGGTACTACATAGACAGGAAAGGAAAAAATTCAACGGCGTAACATTATTTGTCAGGTTGAGTTGAAATATTAGTATCAATTACAGCACTGCAATCATTGGTGCTAATGTAACATAAACTATAGTAGTCCCGAACTCAGGCCTTATTTCATAAATTCCTTACAGATATAATTCATAGTGACCCATTCATCATATCCCTCAAATTTTCTGATGCTTCGATTAATATTTCATGGATCAGTTTTGCGTGTGGTCTTCTTCAACTGTCTGCGTTGTTTTCCATGACCAACATTGGTGGAAGTTCATTAATGAACCACTTGACAAGAATACTAAATATATAGAGCTATCATGTCTTTTGTATATACAGTTCATTTATTCTTCCGCAATTTTCAAATACGCACTCTTGGTACTTGTATCACCTGAGCGGCTCTAACAAGGCTGAAAATTGTGGTAAATCATCAGCTAATCATATTCGAATTTGTGGCTTCCCTTGAATAGCTTCTCGAAATGTCGTCCCTATGGTGAAGCTGACTTAGTAGCTTCCTCACCGGTGAACATTGTGATAATCCATATATATTCATCTCTTATCAGAGCACATTGCACACTAACCAAGAAATTCGCATCTACCATATCGGGCGAATTGACTATGAATAACTGATTCTTAAAGAGTGCCTTGAGTATCTTCATTCTCGGCCACCGCCAGCAGTCATGTCTACATCACACGATCATCAACTCTTCAATTTTAAATATCACATATATTAAATACAAAGACTCTGGTTTTAAATCTTCATGAGGCCCGAGGACAGTACTCAAACCCAACATTGAAACGTTTCCTACCTTGTTTTTTTCCATCATTCATCTACTCAACAGACACTGTACTGTCAATACGATGAACAGAAAAAGGGTGGCGGGTGGCGGGTA